>CM034154.1:386928226-386930726 GCA_019776745.2 Taxus chinensis
ACACGCACACACACACGAACACTCACACGCACACGCACACACACACGCACATGCACACGCTAACATACATGCACATGAACATGCACATGCACACGCTCACACAGACTCACACACAGATGCACATGCACACTCACACGCACAAGCACAAGCACACACACACACACGTACACACACGCACACCAACACACACACACGCACACGCACACGCACACGCACACAAATACGCAAATACACAAGCACACTCACACTCACGCACACACACACTATCACTCACTCACACACACACACACATGATCACTCACACGCACATAGACTTGCAAGCAAGAAAACTTACATGCACACACAAACACATACGCACACGCACACAAACACACACACACACACAGATGCATACGCACACACCCACGCACACACACACACACACACACACACACACACACACACACACACACACACGCACGCACATGCACACGCACACGCACACGCACACGCACACGCACACGCACACGCACACGCACAAGCACATGCACACTCTAACGTACATGCACATGAACATGCACGCACACATGCACACGCAAACGCACACACAGATGCACATGCAAACTCACACGCACAAGCAGTAGCACACACACACGTACACACGCGCACACACACACACACACACACACACACACACACACACACAAACATGCAAATGCACACGCACAAGTACACGCACACGCACACGCACACTCACGCACACACACATGATCACTCACACACACACACACACGATCACTCACACGCACATAGACGTGCAAGCAAGAAAACTTACATGCACACACAGATGCATACGCACACGCACATGCACCCGCATGCACACACACACACACACACACACATGAACATGCACAAACCCGCACACACACACAGATGCACACACACACACACCCACACACACACACACACACATGTACATGGACACGCACACATGCACACTCACACGCACACGCACACGCACACGTACACGCACACGCAAACGCACAAGAACACGCAAATGCACATGTACACGCACAAGCACAAGCACATACATACATACACAGACGCACAACCACACGCACACGCACATGCACACACGCAAACGTAAATGCACACGCACGCACACACACACACACACACGCACACGCACACGCACACGCACACGCACGCGCACACGCAAATGCACATGCACACTCACACGCACAAGCACAAGCACACACACACACACACACACACGCACACGCACACGCACACAAACACGCAAATGCACACGCACACAAACACACACACGCACACACACACACACGCAAACACACACTCACTCACTCACACACGATCATTGATACGCACATAGACGTGCAAGCAAGAAAACTTACATGCACACCCAAACACATACGCACACGCACACAAACACACACACAGAGACGCATACGCACACGCACACGCACACACACACACGCACACGCCCACAAACATACACACACCCCCACACAAGCACAGATACACATGCACACACACACGCGTGCGCGTACACGTACACGGACACGCACATGCACACGCGCACACACACGCACACGCACACGCACATGCACACAGAGGCGCACACGCACGCTCACATGCACACGCGCACACACACGCACGCATGCGCATGCACACACACACGCACACGCACACGCACACGCACACACACACACACACACGCGCGCGCGCGCGCGCGCGCACACACACGAACATTCACACGCGCAAGCAAACGAACACACACACGCACACTTACACGCACACGCGCATGCACACGAACACACACACACACACGCACACGCACACGCACACGCACACGCAAACGCACCCACGCACACACACGCACACGCACATGCACACGCTAACATACATGCACATGAACGTGCACGCGCACACAAACACGCAGACGCACACAAAGATGCACATGCACACTCACACGCACAAGCACAAGCGCACACACACGCACATGTACACACACGCACACCCACACACACAAGCACACACACATGCACACAAACACACAAACACACACGCACACAAACACGCACACGCACATACACAGGCACATGCACAAGCACACTCACACTCACACACACACACATGATCACTCACTCACACACACACACACACACACACACACACACACACACGATCACTCACACGCACATAGACGTGCAAGCAAGAAAACTTACATGCACACATAAACACATACGCACACGCACACAAACACACACACACAGACATTACGCACACGCGCACACACACACACACACACACACACACGCACACGCATACGAACATGTACACACCCCCACACATGCCTAGACGCACACGCACACACACATGCGCGCGCGCACACACATACACGCACACGCACATGCACACTCACACACACAAGCAATAGCACACACACACACGTACACACATGCACACCCACACACACACACACACGCACACGCATACG
>CM034154.1:386950726-386955726 GCA_019776745.2 Taxus chinensis
CATCCAGGGGTGCTGCTGATTTGCAACAACAGTTTTGGCATGCCCGGTGGGACCTTAGAGGTCTCATTTTTATTGCAGCAAAGTTGATGTGCATCTGCTGTAATTTTCTTGCTTGAAAAGAGCTATAATTTGCATATCTGGCGACTCCAAGGGGAAGAATCAACTGGTTTCAGCAGTGCAGGCCTGAAAAACTCATGAGAAGAATCACCACAAGGTCAAGAGCTGGAGAAGAAGAGGTGTTGTTTGAATATCTGCAGTTATCTCCAAGAGTAAGGCAAAGTGGGAGGAGAATCCAAAGGTCTCCATCTCCACCAAACAGAACTCTCTCAACTCCTCCACCTGGTAGGCCTTTCATTCAATCAACAAGGGTTCTAAGACCAATTAGAATGGCACAAAACAACCCCTATGTCAACTTCACAGGCAGCAGCCCACTTGCCCTCAATGCACAACATCCAATTCCAATTGCAGCCTTGAAGAACATTCCCTACTTCACTGGAGAAAATCAGACTACTCCAGGTGATCATGTTAAAGACATTGCCAATCTTTGTGCAATTCATGAAATCAATGAGATGCAAGTGGCTGTCAAATTGTTGGCATCTTCATTCAAGGGGAAAGCATTGCAATGGTTTAGAAGCCTTGGAGCTGGTTCTATCACAAATTGGAATCAGCTATGTATAGCACTTCATGAGCAATTTGGAGAGAAGGGAGACAACTTGTCTCTTTTGGAGCAGCTGACAACCATCAAGAGAGCTCCCAATGAGCAGCTGACTGATTTCAACTTCAGATTTCAAAAGACTTGGGAGAGAATTCCAGTGGCAGTCAGGCCAACAGCAGAAGGTGCTTTTCTCTACTATCTCAAAGCTCTAAATTCTGATATTTCTATGTTGATTCAGTCCATGGGAGGCATAACTATCCCTATGGCTTATAGCATTGCCATTAGGGCTGAAAATTGTTTGATCCAAGCTGGCAAACTAGCCCCTAGACCTCCCATGCCATTGTTTCCAAGTTTAGAGAGTCCAAATACCAATCAAGCACCTAATTTGGCTCCTTCTCCCACTCCTAGAAATCAGAGTTCAAATGAAGCTTCTACTTCATCTCCAAGTGCCCCAAATGAGCTTCAAGAAGTCATGAAGCAATTGCAAAACCTAGGCAATGAGCTAGTCACTCTCAAGAGGCAGCAAGCCCAAGGTTTTAGACCTTCTTACCAGCCCCAAGCTCAGCCCAACAGGCAGCCATACCAACCACAAAGACCTCCTAATCCAGCTGCAAATATGAATCAAACAAGGCCTCCTGCCAATAGACCATTTCAGCCCTACAATCCAAATGCCATATCTGCCTCTAAGGCATTGGTGCCAACACAAAACAACATTGCTCAGGAGTATGACTGGTGTTTTCCATGCAATGAACCTCATAACCAATCCATGTGCTTCAATGGTGCTTTGAATCAAGCATTAATGGTGACAACTACTGGTGTGGAGGGTGAGGGCAGTCAAGGAAACAACCAACAACAAGAAACATTCCAACAACAATCAGCCCCAAATGACACCACGTTGGTAAATTGGCAAGCAGAGGATTTTTGTGGCATGAATCAAAAGTTTCTCAAGGTGTTGCAGCCAACACAAGGTCAAAAAGAAGGAATTTGGGTGAAGAACAGCCATTAGCTCCAACCAATCCACAACCTTCCATGGCTCCACAAATGGTTGGCAAGCAAAATCCAATTTCAAATGCACAAGGGCAGCCAAGAACAGCTCCTAGACCAACTCAAATACCAGTTATTGCTGCCCACGTGCAAGGAGTGAATGTACAAGCAAAGGGACAGCAAAGAGATCCTTCATCACCATTCAGTATCATTGATCAGATGAAGAAGACAAATGTTAATATATCAATGTGGGAATCCCTATCTATCCCAGGCCAAAGAGACTTGTTACAAGCTGCCATGAAGGACTGGCCAACTTCGAATCAGCAAGTTCAGATGCAAGAGAAAGTGCTCACAAATGCTACCCAGCCTGAGGGAAATCATGGAGGACAGCAAGGTAAAATGTTGAAGCCCCCTCCTTTCTATGTTTCATTAATCATTGGAAATCAGTTAGTGCACAATTGCATGATAGATTCCGGGGCAAGTAGCTCAGTGATGCCTAAACAAATAGCTGATCAGCTAGGGCTCCAGTATGAAACCATATCCAAAGGGGTAGTGCAGCTGGATGGGACAGCAGTAACAACAGTTGGGGTGATTAGAAACTTGAGTCTTACCTTGCATGCATGTCCAAATGTTGTTGTTTCACAAGATGTATCAGTCATAGACCTTCCACCACTCTTTTCCCTATGCTTGTCAAGGGACTTCACAGCCAAGATTGGGGGATATTTGTCTGCTGATTGGTCACACATGTTGTTCAGAACGAGGTATGGAACTAAGGCTACAATCAGGTCTGAACCTATTGCAAACTTCCACATTGAGCCTTACACTCCAAGTCAGATCAACGCCAATTGTTCAGCATTTGATCAAGAAGACCACCCTAGCACCGATGAAGCTGACACCAAGGTTGGGAGCATCCCGGATCTAACTCTTGATGAATGGGCAAACAAGGTACACGCTTTTGATCCTTATCAAGAAGTAGAAGAATCTGAGCTAGGGGTCTATTGTATACATGAAGAAAATCAGCCTATTCCTAACATCACCAAGCCAAACCACAAGGATGACAATGAGGTATGGCAGCTGTTTTTTGATGGATCAAGGAGTAGACAAGGTGCAGGAGGTGGAGCCATGCTTGTTTCACCTCAAGGAGTAAAGTACTATTTAGCTTTTAGATTTCAGTTTGCATGCTCCAATAACACTGCTGAATATGAAGCCTTAGTGCAAGGGATGCATTGGGCAATCAAGAAGAAAATAAAGAACTTGCAAGTCTTTGGTGACAGTGAATTGATTGTAAATCAGGTCAAGGGACAGCATGCTGCCAAGAATGATCTACTCAGGTGCTACAAGAACAGGGTGTGGGACCTCATGGAAGATTTTGAGGGTTTTGGCATCAAATCCATTCCTAGGAAAGAGAATCAAGCTGCTGACAGGCTTGCAGCAGTAGGGGCAGCCTTTGACATTGTGGAAAGCATTCAACAAGACAAGGTACAACCAAACATCCACGTGATTGTGAGGCCTTCAGTGCCAGATAACAATGTCAGTTGGCAAGTGTTTGAGAATGACCAACAAATCATCCATTTCTTGTAAGAAGAAGCCGAGTTCTCAGCTAAGAATCAAGAAAAATTGGAACAGCAGTATGGTGACCAAGTGGTACAGCTGAGAACTAACAAGCTGCCCAAGGGACTTATCACTTTGGAGTCCATTTTTAATCCCAATGATCAGTTTAGAAAGGAGAAAGCAAACATTCAGGTCAAGAGAGAGGATTCAGTATCCATCTTGGTAGAAGAGAACAAACCTTCCAAATCCTTATATCATTGGAAATAGAAAGTCAATCCACACATGATTCTCATGAGGAAAATTGGAATTTGGTTTGAGTCAGAGAGAAATATTCCCAATCAAGGTTCTGGTAGTTGGGTCCATGGCCAGAACTGACATTTCCAGTCAGACAAAAAGTGGAGAATATCAGAATGTGTGTTGCATTCTTCAGAATATTGTCAAAAATGATAGGGTATCTCTGTAGACCATTACGTCCATTCCATGGGAGCAAATTTGCAAGTGTTTTAATGCATTTACCATCAATGAGGGGATGGCTCCCATGCGAGTTTTCTTGATGTTTTCTCAGATCCTGGGCTCGACCCAAGTAGATGTAAAAGCCAGATTTGGGGAACATTTACAATGAAAATGTTGAACACTTTTGGCATTGTCCAACTTCTTCTTCTTTCACCTCCAGCAATGTGCATTCAAAGGTTTGATAACAATCAGACCTGATTTTCACAGTTGATAGATACACTTTTTTTTGGAAAATGCAGCAGACCATTTTTCATTTGAGGAATTGACAGTTTTCAAACACTGTGTGCTTTTGGAGTGTCTTTGAATCCTATTGTGTATTTTCTTCACATGAAGGAAACATCTCATCTTGTGTATGTTTTCCAAAGAAGGATTATGAATTGATCCAGAGATGGTTGAAGCCAAAGTTTCACCACTACCTTTTGGTGGAATCACCCCTTTAGTTTAGTTTAATTTTTTACATTTTTTTTTATCCCTGTCTCCTTACAATCTAGGGTAGAATTAGGATTAGAACCTCTGTAGTTGTGTAAAAATATAGATCTAAATCAAGAGGATTTTGGTGAGGAACCAGCCTCTATTCTAGAGATTCCTCTCTCAAATTTCACAAGTCCCACACTTGGAGAGAGGTTTCCATGATGTGCAATCACACTGGATGCTCTAAACATCATTTACCAACCTTGATTTGCATCCAGGGGTGTTGCTGATTTGCAACAACTATGTTTGTGTGTGTGACACATGTGTATGTGTGCGTGTGTGCATGTGTGTGTGAGTTTGCAATGTGCCTGTGCCTTGTGCTATGAGGTGTGCGTGTGCATGTGCATGTGCGTGGGCGTGGGCGTGTGTATGAATGCGTGTGAATGAAATGCAAGTGTGTGTGTGTGTGAGTCCATGCGCGTGTGTCTGCATGTGGGTGTGAGGCGTGTGTGCATCCGCGTGTCATGCACACGCACACGCACATGCACACGCACACACACACACACACACACGTAAATGTGCACGCACATGCACATGCACACACACACACACACACAACACACACGCACACGCACACACAACACACACGCACACGCACACGCACACACACACACGCACATGCACACACACACCACACACACACTCAGATGCACGCGCACTTCCACATTGCACAGACCACATACACACACGCACACGCACACGCACATGCACACGCACACGCACATGCACACGCACACGCACATGCACACGCACACGCACATGCACACGCACACGCACACGCACACACACACACGCACATGCACACGCACACGCACATGCACACGCA
>CM034154.1:386960726-386970726 GCA_019776745.2 Taxus chinensis
CACACGCACAAGCAAATGCACACGCACGCATGCACGCGCACATGCACGCGCAAGCGCACGAGCATGCGCATTTGAATGTGCACACGCACGCACATGCACATGCACATGCACACGTACAAGTGCACGCATACACGCACACGCACATGCACACCAACACGCACACGCACACTTGCTGGCGGCAATGCGATGCACGCGAGGAATACACACTCCACGCATGTGACACACACATGCGCCACACCACGCACACACACACAAGCCAACGCCCATTCACAACGCACACCCAAATGCACAGACACTTACATGCACAGTCACATTTCAACATGCACACACTAACGTCATGCACATGGAACATGCACGCATACCACACGCAATACGCACATGCCCTCACAACGCCACAGCACAAGCACACACACACACACACTAATACACAATGCACATGCCACACTCGCACCACTGCACACGCACACTCAAACTAAACGCACACTCACAAGCACCTCACAACTCCAGACACAAACACACGATGACTCACACACACACACGCACAAGATCACTCAAACACACATAGACATGCAAGCATGAAATTATACATGTGCACACAAACACATACACACACGCACACAAACACACGCACACACAGACACATACGCACATGCACACGCACACGCACACGTACACACACCCACCCGCTCGCACAACACCACACACACTAGATGCAAGCGCCCCACACACTCACAGATTCACACCAACCCTCACACACACACACATGCAACACACACACATGCACACACACACACATGCATGCACACACACATGCACACACACATGCACACACACATGAACATTCACGTGCACACGCAGACGCAGACGCACATGCACACTCACACGCACAAGCACAAGCACACACACACACACATACCCATGCACACGCACACACGTACACACACAAACACACACAAGTACACACACGCACACGCACACACGCATGCACACGCACACACAAACACCAAACACAACACAAACACGCACATTGCACACACACACACATACACCCTGTGCACCCATCACAGTTTCACATTCCCACTCACACGCACATGTCACACACACACGCACACGCACACGCACAAGCACACTCACACTCAAGCACAAACACACTATAAGACACACACACACAACACCACAATATCACTCAAACCCACCTATACCTTGCAAGCATGAAATTATACACGTGCACACAAACATATACGCACACGCACAAAAACACACGCACACACAAACACATACCACAGCACACCATCACTCCCACGCACAGACTCACACGCACACACACACGTAGATGCACAGTGCCCCACGCACACACGCACGCACACACACACGCACAAACGTACACGCACATGCACACGCACATGAACACACACATGCACACTTGCTGGCGCACACGAACACGCACATGCACGCAAGTATATACACACTCACGAATGCACACGCACACACACACACACACATACACACGCGCACGTGCGCGGACATGCATGCTGACACGCGCACACACACGCACACCCACACGCACACGCACACGCACACACACATGCACACGCACAAGCATAAGCACACACACAAAGAGCCACTTACACACACACACACACCTACACACACGCACACACGCACACTACACACGCACAAGCACACGCACACGCGCACGTGTACATGTACACAACCACACGCACTTGCACATGCACATAGACACCTACACACGTACACGCATATGCACCCACACACATGCACACGCACATGCACACACGCATGCACAAACACACACGTACACACAGACGCACACACACACACGTAAATGCACACGCACACGCAAGACGCGCACGCACATACATCCACACACACGTGCACCCGCACACGCACACTCATGCACACATATGCACACGTGCATGCGCACACACATGCACACACGCACACGCACATGCATGCACATGCGCACGGCCACACACACAGCCACACACATGCACATGCGCAAGCGCACATGCAACACGTACGTGCACCTGCAGAGGCAAACAAGCACATGTAAGTAAACACACAACACACACACACGACACACGGCCCACACAAACGTACCATGTAACACGCACACATGCACACGCAAGTAGACACACACACATGCACGCACACATGCAGACGCACATGCACACGTGCACGTACACGCATACGCACGTGCACACGCGCACACACACATATGCACACGCACACCCTTTAGCTGTGCACGTACGTGCATGCGGACACGCACACCTGACACATGCACATGCACATGCACACGCACACACACACTGCGTGCGTGCATACACGCGTGCGCACGTACACACGCACACCGCACACGTAAACACACACGCACATGCAAATAGCACACTATACACGACACACACACACGCATGCGCACCCCGCACACACACATGCACGATCACACATACACGCCCTCGCACACAAACACACGCAGTCGCACACATGCACACGCACAAGCACACGCACGCGCACACGAACATGCACATGCATGCGCAAACGCACAAGAACATGCACATGCACACGCACACGCACACGCACACGCACAAGCACACACACAGACATACGTACAGACTATACACACATGCATATGTACACACATACGCACATTCACAAGAACACGCACACGCAAGCGCAAGAGCACGAGCATGCGAACACGAACGCGCACACGCACGCACACGCACACACACATGCACACACACACGTGCACACGTACACGCACACGGACATGCACATGAACATGCACGCGCACACTTGTTGGCGCAAATACACATGCACGCGAGGATATACTGTTATCCAAATGTGCCCACTGCTCATTTTGTGGCTAACTCCCTTTCATTCTTTCCTTCTACACACACTCAGTCACTCATTTTTACTTTTTAGGCACGCTACACAAACCTTCTGGAAACCACACCATTGGATAGAGCTCTTTCTACAGCTTTCTAGAAAGGTAAACATTTCCTCCTAACTCCACGTATTTTCCACAGTTATGGCTCGTGCGGAATTTTTGTGGGAAACCTACACTTGCAATTTCATGCACGCCAATCAGAACTCGTGACCTGTCCACCCACAAAAATACGTGTAAAGCGATCACAATTTTGGCACTATTTTTTCCCTAAAACTTCAAATCACCATAACTTTCGATCCAATCAGCTCCTATTTTCACGTTCTTTATCATCAACGGACGCGCACATGAAATGCTCTACAAGATTCCATGGTCACATTTTGAAATTGGTTTAGTGGGACAGGAGAAACTTGCAAAAAAACATTTCTGGTACATGCCCATGCACAAGAACTGACATTTCAACAAGCAATTTTAATGCATAAGTATGGGTCGCATTCTTCTCTAACATGGTCAACACATGTCACGCGGCATGGGTTTGTAAGTGCACCTCACATGCTGTTTTTAATGCATTTTGGTCAATGGGGATCTGCTCACACGTTTTTTCACATTTTCTTTCTCCTGGGCTACGACACGATGCACACACACATGCACAGATTTGGCTCATTTTTCAAGGCATGCGAACAAGCACTTTTTTGTGCATAGCAAGCTTCTGTTTTCAATT
This sequence comes from Taxus chinensis, assembly GCA_019776745.2. Classification (NCBI taxonomy): domain Eukaryota; kingdom Viridiplantae; phylum Streptophyta; class Pinopsida; order Cupressales; family Taxaceae; genus Taxus; species Taxus chinensis. The sequence goes on from CM034154.1 coordinate 386,964,353, forward strand.
TGAACAAGTGATTTTGGCATACGTATCACGCACACTTCCAAGAATTGTAACAAGTTTTTCACGCACTCTTTGGTGTTGGACCTACAAGGATTTTGATGTTGAACATGATCACAATGCAGGCACTGTGATGTGCTTTCAGTCACTTTGTATGTGTTGTTTGCTTCATTTGAACACCCTTGTTTACACGTAAACAGACACGCTGTGCATGATATTTTATGTTGCAATTTCTGTTTTGTGTCACATTTGCAGTCGCAGCAAGCACAGTGCACACGCACTCGCTTTGGTGTATCACACACTCGCGCAGTTTAGTTTTGCATTTTTTGCATTTCATGTATCACGCTGTCGCACATGCACAAATTAAGCATAAAATTACAGATCTGAACATCTGCAGTTGTGTAAACAGAATATGAATCTCGCATCAGAGGAGTTTGAGGAACGCGCATACACTCTTCTGGAGATTCCTCGCTCATTTTACAATGTCACACACTTGGACACACATGGTTTCACATGTTGTGCGCACATCACACTGGATGCTCTGACACACATACTCAACACGCAGATGCACCTGATCTACATGCAAGGGGTGCTGCACATCTACAACGAACATGTACACGAACCCGCACACGCACACACGCACACACACACACACACTTGGACATGCACACGCACCTGCACATGCACACGCAAATGCAAATGCACATGCACACACACACGCACACGCACTCACACAAGCATGCACGCACACGAACCTGCACATGCACACGCACCTGTACATGAACACACACACGCACACGAACACGTACACACATGCACACGCACATGCACACTCACACGCACACGAACCTCTACACGCATGCGCACATCTACACGAACATGTACACAAACCCGCACACCCACACACACACGCACCTAGACACGCACATGCACATGCAGATGGAACCACACACATGTACGCACACACACACACACACTCACACAAGCATGCATGCACATGAACCTACACACGCACACACACACGTGTAAACATGCATGCACATGCACATGTGCAAGCAAAGGTAGACGCACATGAACACGCACAAGCCCACACACACGCACCTCTGCACCGATGCGCATATCTACACGCACATGCACACGCACACGCACCTGCACATAAACATATGCGCACACACGCACACACCTACACACACACACGTACATGCACATGTAAATGCACATGCACACTCACACTTACATGCACAAGAAAAGGACACACTGCACAGGCACACACACACATGCACACGCACACGCACACGCACACGCACACGCACCACCCACACGCACATGCACACGCACACACACATGACACACAGACACACGCACACGCACACGCACACACACACGAACACGCACACGCACATGCACACGCACACGCACACACACACGCACGCACACATGCATGCACACACATGCGCATGCGCACACGCACACGCACACACACGTGCACACACACACGCAGTATGTAACACGCAAATGCACACACACATGCACACGCAAGCACACATCTACATGCACACATGTACACGCAAACGCACAACGCACATGCACATGCACACACACACGCACTCGGACATGCACACACACACACACGCACCTGCGCGCACACAGACATGCACATGCACGCACAAGCACATGCACATGCACACGCACGCGCACTCGCACACACACAAACACCCACGAACACATGCACACCAACATGCACAACGCACACACACGCACTCGCACACGCACATGCACACACACATGCACACGCACACGCACATGCACTCAGCAAACACACACAGCACACATACACACACATACACACGTACATGCACACGCACACTCACATACATATGCACACGCACACGCACAAGCACACGTAAACGCACACGCACATGAACAAGCACACACACTCACACACGCACACGCACATGCTCACATGCATAGGCACAAGACGCATGCACAGGCACACACACACATGTACGTGCTCTCGCACACGAACACACACTCCAATCGTACACACGCACATGCACACACGTTGCAAATCAGGTTTCTAAGTTGATGTTTCAGGCATCCAGTGTGATTGCACAACATTGAAACCTCTCTCCAAGTGTGGGACTTGTAAAATGAGAGAGGAATCTCCAGATTAGAGGTTGGTTCCTCAAACTCCTCTGATCAGATCTGTTATTTGCACAATTGCAGAGGTTTGAATCCTAATCCTACTCTAAATTCCAAGGAGACAGAGATAGAAAGTGCAAAAATTGAAACTAAACTAATAGGTGATACACCAAAGGAGTGGTGAACACTTCTTGTTCATGAAAATTGACACAATTTCATAAAATGCAACATGAAACATCATACACAGGCTGATAAGATGTAATTAGAGGTCTGAAATGAAGCAAGACAATACAAACAAAGGACTGAAAATTGATCACAGAGTCTGCACTGTCATTTTTCACTGTCAAAATCCTTGCATTTGCAACATCAAAGAGGCAGAAACCTGTTACAATCATGAAGAAGGTCTGATACTTGCAAAAATCACTTGTTGAAGGTGAAAGAAGAAGCTTGCTATCCAAAAAAATGTTCAACCTCAAAAAATGAGCCAAATCTGGCTTTTACAATGCATGGGTCGAGCCCAGGAGAGAGAAAACATGTAAAAAATGTGGAAGTCATTCCCCATTGAATGAAGATGCATTAAAACAGCATGGGCATCCTTACAGACCCATGCCCTAACATTTTTGGCCATGCTGAAGAAGAATGCGACCCATTTTACATTAAAACTGGTTGTTGAAACGTCATTTCTGGCCATTACCACGTGCCAGAAGTATTTTTTGATTTTATCTCTCCAAACTCCACCAAAATGCAAAATTAACCCCAGAATCTTGTAGAGAATTTCACCAGCTTTCCATTGATATAAAGAACGCAAAAAACCGAGCTCTGGATCGAAAGATATGGCGATTTGAAGTTTTAGGTCAAAACAGGACCAAATCGGGTCGGTGAGCTGAGGACACGTGGCACGTCCTGATTGGCTATGGGCCTTCTAGGGGAAAATTTCCCACAAAAACTCTGCCGAGCCATAACTTGAAAAATACATGGAGTTAGGAGGAAAAATTTACCTTTCTGGAAAGCTGAGAAAGAGCTCTATCCAATGGTGCCATTTTTAGAAGGTTTTGAGTGCCTAAAAAGCAAAAATTGTGACTGAGGCACAAGAGAGGTAAGAACACAAGGAGTTAGCCACAAAATGAGCAGGGGCACATTTTGGATAACAATTTTGGTGACTCAGAGGGGTCATCTGCCTGCTGGATGAAGTTACCAGTTGCCTGAAGCATCCATTGGGCATGGAGTCATGAGTTGTAGCCTGCAAACTGATCTGAACTTTGAAAACCTCCTCTCTGAGCCACTTGGAAACCCACTGAAATGGACTGTGCAAGAGCAAAACCAGCACCACAAAAACTATGTACAAAACTAAAAGTCATACATGCTCCAAAATGGAACATGCAGAGTGTGCACAAGCACTTCTTTTACTGAAAGCAAAACTACCTACTCTATTCTAACTGGAAGCAAAAGTGGGCTAAACAAACCCTGCAACTGGTTGGGAGAAATAGCTTCCCTTTCTCAAAATTTGCAACCATGCAACTGATTTGGCACTGAACATGGCTGATTGGATGAGTGGAAAATCAACAAGAAGCTGGTCTTCTACCCAAATCATCAAGGTGTCAACTGAAAACAAATCCAATACCTCTTTTAGTTGCTCTGCATTTGGATTGAAGAGGTATGACAGCTGATCCTTGGTACTTTGTAGCTCACCCTCATGCTTAGAAGCAAGCATGACTGGTTGTGACTTCTCCTTTGACTCCAATGAAGTCAAATACCTTATTGGGCAAGGTATGATCCATTTGATATGCCCATAGCTCTGATTTTCAACTCCAAAAATGGAGTCTTCTTGTAGACCTTCTTGGGTGGGTGATGTGGAAGCAATGGTAGGACTTTTCTGCCCTTTCTCTTCCTCCAATGAAGAACATGAAAGATTAAAATCTTCCAATCTTGGTTCCAAAGAGCTGCTATAAGATGCAGGCTGCTGCAAATGAATGCTCTCCTTCATGACAGCAGGCTCAAGTATTTGGGACGTGGAAGATGAAAGAGAGAATGGTGGAAACTCAACCGGTTCTTCTTCATCAAAACAGTCCTCCAAATCTGACAGATACACTACCTCATGGTTGTCCTGATGCAAATGCTCAACTTCCTCCATAGTGTCCTCTTGATCTGTAACTTGATCATCATGGTTTCTTTCATCCTCCAACATTGAGTTTGAAAGATCAAACTCTTCTTCAGCACTAGAACACGAGAGGGATGAAGTAGAAAGAAGAACTAAAGGTTCTCCTATAGCCTGCCTTGTGTTCAAAGCCCTTGGATCTGCAATTTTCTCCTCCACAACTAGAATGTGCTCCTCTTCTTTTGGATTTGGAGCAGCTTCTCCCTCTTCTACTACTTGAAGACAATCTTGTTCTTGATAGAACTCTTCCTCTAGCACGAAGTTCGTTAAGTCAAACTCTTCGATCTGCTGCTCTAGAGGACAAGTTGGGACTGTAGGATCTTCTTCAGAGCTTTCTTCCTCCATGGCTGATTGTGCAACTTGAATTGAATCAGCATTCTCTTCAAATAGAATGCTAACATGGACACTACTTTCTGAGCAAACTGATTGTTGATCTGCTTCTTCTTTTTGCTCTTCTCTTCCTGCAGCAAATTCAGTCCTAACCACCACTTGTTTTCCAACTCCAACCTTTTCTAAAGGCTTAACCATCAAGGGGATCTTTGTCATCCCAAATTTAAGAGCCCAACTCTTCAGACTTTTAATTTCTTCATCTTTGTTTGGCTTCTCTTTTTGTTGTTGTTTTCCTTGACTGGCATTCTGATTTTTATCCTCCCAACATGGATTTGGGAATGCAAGAGGAGAAGTGGATTGTAACTCAATTGATTTTGCAATTTTTTGTGGTGGTGGAGGAGGTAGGAACTCTTGTTTCTTTGGAGGAGAGGGTATTTCTATTAGCTTTTGTGGAGGGGGTGACTGTTTGGAAGGAAAGGGGAAGGAAGAATTGAGATGTGGTGGAAGACTAGGAAATGGAGAAATGGAATTAACTCCTGGGGCAGCATTGACTGGATTTAGAATTTGAAATTCCAAATGAGATGATGCTGCTTGAGTAATGGGAAGAGAAAAACCAGATGATGGTGTAGAACTTACCCATTGACAAGGTTGTTCAACACCAAGTGTATAGGCCTCTATTTCTGCCGTCCTTTGTGCAAGTTGGGGCAGCATCTTCATCATAAAGTCCAGCTTCTCCTGAGGGCTGAAGTGTCTTGGAAAAGGGCCTCCCCATGGACAAGGAGTCCTGCAACCAATTCTGAAAGCTTTCATTTGAGTTGTTGCTCTTGATTGCACCATCTTTACCTCCATCTTTTGGATTTTTTCCAGCAGATCTGCATTTTCTTCTTGACTGCCCTCACAACCAGCATACCCTTGTGCTTGACATGCTTCATATCCAAACTGACTTTGGCACTGCTGCTCATATGGGTAGACATGCTGATTTTGAATTTGATCAAAATGCTGATTTGGAGGATTTGTAAAACATGTTGGAGGTGTGATATACTGCTGTTGTAAATGTGAATTCCATGATGGAAATGAAGTCATGATTGCACAACTTCATGGAATGGAAAAGAATGAAAATGATGGAAAGAAGAATGGATGGAAATGAATGGAAAACAGGTCTGCAACTTAGAGAATGAGTTGTTTACCAGATGGAGTCGCCAGATGTGCTTTTGAAAGTGCCTCCAAAAGGCTGAATCTTTAACAGGAACACACCAACCTATCAAAGATAAAGTGGAAGACCTCTAAGGTCCCACCGGGTGTGCCAAAATTGTTGTTGCAAATCAGCAGCACCCCTGGATGCAAATCAGGTTTCTAAGTTGATGTTCAGGCATCAGTGTGGCACAACATTGAAACCTCTCTCCAAGTGTGGGTGTGATTGCACAACATTAAAACCTCTCTCCAAGTGTGGGACTTGTAAAAGTGTTGCACCACCGGGCACAGAGCAGGAATCCAGTGTCACAACAGATTAAAAGAGAGAGGAATCTTGGTTCCTCAAACTCCTCTGATAGATCTGTTATTTGCACAATTGCAGAGGTTTGAATCCTAATCCTACTCTAAATTCCAAGGAGACAGAGATAGAAAGTGCAAAAATTGAAACTAAACTAATAGGTGATACACCAAAGGAGTGGTGAACACTTCTTGTTCATGCAAATTGACACAATTTCATAAAATGCAACATGAAACATCATACACAGGCTGATAAGATGTAATT
>CM034154.1:386980726-386998226 GCA_019776745.2 Taxus chinensis
TCCAAAGACAAAAAAAAAGGTAAAATTTGAAAATTTTTTCCCGCCGATCCGTTTTTGGGCCGTTTTTGCCCTAAATCTTCAAACGATCATATCTTTTGATCCAGAGCTCAGATTTTCACGTTCTTTATATCATTGGAAAGCTGTTAAAATTCTCTACATGATTCCATGGTCAATTTCTAATTTTGGTTCAGTTTGGAGAGAGAAAATTCAAAAATGGTTCTGGTACGTGTCCATGGCCAGAAATGACATTTCAACAACCAAATTTAATACAGAATGGGTCGCATTCTTCTCCAATATGGTCAAAAATGATAGGGTATGGGTTTGTAAGGTCCTCCATGCTGTTTTAATGCATTTTCCATCAATGAGGGATGGCTCCCATGCATTTTTCACATTTTCTCTCTCCTGGGCTCGACCCATGTACTGTAAAAGCCAGATTTGGCTCATTTCTTCATGGTTGAACACTTTTTGGCATAGAAAACTTCTTCTTTCACCTCCAGCAAGTGATAGTTGTAAGAATCAGACCTTTTTCAAGTATTGTAGCAGGTTTATACCTCTTTGAGGGTGGAATGCAAGAGATTTTTACATGGAATTGACAGTGCAAACTCTGTGAATGCTTTCAGTCCTCTGTTTGTATTGTTTTACTTCATTTTAAGACCTCTAATTACATCTATCAGCTTGTGTATGTTTTCCCTTGTTGCATTTCATGAATTTGTGTCTATTTACATGGCAAAAAATGTTTCACCACTCCTTTTGGTGCATCACCATCTTTAGTTTAGTTTCATTTTTGCATTTTTATCCCTGTCTCCTTGCAATTTAGAGTAGGATTAGGATCTGAACCTCTGTAGTTGTGTAAAATATAGATCTAAATCAGAGGAGTTTGAGGAACCAGCCTCTAATCTGGAGATTCCTCTCTCATTTTCACAAGTCCCACACTTGGAGAGAGGTTTCCATGTTGTGCAATCACACTGGATGCCTAAAACATCAATTCAGAACCTTGATTTGCATCCAGGGGTGCTGCTGATTTGCAACAACAGTTTTGGCACGCCCGGTGGGACCTTAGAGGTCTCATTTTTATTGCAGCAAAGTTGATGTGCATCTGCTGCAATTTTCTTGCTTGAAAAGAGCTATAATTTGCATATCTGGCGACTCCAAGGGGAAGAATCAACTGGTTTCAGCAGTGCAGGCCTGAAAACTCATGAGAAGAATCACCACAAGGTCAAGAGCTGGAGAAGAAGAGGTGTTGTTTGAATATCTGCAGTTATCTCCAAGAGTAAGGCAAAGTGGGAGGAGAATCCAAAGGTCTCCATCTCCACCAAACAGAACTCTCTCAACTCCTCCACCTGGTAGGCCTTTCATTCAATCAACAAGGGTTCTAAGACCAATTAGAATGGCACAAAACAACCCCTATGTCAACTTCACAGGCAGCAGCCCACTTGCCCTCAATGCACAACATCCAATTCCAATTGCAGCCTTGAAGAACATTCCCTACTTCACTGGAGAAAATCAGACTACTCCAGGTGATCATGTTAAAGACATTGCCAATCTTTGTGCAATTCATGAAATCAATGAGATGCAAGTGGCTGTCAAATTGCTGGCATCTTCATTCAAGGGGAAAGCATTGCAATGGTTTAGAAGCCTTGGAGCTGGTTCTATCACAAATTGGAATCAGCTATGTATAGCACTTCATGAGCAATTTGGAGAGAAGGGAGACAACTTGTCTCTTTTGGAGCAGCTGACAACCATCAAGAGAGCTCCCAATGAGCAGCTGACTGATTTCAACTTCAGATTTCAAAAGACTTGGGAGAGAATTCCAGTGGCAGTCAGACCAACAGCAGAAGGTGCTTTTCTCTACTATCTCAAAGCTCTAAATTCTGATATTTCTATGTTGATTCAGTCCATGGGAGGCATAACTATCCCTATGGCTTATAGCATTGCCATTAGGGCTGAAAATTGTTTGATCCAAGCTGGCAAACTAGCCCCTAGACCTCCCATGCCATTGTTTCCAAGTTTAGAGAGTCCAAATACCAATCAAGCACCTAATTTGGCTCCTTCTCCCACTCCTAGAAATCAGAGTTCAAATGAAGCTTCTACTTCATCTCCAAGTGCCCCAAATGAGCTTCAAGAAGTCATGAAGCAACTGCAAAACCTAGGCAATGAGCTGGTTACTCTCAAGAGGCAACAAGCCCAAGGTTTTAGACCTTCTTACCAGCCCCAAGCTCAGCCTAACAGGCAGCCATACCAACCACAAAGACCTCCTAATCCAGCTGCAAATATGAATCAAACAAGGCCTCCTGCCAATAGACCATTTCAGCCCTACAATCCAAATGCCATATCTGCCTCTAAGGCATTGGTGCCAACACAAAACAACATTGCTCAGGAGTATGACTGGTGTTTTCCATGCAATGAACCTCATAACCAATCCATGTGCTTCAATGGTGCTTTGAATCAAGCATTAATGGTGACAACTACTGGTGTGGAGGGTGAGGGCAGTCAAGGAAACAACCAACAACAAGAAACATTCCAACAGCAATCAGCCCCAAATGACACCACGTTGGTAAATTGGCAAGCAGAGGATTTTTGTGGCATGAATCAGGTAGTTTCTCAAGGTGTTGCAGCCAACACAAGGTCAAAAAGAAGGAATTTGGGTGAAGAACAACCATTAGCTCCAACCAATCCACAACCTTCCATGGCTCCACAAATGGTTGGCAAGAAAAATCCAATTTCAAATGCACAAGGGCAGCCAAGAACAGCTCCTAGACCAACTCAAATACCAGTTATTGCTGCCCACGTGCAAGGAGTGAATGTACAAGCAAAGGGACAGCAAAGAGATCCTTCATCACCATTCAGTATCATTGATCAGATGAAGAAGACAAATGTTAATATATCAATGTGGGAATCCCTATCTATCCCAGGCCAAAGAGACTTGTTACAAGCTGCCATGAAGGACTGGCCAACTTCGAATCAGCAAGTTCAGATGCAAGAGAAAGTGCTCACAAATGCTGCCCAGCCTGAGGGAAATCATGGAGGACAGCAAGGTAAAATGTTGAAGCCCCCTCCTTTCTATGTTTCATTAATCATTGGAAATCAGTTAGTGCACAATTGCATGATAGATTCCGGGGCAAGTAGCTCAGTGATGCCTAAACAAATAGCTGATCAGCTAGGGCTCCAGTATGAAACCATATCCAAAGGGGTAGTGCAGCTGGATGGGACAGCAGTAACAACAGTTGGGGTGATTAGAAACTTGAGTCTTACCTTGCATGCATGTCCAAATGTTGTTGTTTCACAAGATGTATCAGTCATAGACCTTCCACCACTCTTTGCCCTATGCTTGTCAAGGGACTTCACAGCCAAGATTGGGGGATATTTGTCTGCTGATTGGTCACACATGCTGTTCAGAACGAGGTATGGAACTAAGGCTACAATCAGGTCTGAACCTATTGCAAACTTCCACATTGAGCCTTACACTCCAAGTCAGATCAACGCCAATTGTTCAGCATTTGATCAAGAAGACCACCCAAGCACCGATGAAGCTGACACCAAGGTTGGGAGCATCCCGGATCTAACTCTTGATGAATGGGAAAACAAGGTACATGCTTTTGATCCTTATCAAGAAGTAGAAGAATCTGAGCTAGGGGTCTATTGTATACATGAAGAAAATCAGCCTATTCCTAACATCACCAAGCCAAACCACAAGGATGACAATGAGGTATGGCAGCTGTTTTTTGATGGATCAAGAAGTAGACAAGGTGCAGGAGGTGGAGCCATGCTTGTTTCACCTCAAGGAGTAAGGTACTATTCAGCTTTTAGATTTCAGTTTGCATGCTCCAATAACACTGCTGAATATGAAGCCTTAGTGCAAGGGATGCATTGGGCAATCAAGAAGAAAATAAAGAACTTGCAAGTCTTTGGTGACAGTGAATTGATTGTAAATCAGGTCAAGGGACAGCATGCTGCCAAGAATGATCTACTCAGGTGCTACAAGAACAGGGTGTGGGACCTCATGGAAGATTTTGAGGGTTTTGGCATCAAATCCATTCCTAGGAAAGAGAATCAAGCTGCTGACAGGCTTGCAGCAGTAGGGGCAGCCTTTGACATTGTGGAAAGCATTCAACAAGACAAGGTACAACCAAACATCCACGTGATTGTGAGGCCTTCAGTGCCAGATAACAATGTCAGTTGGCAAGTGTTTGAGAATGACCAGCAAATCATCCATTTCTTGCAAGAAGAAGCTGAGTTCTCAGCTAAGAATCAAGAAAAATTGGAACAGCAGTATGGTGACCAAGTGGTACAGCTGAGAACTAACAAGCTGCCCAAGGGACTTATCACTTTGGAGTCCATTTTTAATCCCAATGATCAGTTTAGAAAGGAGAAAGCAAACATTCAGGTCAAGAGAGAGGATTCAGTATCCATCTTGGTAGAAGAGAACAAACCATTGCAAATTGGAAAGATGACAACTGATCAAGAAAGGTATGAGTTCGTACAGCTGTGTCAAGAGTTCCCTGATGTGTTTGCATGGAGCTATGAAGATTTGAAAGGTTTCAATCCCAACTTAGCTCAGCATACCATTGAATTGGATCCAAATACTAAGCCTGTCAGGCAGAAACAAAGACCAGTCAATCCACACATGGAGCCTCTCATGAGGAAAGAATTGGACAAGCTGATTGAGTCAAGAATCATATTCCCAATCAAGCATTCTAGTTGGGTTGCCAACTTGGTTCCAGTCAGAAAGAAGAGTGGAGAGATCAGATTGTGTGTTGATTTCAGAGACTTAAATAGAGCATCTCTCAAGGACCATTACCCACTCCCTTCCATGGAGCAAATCTTGCAAGTTGTGGCTGGCTCCGAGAGGTTTTCACTACTTGATGGCTACTCCGGCTACAATCAGATTATGGTGAAGGAAGAAGACCAGTTCAAGACAGCCTTCACAACCAAATGGGGGACTTTTGCATACAGGAAGATGCCATTTGGGCTGTCCAACGCTGGTGCTACCTTCCAAAGAGCAATGGACATGGCGTTCAAAGGTTTGATTAACAACGTGGTGCTGATTTACCTTGATGATATCACTGTTTTTTCCAAAAATGCAGCAGACCACCTCTCTCATTTGAGACAAGTTTTCACGAGGTGTAGGAAATTTGGAGTGTCTTTGAATCCTAAGAAGTGTATCTTTCTTGCACATGAAGGAAAGCTCCTTGGCCATATTGTCTCCAAAGAAGGATTAGCAATTGATCCAGAGAGAGTCGAAGCCATAAGAGCACTACCATTGCCAAGCCACAAGAAATCCCTTCAGAGTTTCTTGGGGAGGATAAACTTTGTTCGGAGGTTTGTCCCAGATTTTGCAGCCCTTGTCAAGCCCATCACCAAAATGTTAAAGAAGAGCATGGCTTTCAAGTGGACAGCAGAAGGCAAGGAGCGTTTTGAAGCAATCAAAGAAGCCATTTCTGAAGCACCAACTCTCATCAACCCGAACTTCTCTAAGGAGTTCATCCTCTATGCATTTGGAGGTAATGACACTATTTCTGCCATTTTGGTACAGCAGAACAAGGATAACGATGAGTAGCCAATTGATTTCTTCAGCCAGAGCCTAGATGACTATGAGGTGAGGTATTCTTTTATTGAGAAGCATGTGCTGGCAGTAATCAGAAGCTTGAAGAAATTCAAGCATTTAGTCTCAAACAACAAGGTCCAGTTGCTGGTCTCACATGCTGGGGTTAAGGACTTCCTCCTCAACAAAGATTTGAACGAGAAAAGGGCAGGTTGGATCACCCATGTCATGGAGTATGACATTGAGATCAAAATCACCAAGCTGGTAAGAGGAAAAGGATTGTGTGAGCAGTTGGTTTTGGGGAAGCAAAAAGAAGCATGTAATGAAGAAGAGGTTGTTTTGATAGTCCAGGGAAGCCATGAGCCAAGTGGCAATCAAGAAGAGGACAATGCTGCCCCCACTCCTTGCTGGACCCAAGATATAATACACTTCCTAAGCACATGCCTATGCCCTCCGGAGATGAACAAGACCCAAAGAAGACACTTCAGATTGCAGGCTGTTCCCATATGCCATTTTTGATGGAGTTTTGTTCAAGAAAGATGTGAATGGAGTGCTGCTGAGATGTATTAGCACAAATTAGATTCATAGGGGTGTTGGAAGAGTTCCAAGGTGGACCAGCTGGTGGTCATTTTGCACCAAGAGTGACAGCTCTAAAAATCATGAAGGCTGGTTATTATTGGCCTAAAATTTTCAGTGATTGCTATGCGTGGATTAAGAGGTGTAAGAATTGTGCATTCTTCACAGGAAAAGAGAGACTTGCTGCCCTTCCATTGCATCCAATCTCAGTTGATGCAGCCATTCATGCAATGGGGTTTGGACTTCATTGGAGTCATTAATCCCAATTCAAATCAAGGGCACAAATGGGTTTTGACAGCCACGGACTACTTCACCAAGTGGACTAAAGCATTAGCACTCAAAGAAGCAAATGAGTCCAACATCTTAGACTTTTATGAGGGGATAGCAACCAGATTTGGGTATACTGCTACAATAATCTCAGATAATGCATTGGTATTCATTAGATCCAATGTGATTGAGTGGGCTGTCAAGAACGGGATCTACCTAAGCACTTCATCAAACTATTACCCTCAAGGTAATGGCCAGGCTAAGTCTAAAAACAAGAACTTGTTGCCAAGAATTCCATTAGGAGGAATCTTGATGAGAATCAGAGGTCTTAGCATACCAAACTGAAATCGAGCCTTATGGGTTGATAAGATAACTCCCAAGAGATCCATAGGTAACTCTCCATTCAAGCTTGTTTATGGAAGAGAGGCAATCTTGCCCATGTCACTTGAGTTGCCAACATTGGAACTCATGAAGCAATTAGAGTTGCTAGAGTTTGATCCCATGGAGGTGAGATATGCAGAGTTGATGGAGCTGCAGGAGGTCATAAATTAGGCATCCCAAGCAATGGAAAAGGATCAAGCTTTGATCAAAAAGACCTTTGATAGGAAGGCCAAGAATAGATCTTTTCAGGAATCATGGAGATCTAGTGTTGAAATGGGATGTGGATAGAGAAAAACCGGAAAGTCATTCAAAATTTGATGCCATTTGGAGTGGCACATACATGGTCATGAAGTGCAAGAACAAACAATGCTTTCCAATTGGCCTCATTGGATGGTGAAGAACTGCAGATTCCACTGGTCAATGGAATCTATCTCAAGCTGATTGCTTCTAGAGGGAAATTCTACTCTCCTTCTAAATTTTCCGATTGGGTTTTCCTTCCTGAAAATCGACCTTTTTATACTCTTTTGTTGAAAAAAAATCATATTTGCCTCCGACCCCCCAAACTCCTCTGCCACGTGGCAACTTCCTATTGGCTACGGGCTTCAAGATGTTTTGGAGTCCTTGCTTCCATCATGTGAAACTCCACCGAGCCATAACTTGAAAAATATAAGTCAGTTAGGAGGTTCTAAACTTTACCTATTCTGATGACTCCAAGCTGAGATGAGAGCTGCTATCAGGTAACTGGTGCCATTTTCATCTAGCAGGCAGATGACCCCTCTGAGTGCGCTGAAAATCAAAAAATGTAGAATGAGTGCACAAACTCGTTTTTGTAAGCTAACACAAGGAGTTCTAGCCACAAAAACGAGATGCCTCAGGCTACCATTTTTTGGATTTTCAGGAACCCATATGCCATTGTTGATAGAGTTTTGCACCATCAGATAGAGATGTGAATGGAGTGTTGCTAGAAAGATGCAGGTTAGCCTCCTAAATCAGATTCATAGGGTGTTGGAAGTTATGGCTCCATGGTGGACCAGTTTTGGTGGAAAATTTTGCACCATTTGAGTGCCTGCAGCTCTAATAGGAATCATGCCACGTGGCTGAGTTAGTTCATTGGTCCTAGGCAAATTTTCAATGATTGCCATGTGTGGATTAAGAGGTGTAAGAATTGTCGTATTCTTCATAGGAAAACCCACGGAAAAGAGAATTGAGAGAGAATTCTATTGCATCCAATCTCAGCTTGACCACGTGCCATTCGACCAGCAATGAGGGTTTGGACTTCATTGGAGTCATCAATCCCAATTCAAGTCAAGGGCACAAATGTGAAGAATTTGACAGCCGATCAGTTTACTTGGGCCATTTTTTCCTTAAATCTTGGAATGATCAGTATCTTTAGCACTCAAAGAAGCAAATGATTTCCAGCATCTTAGACTTTATATGAGGGGATAAGCTGTTACCAGATTATGGTACATGATTCCATGGTACAATAATCTCAGATAATGGTTCAGTTTGGCATTCATTAGATTCAAAAACGGTGATCTGGTACGTGTCCATGTCAAGAAATGGGATCTACCTCAAGCACTTCACCAAACTATTACCCTACAGAATGGGTCGCATTTCTGGTCGAGTCTGGTCAAATAATGAACTTGTATGAGGATCATTAGTAAGGTCCTCCATGCTATTTTAATACATTTGCCATCAATGAGGTCTCGGCATGCCTCCCACTGTTTTTCACGTTTTCTCTCTCCTGGGCTCGATAGGATGCATTCCCAAAAGATCCACATTCGGCTCAACTCTTCCATGGTTCAAGCACTGTTTATGGCATTGCAAACTTCAATCTTGCACCATGTCAGCTTGAGTTGCCATACATTGTAAGAACTCATGAAGCTTTTTCAGAGTATTGCTAGCAGGTTTATGACCTCCATGGAGGGTGAGATATGCAAGAGATTTTTACATGGAGCTGACAGTGCAGATCTCTGTGAATGCTAGGCAGTCCGAAGCAATGGAAAAGGATCAAGCTTCATGATAAAAAAGACCTTTGATTAGGAAGGCCATCAGCTTGTGTATGATCTTTCCCTAGTTGCATTGGATGAATCTAGTGTCTGAAATGGGATGTAGATAGACAAAAAATCAGTTTCGCCATTCAAAATTGGTGCATCACCATCTTTGGAGTTTAGCCCATACATGGTCACGCAGTGCAAGAATCAACAATGATCTCCAATTGGCAATTTAGAGTAGGATTAGGATCTGAACTACTCTGTAGTTGTGCAGTCATATAGAATCTATCTCAGAGTGTTGCTTCTAGAGGGAAATTTACCAGCCTTCTAAATATTAGAGATAGATTTTCATTCTCTCCAAGTGTTTTGCACATTGTCCCACACTTGGAGCTGTAGGTTTCGATGTTTGTGCAATCACACTAAGTGCTTTGGCACTAAAACTTGCTGTCCCTGGAGAATGTTTTTCATTCCTTGCATCCATTATGTGATATTGCTGATCTTGCAACAACACCAGCTCGCACGATTCTGTAAACCAGTTAACACTATAAAAATAGAGGCCAATCGATGAATTAAATTGCCCAACAACATTGCTTCAGGCAACTGGTATTTTCATCTAGCAGGATAAATGAATTTCTACTCTGAGTCGCCAATAATTGTTATCCAAAGATGGTTCCCCAGCTCGTTTTTGTGGCTAACTCCTTGTGTGCTTGACCTCTCTTGTGCCTCAGTCTACCTTTAACTTTGATTTTTAGGCACTCATAGGACTTTCTGGACAATGGCACCCACAGAGATAGTCAGCTAACGACTCTGAGCTTTCGCAAGAAGAAGAGGGAAGGTTCTGCCTCCTACACTCACTGATATTTTTCAAGATCTATGGCTCAACGGAGTTTTTGTGGAAAATTTACACACAGCGATTTGATGCTCGCAACAAATAGGAAGCTGCCGACAAGAACTAGAGGTAAACGCTGAACGGGGTCGGATTACACATTTGACGCACATTTGCATGTGCCAAGTATTTTGGCACACGACATGTGCACACGCACACGCACATGCACATGCATGGACACGCACACGCACACACACCCACACACGCATGCACACACGCGCACACACACACGCACAAGCAGACACACACATGCAGATACACACGCACACACACATGCACACACATACACACATGAACATGTTTTGCACACGCACACGCACACGCAGACACAATATGCACACGCACATGCACACGTGTCACACACGCACGCGCACGGGCACACGGCACCTACAAATTGCTAATACACACAGACATGCACACTCTCATGCACACACACGTTTACACACATATGCACAAAATACACGCACACGCACACTCACACGTAGACACGCAGACATGCATGCGCACACGCACACGCACACACACACGCACATGCACAAGCGGCGGAGGCACTCGCACGCACATTTCCACTTATGTTTTGCTGAGTACGCACAATGGGCAGACATTTCGCACGCGCATGGCACACGTGCACACACATGCATTACGACACGTGTCACACACACACGCACACACACACAGAGCATGGACACGCAGCACGCACGAACACTTAGCACACGCTGTGCACACACATGCACGCAGACACGCGCACGCAGACAGGACGCACACACACACGCACACTGTCAACGACACACACGCACACGCACATGCCACGTGTCACACAGCTAGCAGGACGTAAATGCACACGCACATGCAATTTTTAGACACACACACAGCTGCACAAACACAGGTCAGAAAAGCACAAGGCACATGCACACGCACAGACACGCACACGCAAACGCACCTATAGAGCGACATCACGCAGCTTCACACACACCTGGCATCACGCACCTAGTGGAGACGCACACGCATTTACGCACAAATTTCACAAACACAAAAGACAGGCACAATTTGAAACATTTGCACATCGCATCACGTTTTTGGGCACATTTTTGCACTAGCACATCGCACACACACAATCACATCTTTTGCATACACACACGCACCCCCACATTTTTGCACGCACCTACACACACACACACGCACACGCATGTTACACCCATCTACATGCACGAACACATGGCACAAACTTTACATTTTGGTTCACACTGGAGACAGAACATTAACAAGCACATGCACACGCACACGTGTTCTACAGACGCAGAACATGACACTCACACACAACTGCACACGCACCTATAGAACGCACACGCATTCTTCGCACAATATGGTCACACAGACATGCACAAGAACATGCACATGCACATGTCACTCCAAGCAGTAGCACACGCACATTCACACGCACACACACACACACGCACGCACCCCCACGTTTTTACACGTTTTCTCACTCTACAGACACACACACACATGCATTGTAAAACCCACACACACACGCTCACATGCACATTGAGACACAAACACTTTTTGGCATACCGCACACTTCTTCACGCACACGTACACGCACAGTGCACAGCACGCACACGCATCACGCACACTTTTTCACACGCACATGTAACACGTTTACACGCACTTTGATGGCGCACACACACACACGCACAAGCACATGCACATTGCACAGTGCACACTCACGTGACATGCACAGGCACACGTCACTCTGTTAGTATTGCACACGCACACTCATGCATAAGACACTCTACATTACGCATCTACTCACGCACAAGCACATGCACATGCACACTTGACACATTTCACGCACACTCACGTCACATTGCACATGGCACACGCACGTTTCACCCACACACTTTTGCACGCACATCACGCATCTTTACATTTACACGCACACGCACACGCACATTTTTATCCACTGTCTCCTTGCAATTTAGAGTAAGGATTAGGATCTGAACCTCTGTACGTTGTGCAAAATATAGATCTAAATGAGAGGATTTTGAGGAACCAGCCTCTAATCTGCAAGATTCCTCTCTCATTTTCACGTAAGTCCAACACTTGGAGAGAGGTTTCCATGTTGTGCAATCACACTGGATGCCTAAAACATCAATTCAGAACCTTGATTTGCATCCAGGGGTGCTGCTGATTTGCCACAACACGCACACGCATATTGCAACATCAGAACTTCTTACAATGCACATGCACACGCTATTACGATATCCATGAAACAGGTAAACGATACACCTGCATATTCACACACGCACTATGGATGAATGAAACCTGAAGCTTGTTGTCCGGTAAGAAATGTTCCACGCACACTCACAAACCTGCACATGACACCTGAAACTCACGACGCTTTTACATGCAGTGGGAGGTCGGTAGCACACGCAAGAGAGAAAACATTTAGGCACAAGAACATGCATATGCGAATTCACGCATTATATGCACACGCATGAATTGGCACTGCATGTGCGTTCCATATTGCACACGCACATGAACTGACATTTTTGAGAACATGCATAAAGAAGAACGCGACCCATTGTGTGCTCATTACAAACTACATTAATTGGACACGTCATTATCTGGCACATTACGCACTTGCACACGAGGCGTTTCTTGATTATATCTATCTCTCAACGACTGCAACGCACCTATAATGTAAAAAATTCACTTGTTCTAGACATCTTGAACAAGAACATGCACTACGATGTTACACACAAGCACTATGTACACATGCACACATGCACAATCACTGCATCGCACATGCACACACACACGCGCTGCGCGCGCAGACACACACAGCACACGCACGTGCATACCCACACACGCACAAACACATCGCACGGTGTACACACACGCACACGCACACGCGCACACACTCTCACGCACATGCGCACATGCGCCTGCATACGCACACACACGCACACACATACGCACAAACACATGCACAGGCACAAGCACACACACACACACAAACACCTATACACGCACATGCACACGCACACTCGCGCACATGCACAGGCACACGCACACACACACGCACACTCACCGAGAGACTTACACGCACACGCACATGCATGCGCACCTGCACACGCACCTACAGACGTACATGCACACGCACACGCCACAACTATAGACGCACACCCACACACACGAACGCAACGCACAATGCACACGCACACACACACACACAAGCACACGCACACACACACACACACATGCACGCACACGTACACGCACACGCACACGCACACGCACACGCAAACGCACACGCAGATGCACACACACACAAACACGCACACACACACGCACACGCACACGCACAAGAACACACACATGCACACACACGCGCACAAGCACAAACACACACACACACACACACAGAAACACGTACACATAGGAACACCCACACACACATGCACATGCACACGCACATGCACACGAACACGCGTAAACGCAAATGAACACGCACGCACATACACACACACACGCACACGCACATGCACATGCACATGCGCACGCACGCACCCCCACATATGCACAGATGCACACACACATACACACACACACATGCACACGTACATGTACACAAGAAAACTTAGATGCACACACATACACACATGCACACGCACACGCGCATGCACACACACAAGCACACGCACAGGCACAGAGCACGCACATGCGCACGCGCACGCACAACACACACATGCACATGACACACACAAACACACGTACACACGCAGATGCACACGCACATGCGCTCGAGCACACGCATGTGTACATGCACATTAACGCATACGCGCACGCGCACACACACACACGCAAGCGCGCACGTGCAAGCGGACGCACACTAGCATGTGCCCACGCATGCGCACACACACTCACACGCACATGCACATGCAGACGCAAACGCGTACACGCACATGCACACGCACATGAACATGAAGATGCACACTTACTGGCGCACACGAACACGCACATGCACGTGATGATATACACACTCATGCATGCACACGCGTACACACACACACATACACACACACGCGTACATTGACGCACACACGCACTTGCACACGCACACGCACACGCACACGCACACGCACACGCACACGCACACACACACGCACAAGCGCGCGCGCACACACACACACACATAGGCACACCTACAGGTAGATGTACCCCCCCACACACACTCAGATGAGCACGTACTTCGAAATGCATGAACACACATACGCACACACACACGCACACGCACATGCACACGTGCATTCACACGCACATGAACATGCACACACACACACATTGCACACGCACACATACACGCACACGCACACTTACACACACACATGTTTACGCACATGCACACACGCATGCACACACACATGCACACACACACGCACAGGCACACATGCACGCACATGCACACGCACACGCACACGCACACGCACATGCCCTTCCACATGCACTAACACACATACACACACGCGCACACACACGCACATGCAAATGCACACGCACATGAACATACAGACACAGACACACAAACACGCACACGCACCCACACACGCACACGCGCACGCACACACACATGCACTCTCACATGCACGCACACACACACGCGCAGGCACGCACACACGAAGGCACGTACACACGCTCTCACATAGGCATGCACACAAACACACGCACATATGCACGCACACAGGCATAGGCACACTCGCACACACACGCACACGCACACGCACACGCACACGCACACACACGCACATGCACACGTGCACGCGCACACACATGCGCACGCACATGCACATGTACACGCATGAAAACTTGCACGTACACACACACGCACACGCACACGCACACACACGAAGATCTGCACGTATGCACGCACACACACACACATATGCGCAAGCGCACGCGCATGCACACGCACATACACACACACAGGCACATATGCTCTCACACCTACAGGCATGTACACAAACACACGCATGCACACTCATAGACATGTGTTCAAACAAGTGCACACACACACATACACACAAGCACACGCAAACCCCCACACACACACGCGCACTCAAACACACACACAAAGAAAAACATGCAGGCACACACATGTCTGCACATGCACACGGCCACACACACGCACACGCACACGTACATGCACTTGCACACATGCACACACACACACACGCAGAAAAACACACACATGCACACGCATATGCAGGCACAAACAAAAACACAGACACACACATGCACATGCACGCAAGCACAAGCACATGCACACACACAAAAGCACACACTCAAATGCACATGCACACACACACATCTACAAACGCACACAAACACACGGACACGCACACGTGCACGTGCACATACATGCATATGCACACGCACACGCCCACGGACATGCATCACACACACATACATGCACACGCACGCACACATGCGCATGCCCACACATGAGCACACGCACACGCAGATGCACATACACACACACACGCACATGCACACGCAAATGGGCACGCACGCACACGTGCAAGCACTTGCACGCACACACAAACACACACGCACACGTACACTCACACACACGCATATATGCATGTATGAAAGCGCACACACAGACATATGCACACGCACACATGCACACACACACACACACACACACACCTACATGCACGTACCCAAACATACACACACTCATATGCACGTGTTCTTCCACATGCACGCACACACATACACACATGCACACACCCCCCACACACACGCACTCAAACACACACGCGCATAAAGCAAACGCATGCAGCACATGCACACGTCTGAACACACACACACACACACACACAAACACAAACACACACACACGCACACACACACCCACATGCACACGAACATGCACACGCTCACGCACAAGCACACGCATCCACATACATGCACGCACATACACATAAACGGACATGCACACGCACACACGCACACACATTCACATGTACATAGAGACACCCACGCATGCACATGCACACGCACATGCGCACGCACATGCACACACACACGCGCACACACACCCACACACACATGCACAAGCACACGCACACGCACACGCACACGCACATGCACACGGAAATGTACACACACACGCACACGGACATGTACATGCACGCACACAAACACACACGCACACGCACACGCATGAACACATTTACACGCACATGCACACATACATGCACACGCACACACGCACATATACACACGCATGCACCCCTACACACATAGATGCGTGGACACAAATACACAAATACACACACACGGACACACAAACCCACACGCATTTACACACACACACACACACATGCACGCACGCACAGATGCGTATGCACACACACGCACGCACACGCACACACACACACATGCGCGTACACGCGCACATGCGCACGCACACGCACATACACACGCACACGCACACACAAACTCACGCACAAACTCATGCACACACACACGCACACACATACACACACATACATGCACATACACCCACACACACACACTCACACGCATGTGCAGTTCCACATGCACGCACACACACACACAAACATGCACACATGTGCACACACACACGTACTCAAACACACACACAAACAAAAAAACGCAGCCAAACACACACGCACACACACACGCACACACACACGCAGACTCACGCACACACATACAAACACCTACATGCACATGTACCCCCCATGTGTAACACACTCAGATGCATGCGTACTTCGCACATGCACACGCACACGGACATAAACACACTGCACATGCACACGCGCACGCACATGCACACGTAGCTACAGACACACATGCACACACACACACGCACACGTACACACACACGTGCATGTAAATGCACATGCGCACACTCCCACTTGCTGGCATAAATACGCACATGCACACGTGGGCGCGCGCACACACACTCACGCATGTAGACGCACACGCACACACACACATGCACACTCACATGCACACGTGCACGCATACACACACACACTGACGCGTACACGCACACGTACACACGCACACGCACACACACACACGCACGCACACACACATGCACACGTAGATGCACACCCACACGCAAACTCATGCACACACACATACACACACCTACATGCACGCACCGCAACACACACATGTAGACATATGCATGCACACTTCCACATGCAAGGACACGCGCACACACACGCATACGCACGCGCACGCGCACGTGCACGTACACGCACATGAACATGCAGACACACACACACGCACACGCACACAAACACACACACGCACACAGACACGCATACGCACACGCGCACACACACACACATGCACACAGACACACGCACATGCACACGCACAGACACATACACACGCACACGCACACACACACCCACACGCACATAAACACGCACACGCACATACACACGCGCACACACACACACGCACATGCACATAGCACACACACATGCACACACACATGCACACGATCACATGGAAACACACACACACACACACGATCACACATAACGCACATAGACGTGCACACACATAAAACGCACGCACACACACATGCACATGCATACGCACAGGCACATGACACACCGTATATGCACACGCACACACACACGCACACGCACATGCACACACCTCCACACACGCATAGATGCACACGCACTTCCACATGCACACGCAAATAAGCATAAACCTCACACAACCTCACGCACACGCACAGTTTCACACATCACAGTGCACATGCACATGCATACAAACACTCATCACAACACG
>CM034154.1:387003226-387008226 GCA_019776745.2 Taxus chinensis
CATTGATGATCACAAAAGTCTCCAAATTATACAATAATAATAATGCTCTCAAGATTATTCGAACCGAAGAAGATCAACCCAACAAGATATGAATGCCAACACATAAGTAACAAATACCTCTTTCCATTCCTTTCAGAACTAATCAAATACATTTTATGCATTCAACATACTTGATATAATACTCAACAGAAAAAGAACATCTTTCTTCAAGTAGTGCATTTAGAGAATCAAGTTGTAATTCATCATAAAACCAAATTAAACAATCTGATCATCCTATCAGATCTGCATGCTTTTACCACTTACGGCAACCATCTACAAAAATTGTCAACACGGGTCAGTTCGATGAATTGAGCATGATAAACACTAACTCTTAAAAAAATTGCAATCCACCAATTGTTTTCATTAAAAAACTTGTTTAAATGAAATCATTTCGCCAAACATGCAAACATATTTCAGATTATGCTTTTGTAATACAATAAGACTATACAAGCGTAACTCATATTTTAGTTACTAAATAGTCCTGGATAATTTCCAGATATTTCATCATAAACGTTAGTGACCAAGAAGAACAAATGCATCTAAAACAACTATCCATCTGAATCCCAAGGACAGCAAACATCAGACAGACCATTACATTCAACATAGTAAAGTGAATATCATAACAATACATGATTCCATCAGTATGTTAAAACAATTCCAAAAGTTAGATAAAAATATATCAACAAATACTTTACAACAGAAGAGGAAGAAAACGAGTCATTCATATTTCCCTCCAAATCAAGCTCATGACTATACCATCTCCTCAAGAGTAAAGCATTCACCTTATACGCCTGCGACTAAGTCAGTCGAGATCACGGGAAGAATTACCATTCTTCAAGATACAAATATAAAATTTTCCTGTAACTTACTTGAACAATACAGTAGCTATCGTGACAAGGCAGTGATAAATAATCCATCATACAGACTCCACATAATCTTCCATATTATTCAAAATAAATGAGAAAATAACCAACGCAAACGCTTGTCAAGGCACAGCTATTAACTCTTTATCTCAGTCAAGCACAAGACTAGATAACCTCAATAACAAAGACGTAATCATGCACAAACATGACAACAGTCCCTCTCAGCAACTTACAGCTAAATCTAGTCCCTACTAAAACACTGCAAGGACTTAGATCCCAAGGCCGAAATCAAAAGAACAACCTTTTTTTCATAGTCAAACAAGAGGCTCAATAACATTAAAACAAAGGATGTTTCCTTATTCTTATGTATTGATATTGATACTGAATCTAACACAACACTCACAGCCTCATTTAACTGGAACAAATTCTTATAATAATACAACCATGACTTATATTAGAAGTCATTTTCCAGAAAAAAAAATCTCAACAAGGTCTCAAACCAGGTATAGTTTGATAAAAGAAATCCCTTCCTTACTTTCCACAGAAGTGGATAGAAAGGGACTCTAGAATATTAAATAGGAGTCTAAACGTTATGCACACACAGCAAGGGTTTAAATCGAAAATCAAGCCAATTCGCAACATTTCAAAACTCCAACAGTATCCATACCACTAATGCTCAAAAGAGGGTTTAGATTGAAGTTGATTTCATGTGACCACAACTCAAGAATCATAACAGTATTCACAACTGAGATTATTCAGAAAGGATAACATAATATACGCCTCAAGGATTAAAAATGATTCTTACCATGTGGTATTCTTCAAATAAAATTCTACAGAAGTAGAAGGATACAAGATACATATCAAATTTAAGAATTCTAACCAAAATAATAACATACCGTATTCACATCTGAACTCCTTCAGAGGTAGAAACGTATGGCATTCATGAATCACTTCTACAGAAGCCAAAATACATGATATATATATATATATATATATATTAAGGATTCCAACAGAGCCAAGAACAAAAGTATTCACAACCAGGGTTATACTAAAATCCAAAATATACGAAACCATCCAAGGACTCCACAGGGTCATTTCATATGTATATTTATCTTGCAACTTTCAACGAATTAAATCCCATAATTGCAACACAGGGAGGACTTCTACAAGTCACATTCGAATACCATAAACACACCAAGTTATCCGCTCAAAAGTAACTTAAGTATTATAGCGAGACCCTACAAGATTCAATAACCAAAAACTTATATTATCCACGACAAAACTTATAAGAAGTCAAAATATACTGAACATTCAAACAAAAATCCAACAGTATCCTTTTTGACAAGTGTCAACAGCAAGTATCGACTGTAGTCTGAATCCATCAAGGAAACAATTCATGGACTCCCACAGAGCCGATTTCATATACTTTCCCGCAAGCATTTCTACAAAATTTATCCGAAAAGAAAAACACAACGAGATAGTACAACCGTTCGGAACAAAATGCACACCCATCAAGGGTTCTATAGACAAAAATCCAGCTAGTAAGAAGATACAGTATAAATCACACAAGCTACCATAAAAACCAACTAAACCCAAAAATCATCTGAACAGAGTTGTTCTAATGAAATCATTTGAAAGAAAGCAATATTTTTAAAGGTTAGGGCCTAACATGCCTAGTAATGTTGCTTAAAAATCCGAAGAAGACCACTGAAAGAGCTCGAGCCTTCTCCTCTTTTTCCATGTTAGATTCAGCAACAATAATTTGTTATTTCCATGCCTTATAAAATTTCCTTGACAGAGAAAAGAGCGAGTTACACTCATTTTTTCCATGCAACTCCAAGTAGACTGGTGCGAAGAACTAGTGATCAAACAGAGAGAAAACCAGAGTGCATGAAAAACCAAACAAACTACCAGTTTTCCATTTTGCATGTCTTCCCGAGAAACCCAAGCTCGAAGACCGAGTTCATTAATCGCCTTAAATCCAAAATTCCCACTCAATCTCCATTGCCACCGACCGCCATAGTTGATGATGGATAAAAACAATTGAAAGACCATTTCTAACTTTGGCAACTCTGCCACGTCAGCCTTACTAGCCATTTAAAACTTCCACTAAATCCATGTCCTTCATACTTATCCATCCCATTTAATGCCATAGAAACTTCCGCCCATGGCTCGTACCCCTTCATAGGTCCCCTTTCTTCCTTGTTCATTAGTTAGGTTAGAAGCATAGGTTAGGATTTAAGATGTTACTTAGTCTAACCTCCTCAGTTACTAACTTAGAACATTTAGCCTATAGCTTAGGCCTAGGTTAGATTAACATTAATCTAACCCATAGGTTATAGTTTAGTTTTAGGTTACTAACCTTAATAAATCCAGTTTAGGTCTAACATTTAAAATGTTCAGAATAAGAAACTACAGACATACATTCACGAAAAGGATTCACTCCAGCACTGCCAATAGGCTAGTTAAATAAATGTATCTGAATTTATTACCTGGCCCACAATCAAGACCTTCCTGATATTATGATATCAGGAACCAATTCATTTAACACAATCAGCCTGAGTTAGACTCCGGAATAGCTTATTCAACACATTCAGACCTTGCAACCTGCGTAAGGTCTATAATTTTAGTTCATCCCGAATAAAATTAAAGCATCACTTGGATCAATTCCACTGATCCAAGGCTGGGTCTTATAGATGGATAAATCCACAATTCATTCCGAGGTCAGATTAAACTCAGGTGCAAAATGAAAGAAATAAAAGAGTCCAATCATATTCCGACTCAGTCAAAGATCTTCAATTACAAAGAAGATACATTCCATATCAAGCATGACTTCACAATCAAAGGAACACATCCTTTTACAAAATAAATCACATATCAACACTTGAATGCTCAGGAGGAAGTAAGGCACACGCGCACACACACGCACACGCACACACACACACGCACACACATGCACATGTGCACGTGCACGTGCACGCACACGCACATGCACACGCATGAAAATTTGCACGCACACATAAACACACACGCATACGCACACACACACACACGCATATATGCACGTATGAAAGTGCACACACACACACATATGCACACACACACGCACAAGCACACGCACACGCACATGCACACGCACATGCACACATGCACACACACACACACACACACACACACACACACACACACACACACCTACACGCACGTACCCAAACATACACACACTCATACGCACGTGTTCTTCCACGTGCATGGACACACATCCACACATGCACACACCCGCACCCGCACATGCACACGCACACGCACCTACACACACACGCACGCACACACACACATGCAGGCACGCACACGTTTGCACACGCCTACGCAGACACACACATGCACAGGCAATACGCACACGCACACGTACATGCACTTGCACACATGCACACACACACGCACGCAGACGCACACACGCACACACAGACAAACACACACCTGCACACGCACCTACAAACGCACACGTAAATACACATGCACACGCACACGCATGTAAACCCACACATGCCCGCACACACACACACACACACACGCACACACAGATACGCACAGGCAGAAAAACACACACACACACACGCATGAAAACTTACACGTGCACACACACCTATGAAAACTTACACGCGCACACATGCAGACACACACGCACACGTGCACGTACACGGACATGTGCACATACACGCATACGCACACGCACATGCACACACATGAAAACTTACATGCACACACAAACACACATGCACGCAAATACACACACACTCACATATGAACATGCAGAAAGCCACAAATGCGCGCACACAAACACGCGCGCGCGCGTGCACGCACATGCACACACACACGCATACATACACACGCACACACACGCACACGCACATGCACACGTAGACGGACACGCACACACACGCACGCTCGTAGACAAGCACACACACGCACACACATATACACACGCACACACCCCTACGCACATAGATGCGTACACACAAATACACAAATGCACACAGACGGACACGCACAGGCACACACGCACGCATACACGCGCACATGCACACGCACACACAC
>CM034154.1:387015726-387070726 GCA_019776745.2 Taxus chinensis
ATGAACACTATATGCACACACACACACACACACACAGATGCACACGCACATGCGCACACAGCACACACACACGCACATGCACATGCACACACATAGACACACACGCACACACACACACACATGCACACACACACGCACACATGCACACGCTCACGCACATGCAGACACACAAGCACACGCATGCACACACACGCATGCACATACACACAAACGGACATGCACACGAACATGCACACGCACATTCACACACGCACACACATGCACATGAACATAGAGACACCCACGCATGCACACACACACATGCGCACGCACACGCACACACACACACACACACACACACACACATGTACATGCACATGTACATGCACATGCACACGCACATGCACATGCGCGCGCACACACACACGCACACGCACACGTACACGCACACGCACATGCACATAGCACACACACGCAAATATATGCACGCACACCACACATGGACACGCACATGAACACGCACACGCACACCCACACGCACACGCACACGCACACGCACACACGCATGCACATGCACACACATTCACACATACACACACACGCACACGCACAACCCTATGGACATAGAATGCTACACATGGACACACAAACACACACACACGTGCACACACACACACACTCGCACACATGCACGCACATGCAAACACACATGGAGACGCACACGCACAAGCACACACACACACACACTCACACACACACACACGCACACGCACACATACACACACATACACGCACATAACCACACACACACACACTCACACACACACACACGCAGTTCCACATGCACGCACAGTCATACACACATGCACACACGCGCATAAACACACACACAAATAAAAATACGCAAGCACACGCACACGCACATGCACACGCACATGCACACACACACACACACGCACACGCACATGCACACACACACGCACACGCACACGCACACGCACACGCACACACATGCATGCACACGTAGACGACCACACACATGCACATGCATATGCACACGCACACACGCGTGCACACACACACACACACACACACACACACGTAAGCACACACACCCATATATACACATATGAAAGCGCACATGCACACGCAAACACATCCGCACACACACACACACACACACACACACGTAAGCACACACACCCATATATACACATATGAAAGTGCACATGCACATGCAAACACATCCGTACACACACACACACACACCCACACATACACATGCAAACACACACACACACACACACACACCCACACATGTACACGCACACGCACACGCACAAGAAAATGCGGACGCACACACACACACACACACCCACACAGAGACACTCACACATACACACACAGACACGCGCACACACACGCACACACACACACACGCAAGCACACACACACATATATACACATATGAAAGCGCACATGCACACGCACACACAACACAGCACACACGCACGCAAGCACACACACACACGCACACACACGCGCACACACACACGCACACACACACACACACACACACACACACACACACACACACGCACACACACACGCACACGCACACACACACACACACACCCACACATGCACATGCAAACGCACACGCACACGAAAATGCGGATGCACGCACGCACGCACACAAGCACACGCACACACGCACATATATGTACGCACGCACCCTTACGCACATAGATTTATACACACGAACACACAAATGCACACAGACGAACACACGCACACGCGCACACACTCACATACACACACACACACACTCGCACACACACGCGCACGTGCATGCACACACACACATGCGCATACGTACACACACACGCATACTTACACACACACGCATGAAAACTTACACGCACACAAATAAGCACACACATGCACATGCACATGAAAATGCACACGCACATGCACATGCACACGTAAACGCACCCACACACGAGCACAGACACGCTCACGCACACGCGCATGTGCACACATACGCACATGCACTCGTACACGCACACGCACACGCGCATGTACATGCACATGCACACCCACACACACATGCACACACACATGAATGAAAACTTACACGCACACACACACACCAATGAAAACTTACACGTGCACACATGCAGACACACACACACACACATGCATACGCACATGCACATGCACATGTACACACACACATGTGCACGTACACGCACACGCGCACACACATGCACGCACACACACACGTACATGCATAAGCACAGGCACAGGCACATGCACACACACACGCACACGCACACACATTGACACACCTACACGCACGTACCCCCCACACACACTCAGATGCATGCGCACTTCCACATGCACAGACACACATACACACACATACACACACGCACACGGACACACACACGCACATGCGCACACACACACACACACATGCACATGCACATGCACATGCACACGCACACGCTCATGAACTTACAGACACACACACACACACACACACACACACACACACGCACATGCACATGCACACACACATGCACACGCACACAAACATGCATACGTACACGCGCACGAACACACACATGAACATGCAGACACACACACACACACGCACATGCACATGCACACAAACACACACACGCACAAAGACACGCATACACATATGCAAACACGCACACACATGCACATGAACATGCAGACACACACACGCACGCACATTCACATGCACACGCACACGCACACACGCACTCTCACATGCACACACACATACACACACACAAACACACGCACACACGCATGCACGCACACCCGCACACACGCACACGCACATGCACACACACAAGCACACGCAAACGCACACACACACGCACACACGCATGAAAAATTAAACGCACACATAAACACACACGCACACACACACATTTACACACACACACACACAAAAACACGCACACGCACATGCGCACACATGCACATGAACACGTAGAGACACACGCACACACATGCACACGCACACGCACACACACATGTGCATGCCCACACATGAGCACACACACACACACAGATGCACATGCACATGCACACGCACATGCAGACGCAAACGCGCATGCACACACACGCGCAAGCACATGCATGCACACACATATACACACACGCACACGCACACGCACACACGCAAGCACATGCATGCACACACATATACACACACGCACACGCACATGCACACACAAGAAAACTTACACGCAAACACAAACACACACGCACACACATACGCACACGCACGCATGCACACACACACACACACACACACACACACACACACACACATGCACATGAACACGCACACACCCACGCAGATGCACACGCACATGTACATGCACAAGAACACATAGACACCCACGCGCACGCACACACACACGCACATGCACCCACACACAAACATGCACATGCTCACGCACAAGCACACACATGCACATACACGCACACACATACACATAAAAAGACATGCACATGAACATGCACACGCACACTCACACACGCACACACATGCAGACGCACATGTACATGCACACGCACACACGCGCGCACACCCACACCCACACGCACATGTACACGAACATGCACACGAACACACACACGAACACACACACGCACACGTACACGCACATGTACACGCACACGCACACGCACATGCACACGCAAAGGTACACACACACCCACACAAACACGCACATGCACGCACACAAACACACACACACACGCACATGAACACACAGACACCCACGCATGCACAAACGCACATGCACACGCACACATAAACATATTGACACACATGTTATCCAAATGTGCCCCCTACTCATTTTGTGGCTAACTCCCTTTCATTCTTTCCTTCTATTGTGCCTCAGTCATAAATTTTTAATTTGTAGGCACTAAAAACCTTCTGGAAATGACACCATTGGATAGAGCTCTTTCTCAGCTTTCTAGAAAGGTAAAGTTTACCTCCTATGTAACATCCCCATTTTAAAACACCAGAACAAGGGAAATATTTTTTTTTTTTTATAAATATAACGTTCTCTGTTATGAATTATAAAATTCAAACACACGTTCAAGATTTAATAATTGTTCCCTGCCCAAACAACACAGTTTGGATCATACAATTTCTTTTTAAAACGAATGTTCCCTGTTCACATATTTACAATATGGAACACACATTCAATGCCATTCAATCTTATAACAGATTTTATATGCTGCTGTAAATGACTAGAGGAACTTCCGATCTTCCATTTTCATGGCTTGGAGTTTCAACGATCCTTCATTTCATGACTCGGCAACAACCGATCCTTCATTTCATGACTCGGCAACAACCGATCCTTCATGTTCATTTCTGCATAGTATACTATATATACCTGTTCTCATAACTGTTTCCGGTTATCAAAGTTATGAAGACACCTTGCTGTAGCTGGCGTATGCCAATGTCCTGCAGAATTCCTCCCATCGAGAATACACATCCTGCCCAAGTGACTTAGCCACGAGTTAATAGTTAAGGTAATTTTCAGCATCCACGCTGATCCCTTGATCCTCGTTTCCGTTGCAGTTGTATATAACTAAGAGGGACTAAACTGTCCATTATTTTTCCAAGTATCATCTCCTTCGTATCGAAGGGCTACATTTCCTTACTTGGTTTATTTCTTAATCATTGGATTAAGCAGTTCGTACCGACGGACATAATAAGTTTAACCTATTAAACTTAGCCAAGATGTTTCCAACTGCAACTAATTTCAGAATATTAACTTATTAGACGTCATTCAAACGAGGTCTAAACTTCGAGAAATGTATTCATTATTCTCCTTAACGTTATATAGTTAAGGTCCATTGGTTATGGATATATGTATCCTATAGCCTTTATTCTGAATTTTATCAAACGGAATCATTAATGAGGTTCGAAAACGAAGTTCGAATACTCCCAATTTAAATTGATATTCCTTAGCTCCTAAGCTAATCCTGAATACCCTCTGATTATAAAATCATATTCTTCTTAATCCTTTTTAATGTCAATTCAAAATTCATCTTTACCCAAGTATGAATTAATTGCATTGTTCAACTTAAAAGTTGTATTTAAGTAAGAATAGATATCAGTTTCAATTCAAGCATCCATCCAAGGACTATGAAACAATTCCAAATCAAGAATTAACATCTTATTCCCAATTTATATAACAATATCAAACTGATATAATTATTGAAAATATCACACTTGTAACTGTATTCAATATTTCAAGTCATAATTTGTACATTTGCCAATCCAGCTGATTGGGTATAGTTTATACAAAGCATCCATACAACTCATGGACAGAAGAATGTACTTTCTTCGTTCACAATTCCTCAAAGAGAAATAAAAGTAACAGTTACAATTTAATTTACATTTAATCAAGAGGCATCAGAAAACAGCCAAGTCTTCATTCTAATCAAATTGCATCTGTAAAATGAATTGCACGGATCAGTTCAATGAACTGAGCACATTAAGCACTTATCCTTAAAATAAGATGCTTCAACTAACTGTTTCAATAAAAGAACCCTGCTTTTATGAAACGACATCAAAACATCATTCTCAAAATAGGCACAAAGGAGAGATCAGCATAACAACTGAACCATCAGAAAAAAATATCATCACAATCAGCCAAGGGACTGCTGTCCCGTTTCCACATAATCATTGCAAGTATCAATTTACAATGTTTGTAACGTTAAGAAAACAAGTAGTTTGCTGCCTATATAGCATACAGTTATCCTTTCCACGCCTTTCATTAATAACAAATGCAAAGGATGAAACTAACTGAATATAAATCCATTACGTTCCTTTCCGTTCATGAAGCATGTTAAATTTAAAGCATTCAAGTACAAACAAGAAAGCGAACAGTAATGCATATAGTAGCTCCCATCTAAGCACTATAAAATTCTTCATTCACGAATTCCAGATTTCTAACTGGATGAAAGAAGAAAGATCATTTTTCTAAAACATTAATTCATATCTCTATTTCTTTCTACATGACTGTCCTAGCAGTGAAATCCAAACGAAAATCAATTCAAGATAACAGTTCAGAGTGAAA
This sequence comes from Taxus chinensis, assembly GCA_019776745.2. Lineage (NCBI taxonomy): Eukaryota > Viridiplantae > Streptophyta > Pinopsida > Cupressales > Taxaceae > Taxus > Taxus chinensis. The sequence goes on from CM034154.1 coordinate 387,021,855, forward strand.
CTTACAAAATCCACTCGGAATTCACTTTCCGGCAGCAAGAATAATTTCATTTTATTCCAGTTCATATGAATACCAACAGGTTAGTAAGACATTATATTCATCGTTGGGCAAGCCGCATCAATATGCATACTATGTATTTGCTAAACTAGCAGATTCCCTACTTCTTACACTGTATAGCTAGCCAACAACAATTATGCAACCACGCAAGCATATATAATCATATGATCTTTTATACCTCTGAACGCATATAATTCTTAATAACAAGTGGTACATTGCTGTTACCTACAGCAAGATCAAGTCATATGCACTATAATTCCAATGTCACTTTCAGAGTCCAAATAGCAAAAGAGAAGAATTCATTCTCTATGATTTCATTAAGAAACAATCATTGTATTCAGCAGGAAGTAAAACACTCAAATCATGTTTTTCTTAGCATGACAACTCAAATTATAAAAATAGCAGAACAATTGTCCTTATTGAATAGCAACTCACATAGCCTGTACAATATCAATCCAACATGCTTCAACAATGAATACTCAATTCGAGTTCTATCTCGATCAACCGTTAATTCCAAAACAGCACTTTTCCATTTTCTTAAGGAGGGACAGAACTCCAATTATAACATTCATATATCAGTACCTCTATAAGGTCAAACCCGTTTAAGGGGTTAATTACCTAAGCATGGTACAGTCAAATAGACTCAGAAAAAAACAAGCTAATTCCCACAATTTCTATTTATTAAGGACAGAAATCCAAGTCAAGTTCACATTTACAAGACAATTCAGACAGAAGGTCAAACCTCATCTACAAGACACCATGGAATCAATCTTTCCATCACCGAATAAAGAAATATAATCATTCACTGCACTGAATACAAATCAATTTGTATTTGGGTATACAGTCCGAATAGGGAGACCGAACAGCATCATTAGATCACCATAAGACCAACCCATTCTCACAGCAAAGAGAAAACATACTCCAGCAACAACCTCAGAAGGAAAAATAGCTGCTTTTTCTCTATTCTCACGGGTACCAAAACGTATTCGCTTATTTCTTAAACAAGTAAAGACACAACAATGGAAATATCACAAATACTTCATTCAAGCGAAACCAGATACTCATAGAAAACCCAAATACCATCTTCCATTAAAATCCCAAAACTGAGAGAAGGGGAATGATCTATATCCATGAAACTTTCAATAAGAAACAATTTCCAACACTAATGCTTCTTTATTTTTAGTCCGTCAACAAAAGGACGTATAGTTCCAATGCCAAAAACAGCTCAAGTAATCTGTACCGTTTACTTTCCATTCCACAAGAATGATCAATTAATATTTTCATATAACACCCATAACCAGCACCTTATGGAGGTAATTCCATTCGAGAAGAACAATACAGTTCATAACACAGCAACAGAGGAACAATTTTCTTAACATTCCCTAAAGAAAGACAGCAAGAAAAGATTATACTTTAAGAAACAATTCCACTTTAAGGAGCGATTGCACAGCCTTTTCCGGTTTCGAGCAACACGAACAGTCAAGGGAATATCCATCTCAAACCATTTATACAGTCAACAACTAATACTGTATATCATTTTCAACATGAATCGAGCAAAGGAAAATCAAGGCCGAGCAACCAAAATCAAATCTTCTTATCATTTTCCAAAGAAAAGAAGCAAGAACCAACAAAAATCCATTTCCAAATCAACTCAACAACAATCATGCAATCCCAACCCAAGAGCAGGGTTGTTTTAATGAAACATTTAAATCAAGCAAAGATTTTAAAGAGAAGGGCTTAACATGCCTGTAATCTCTTTTCCAGAACTCGAAGAAAACGTTGTTTTGCCGCGTTTTTCCTTCCACAGCGACAACACAAATTCTCCAACACTTCCTTCCTTCTTCAGGCTTAACAACAGCCTCCAAATCTCCAACAAAATGTCAAATGTCAAGAGCTGGTTCGACTGAACCAGACCAAAGAAACCAAATGCAGAGCAACTTTACAAAAGGCTCGAACCAACGAAAAATGAAAATCAATTTTTCCTCATGCTGTTTCCAAGGCAAGCTGGTCGCGAGGACCAAAAAAACAATTAATGCATTAAAGGCTTTTCCTTTCTTCCTTACTTTCCACGCCACCGCCACTTGGGTTGGCAAGCCTCCAAATTTCAAATTTTCCATGCAAATGAATTTAGCCATAACTTCCAAATGGATACCTCTATTTCCTTACCTGTCCCGCCAAAACTGGCGCCATCCACGAAGGGACAGTTCATTAAATGCCAATGAATGCCTCTTTCCCATCCTTATCCCTTTCCTCCCAAGGGTCTGCGTACCCCCTTAGTTTAGGATTAGTTTAGGTTACATAATTCATTCGACCTAGGTCTTAGTTAAACCTTAGGTTTTAGAATTTAGATTTATTTTCCTTTCCTTTTTTTTTTTTGTAATTTAAAAATCCACTTAGGATAGTAGTGTAGGATGTATGTTAGGCCTTAGGGTTAGTTTAGGTTTAATTCACACTAACCACTAACACTAACAACTTCCTTCCAGCCCCTTACTAACATCCACGTTAACGCAGAGCAGGACGTTCCGTCCTTCAGATTACATGCCAAGGCCACCCGTGTCCAGGTGTTTCTCGCCCCACGAGGTCCCGAATTCGACAGTACAGGGTTCAAGAATCGAACCCCTGTCGTTGGCATTTTCGTGCTAGCTATTCACACCTGTAATCAGGCGCTGCACGCTCATAATAATCCTAGTCCAATTCAAGTGTGAATTAACATAGAAACACAAGAGGACCTCAGCATACTTGAATCAATGGAATTGATTCAGGGTATGCTGTCAATCAGCACAAGAGCAAGCAATTATACGACAATCTGTCGTCACATCAGCAAACACACAAGTACAATATTTGTTGTCCCATGCAATAAATCACAGTATGCAAGAATCCAAATTAGCAACACATTCTCTTAAGATCAAAACATATCTTAACATGTTTGCTTTCATTCCAAGAGCTATAACAGTATGTAAAACATTCACCAAGTTAACATACAAAATCAGAGTGTTACATTCTTCCCTCCTTAAAGAATCATCGTCCCGATGATCAGATTTACAAATCAAGGAGTTCATAGGACAAAATTCAGTTATTGTCCTTTCATTCATAAGTTCATACCAAAAACAGATTCTCTCTTAAAAATAACGTTTTAAGACAACTGTACAATAGACTAATAATTGTCTAAATTTGGTAGAATTTTTCAGTTCTCTGAATTTCAAATTCAGTTAAACAGGTGTGGAAAAGTAGATCTCATTTCTTCGAGATTCTCCCAAGTTGCACTTTCTTCGCTGAACTGGTCCCACTGGACCTTACATTGGTTCACTTCGCGATTTCTCAAGTACAACTGGCGAGTTCCCAACACTCGAATGGGCTTAACCACGATTATTCCTGGGTCTTGGACCTGCAAGGAATTCCAATTTAGCACATGGGATAAATCTGTCACGTATTTCTTAAGCAAAGAAATATGAAAAACATCATGCATTTGAGACAAAGCAGGAGGTAATGCTAGACGATAAGCTACAGGGTTGATTATTTCAATAATTTCAAAAGGTCCCACGTAACGTGGTGACAACTTGGCAGCCTTGCCAAAAGTTATGGAGCTCTTTTTCGGCTTCACCCGAAGAAAGACCTTCTCTCCAAGTTTATAATGCCTGTCAACCCGCTTCAAGTCTGCATAGCTCTTCTGCCTATTGGCAGCCTCCTTTAGATGTTCCCGAATCATTTTGATTTGCTGTTCCATTTCCATAAGGATTTCTGGCCCAATTACCTCTCTGTCCTCAACGCTGTCCCAGCTGACAGGGGTTCTGCATTTTCTTCCATACAATGCTTCAAAGGGCGCCATTTTTAAAGAGGCATGATAGGTGTTATTGTAAGCAAATTCTACCAGCGGAAGGTATTCCTCCCATTTATACTGCTGGTCCATGCAATACATCCTTAGCATGTCCTCTAAAACTTGATTAACTCTCTCAGTCTGTCCATCCGTTTCTGGATGATATGCAGAACTGAAGTTTAATTTAGTTCCCAAGGCTGCATTAAGCGTTTGCCAAAACCTTGATGTCATCCTCGGATCTCTGTCCGATATGATTAATTCCGGTATTCCATGCAACCTGAAGATTTCATGCACAAATCTTCTTGCTAAAACTGGTGCATCGTCCTTCAAATTACCAGCAATGAAGTGTGCCACTTTGGTCAATTTGTCGACTACAACCAGGATAATGTCATGTTTATTTCTTGACATAGGCAATCCTTGAACGAAATCCATCGTTATCACTTGCCACTTATACTGCGGAATGCTGTGGGGATACAATAATCCAGAAGGGTGCATATGTTCTGCTTTAACACGCTGACATTCCAAGCAGTGTGTTACAAACTCTACCACATCCTTTTTCATTACCTTCCAAAAATATTGCTGCTTAAGATCAGCAAGCATTTTTGAAATGATAGGGTGTCCAGAAAAAGGTGAATTATGGAATTCAGTTAGCAATTTCCCTCTTAAGTCATTTGCCACAGGTACATATACCCTGTTTTCGAACCTCAGAACTCCTTCGTTATCAAAACAAAATCCTTTATACCTGTTGTCCTGCGGGTCTGCAGCAAGTGCTGATTTGACTTGCTGGAAAATAAGGATCTGATTCCAAGGCATCTTTTACCTCATCCTTAAACTGAGTTCTTAACGTTATAAGAGCAGAGATATGCTTCCTCTGACTCAGAGCATCTGCTACTCTATTTTCCTTGCCCTTAATGTAGCTTATTTCAAAATCATACTGAGACAGAAATTCTAACCATCTTCGTTGCCTTGCATTCAGATTTGGCTGAGTAAAAATATACTTCAGCCCCAGATGGTCTGTTTTTAATTCAAAGGGCTTGCCAAGAAGGTAATGCCTCCATATTTGAAGCGCATGTACTATGGCAGCGAGCTCAAGATCGTGTGGAGCATAGTTCTGTTCATGTAACTTAAGCTTTCTGCTTTCATAAGCGATAACATGGTTATTCTGTAACAGAATACCTCCAAGGCCTTCTCCTGAGGCGTCCGTTACAACCATAAAATCTCCATTTGGATCAGGTACAGTCAAAATAGGTGCTGTAGTTAACTGCTCCTTTAACTTTTTAAAGGCAGATTCACATTTGTCTGTCCAGACAAATTTCTTTTCTTTCTTTTGCAACGAAGTGATTGGGGCAGCAATTTTTGAAAAGTCCTTAACGAACTTTCTATAATATCCAGCCAAGCCCATGAAGCTCCTCACTTCGTGCACGTTCTTAGGTGCAGGCCACTCAGTTATAGCTGTGATCTTTGAAGGGTCAACAGCTATCCCGTCTTTGCTTATAACGTGTCCCAAATAATGCACCTCTGCATCATAAAAGGAACATTTGGACAGTTTTCCATACAACTTCCTCTTTCTTAAGATTTCCAGCACTATCCTGAGATGTTCTTGGTGCTCTTCGACATTTTTAGAGTATATAAGAATGTCGTCTAAGAATACAAGCACAAACTTGTCTAAGTATTCTTGAAAAATGTTATTCATTAGATTCATGAAGGCGGACAGGTGCATTAGTCAGCCCAAAAGGCAACACCGTGAACTCATAGTGCCCATACCTCGTTCTAAAAGCTGTTTTATGAATATCTTCCTCTTTTATTCTCAGCTGATGGTACCCTGACCGCAGATCTATTTTTGAATAGACTGATGCTCCTCGCATCTGATCAAACAGATCATCGATTCTTGGAAGTGGGTATCGATTTTTAATGGTTGCTTTGTTCAGCATTCTGTAATCAATGCACAGCCTCAAGGTGCCATCCTTTTTCTTTACGAAAATTACCGGCGCTCCCCAAGGTGAGACGCTCGGTCTGATCAGCCCCTTAGTCAGAAGTTCTTGTAACTGAGCCTTCAGTTCTACCAGCTCAATGGTAGTCATTCTATAAGGTGCCTTAGATATGGGTTCCGTTCCTGGTTTGATCTCTATAGCGAAGTCAAACTCACGTTTGGGCGGAAGACCCGGCAATTCCTCCGGAAACACATCACGAAAATCCCTCAACAATGGATACCTTTCCATGAAATCATTATCTTCCACTTCATTCTCTGTCATTTTTACTGCATACAAAGTGCAGCCTCTGTTTTTAGCCCTCTTTAGTTGCATAGCCGTCAGTTTCCTAACTGCAACTTCCCGTTTTACACCTTGAATGACTACTGCTTTCTGCAGGTCATCAAGGCAACTGATTTGTTTTTCATAACAGTCAACCTTTGCCTTATGTTTAGCCAACCAGTTAACTCCAATAATGATATCATATGATCCTAGAGGAGTGACATACAAGTCAACTTCGGTGGAGAAACCAGGCAGGTCAAGAATTGTCCCAAAAAGGCACATTTCAACTGTATGGACAACATTATTCCCATAATGCACTGTTCATGTTTTATCCATTCTCGCATCCTTTCTTTTTAATTTCATAGCAAGTTCAGCAGAAATAAAACATTCTGTAGCTCCAGTATCAAAAAGTACAACTACAGGTTTACCGAATAACTTACCCATAACTTCTATGGGCGTCACTTGCTTTTCAGCTTGTCTGTTAGACACTGCAGCATGTATCCTATGCTGCTGTCCGCGATCATCCTTCTTCAGAGGACAGTGATTCGCATAGTGGTCCTTTCCACAGTTGAAGCATCCTCCAGCTGGCCCTTTTCTAGGTTCAAATTTATTACCAGCCTTAAAGTTATCGTTCTGGCTTCCATAGGACTTCTGTCCAATGCCATTAACTTTTGGAAAGCTGTTCCGCACACTATTTACAGGTCTGTTCATCACAGGTTTCTTGTTGTTATCTACAACAATTTTATTTTTCACACCAAACCTTTTCCAAGGTCCCCTTTTTGGTGCAAGAGACGAAGAAGGATTGGGAATCTTCTTCCTTATCTCTTCCCTGTGAGCAGATATTGCTCTCAATTTCTGTTCCTGTCTGATTGCCTTTTCGACAACTCCATCCATGGTGGTTGGGCCGTGGACATCCACTTCGCCACCAATGATGGGATTCAGTCCCATTATGAATTTCCGTATTCTGAACTTCTCGTCAGCTTGGTACTGCGGCACATACTTAAGGAGTTTAGTAAACCCTTCCCAGTATTCTGTCACCGACAGCCTTCCTTGCGACCAGTTCTGAAATTCAGTCATTTTCCTATCAAAATAGAGTTGAGGCCAGCCATCTTTGCCTAAAATATCCCTTAAATTGATCCCAAGTTATGTCTGATTCGACAATATTCAGCTCAACCTTACGGTTGTCCCACCAGGATGATGCTTCATGAGAAAGCTGATATGCTCCCCATATCACTTTAGTCTCTTCGGAGAAGTTTCTTATTGCAAAGTATTTCTCCATTTCACTGAGCCAGTTCTCAGCTCCGTCCCCAAGAGTTGTTCCATCAAACTTTGGAGGACTTATTCTCTTTATATCATTTGTAAGTTCAGCTGCTAATCTTGCCCTTTTATTTTCAGGGGGATTAGGAGCAATTACATTATTATCATCAACACCCGGATTCCCTCCGTTGATGTTGTCCACAGGAGGCAGCTGATCATTTATTTCAGCTTCATTCCCCTCCTCTTCATTGCCCATTGACTGCTGTTCCAGTACAGTCAAACGATCCCTCGTATCAAGTAGGGCAGCAAGGATTTCATCCAGCTTTTGGGCAGTTGCTGCTTCTCCACCCTGCAACGGGTTATTCGCAGCATTCCCTCTTGTCCTGACCATTTTCTGTTCAATAAGAAAATGTAAACTTTATTAATAACGTGGACTCATTAGGTCCAAGAGCTGCAACCTTCAGCTTTGATACCAAGATGTAACATCCCCATTTTAAAACACCAGAACAAGGGAAATATTTTTTTTTTAAATATAACGTTCTCTGTTATGAATTATAAAATTCAAACACACGTTCAAGATTTAATAATTGTTCTCTGCCCAAACAACATAGTTTGGATCATACAATTTCTTTTTAAAAATGAATGTTCCCTGTTCACATATTTACAATATGGAACACACATTCAATGCCATTCAATCTTATAACAGATTCTATATGCTGCTGTAAATGACTCGATGAACTGCCGATCCTCCATTTTCATGGCTCGGAGTTTCAACGATCCTTCATGTACATGACTCGGCAACAACCGATCCTTCATGTTTGTTTATGCATAGTATATTTTATATACTTGTTCTCATAACCTTCCCTGGTTATCGAAGTGATCCATTTAAGAAGCCTATTTGAATATCTGTTACTGATATTCATCTAACATCCTGCATCTTAAATTAAGTGATAAGGACAACACAACAAGCAATTGCGATACTTTGGCCAAATATTTTCACATGCTTTGCATGATCACATTCCTGAATGTGATACACATCTATGGAATACGTCCTTTACTTCACTTCACCTGTTATCTAGAATGGTCTTTCCTGGTTCCTACCAGTCCTCATCGTTTAAGTTCCGTTTTAAAACTTTCGATTCCAGCTAGTAATATGAACGGGTATAGGAAGGCACTCCTGGTAACTAAAGATACGCAGACATACGGTCAATCGTTACCCCACGACTCCGTGAGTCTGATTAACTTTAGTATTCCGGAGTCACTCTGTATGCCAGATCATACCCTATCTCCACCCCAGCTAAGATCTACACTTTCAGCCTATGTATTCTCAATGTTTTAAGTTCATATGAATGCCCAACAGGTTATGTCAGACATTATACATTATGTCGTCAATGAAGACCACATAAATTCATGAAGATCCTTATGTATACTAGCGTATGCCAATGTTGCAGAATACTCGAGAATATTCATTGCCCTGACTTACCCTGTATAGCTAATTCCAACAGTTAAGGTAATTTGCAATCCACGCAAGTATATATATTCGATCTAATCTTTTATACCGTCTGAACAGTTGCATATAGTTCTAAAGGGACTAAACTGTCCAATTCATCCAAGTACATGGCTCCTTCCTAGCAAGACCGATTTCCTTAGACATGGTATATTTCTTAATGTCACTTGGATTCAGAGTTCAAATAGGAGAGAACTAATTAACCTATTAAACTTCCAAGATATTTCACTAAGAACAACATTGTTTTCAGAATATAAAATTATTAATCGTCCATTCAAACGAGGTCTAAAATATAAGACAATTTCTTCATTATTCTCCTTAACAGATAATAGCGTAAAGGTTCATTGGTCATTGATAAGCATCTCTATAGCCTTTTACAGCTGAATTTTATCAAACGGAAGCATGAACAGTTCAAAAATGAAGTCTTTTCGAATTCCAAGCCAAATTTGCCATTCGTCTTAGCTAGTAAGCTAAAGAAAATAATGATTAGAAGGTCATATTCTTCATAATGCCTTTTTAATGTCAATGGGGTCATCCATCATTACAGCAAGAAGAAATTAATTTCATTGTTCAAATACAAAAGTAGTATTTAAGTAAGAATAGATGCGACCTTCAACTTCAGCATCCGATCCAAGAAGACTATGAAACAATATCACGAAAGACAACAATGACAAAGCATCCTTATTCACAGCATAGGAGAAAATATCAATCCATACAGTATAAGTTCATTGAAAAACTCTTAAACAGTGAACTGTATTCAATATTTCCATAATTTGTCACGGATTTGCCAAAAGAAGCTGATTGGCTCATTTTAATATACAACAGCATCCATAGCTCATGGACAAAAGAATGCTACTTTCTTCGAATTCAATTCCTTAAGGAGTTCAATTACTCGTAAGATGGTACAACGCCGAATAGCCACTTTCACACAGCCTAATTCCCACAGATTTCATTTTATCTCAAGGAAGAGAATCCAAGTCGATTTCACATTTAAAGACAATTTCACACATGAAATAAAACATCATTCAACACACCATGCCTGTCAACTGTTCCATCACATCTTAAAGAAATAGAATCCGTTTCAACTTCACTGAATACAACATCAATTTGTACCACGTATACAGCACCGAACAGGGAGACATATGACAGCATCATTAGATCACCATAAGACCAACCCATTCTCACAACAAAGAGAAAACATACTCAAGAAAACAAGGACCTCAGACTCAGGAAAAATAGCTACTTTTTCTCTATTCTCACGGGTACCAAAACGTATTCACTTATTTCTTAAACAAGTAAAGACACAACAATGGAAATATCACAAATACTTCATTCAAGCGAAACCAGATACTCATAGAAAACCCAAATACCATCTTCATTAATATCCCAAAACTGGAGAAGGGGAATGATCTATATCCATGAAACTTTCAATACACCATACAATGTCCAACACTAGCATGCGTCGTTTAGTGTTTTAGTCCAATCAACATGCAAGGACATATAGTTCCAATGCCAACAACAGCTCAAGGGGATGACTGTACCCCATTACTTTCCAAAAATGACAGCAAGAAAGATCAAGGAATATTTTCATATCATAGCACCCATAACCATGACCTTATGGAGGTAATTCCATTTGAGAAGAGCAATACAATTAAACACATGCAACATAGGAACAATTTTCTTAAGCATTCCCTAACATCAAGACAGCAAGAAACGATTACACTTATAAGAAACAATTCCAGTTTAAGGAGCGATTGCACTGTCCTTTTCCGGTTTCGAGCAACATGTACAGTCAAGGAAGAAAATCCATCTTATTTCTTTCTATACACTGTCAACAACTACATACGGTAATATCCTATTCCAACCATGAATTTAAGCAACAGGCAAATCAAGGCCGAGCAACCAAGAGCAAATCTTCATATCATTTTCCAAGGAAAAGAAGGCAAGAATCAACAAAATCCATTTCCAAATCAACTCAAAAACAATCAAGCAATCCCAACCCAAGAGCAGGGTTGTTTTAATGAAACATTTAAATCAAGCAAAGATTTTAAAGAGAAGGGCTTAACATGCCTGTAATCTCTTTTCCAGAACTCGAAGAAAGCGTTCGTTTTGCCGCGTTTTTCCTTCCACAACGACAACACAATATTCTCCAGCACTTTCTTCCTTCTTCTTGGCTGATCAACAGCCTCAAAACTCTCCAAAGAAAATGCCAAATGTCAAGAGCTGGTTCGACTGAACCAGACCAAAGAAACCAAATGCAGAGCAACTTTACAAAAGGCTCGAACCAACAAAATGAAAACCAATTTTTCCTCATGCTGTTTCCAAGGCAAGCTGGTCGCGAGGACCAAAAAAACAATTAATGCATTAAAGGCTTTGCCTTTTTCCTTACTTTCCACGCCACTGCCACTTGGGTTGGCAAGTCTCCAATTTTCAAATTTTCCATGCAAATGAATTTAGCCATAGCTTCCAAATGGATACCTCTATTTCCTTACCTGTCCCGCCAAAACTGGCGCCGTCCACGAAGGGACAGTTCATTAAATGCCAATGAATGCCTCCTTCCCATCCTTATCCTTTTCTTCCCAAGGGTCTGCGTACCCCTTTTAGCTTAGGATTAGTTTTAGGTTACATAATTCATTCGACCTAGGTCTTAGTTAGACCTTAGGTTTTAGGATTTAGATTTATTTTTCCTTTCCTTTTTTTTTTTTATAATTTAAAAATCCACTTAGGATAGTAGTGTAGGATGTATGTTAGGTCTTAGGGTTAGTTTAGGTTTAATTCACACTAACCACTAACACTAACAACTTCCTTCCAGCCCCTTGCTAACATCCACGTTAACGCAGAGCAGGACGTTCCGTCCTTCACATTACATGCCAAGGCCACCCGTGTCCAGGCGTTTCTTGCCCCACGAGGTCCCGAATTCGACAGTACAGGGTTCAAGAATCGAACCCCTGTCGTTGGCATTTTCGTGCTAGCTATTCACACCTGTAATCAGACGCTGCACGCTTATAATAATCCTAGTCCAGTTCAAGTGTGAATTAACATAGAAAACACAAGAGGACCTCAGCATACTTGAATCAATGGAATTGATTCAGGGTATGCTGTCAATCAGCACAAGAGCAAGCAATTATACGACAATCTGTCGTCACATCAGCAAACACACAAGTACAATATTTGTTGTCCCATGCAATAAGCCACAGTATGCAAGAATCCAAATTAGCAACACATTCTCTTAAGATCAAAACATATCTTAACATGTTTGCTTTCATTTCAAGAGCTATAACAGTATGTAAAACATTCACCAAGTTAACATACAAAATCAGAGTGTTACATCCTAACTCCATGTATTTTTCAAGTTATGGCTCGACGGAGTTTTTGTGGGAAATTATCCCTTGCAAGGTCCGCAGCCAATCAGAACTCGCCACGTGTCCAGGTCTAAAATATCAAAGTGATCCGTTTTTGGCCTGTTTTTGCCCTAAATCTTCGAACGACCATAACTTTCGATCCAGAGCTCGGATTTTCACGTTCTTTATATCATTGGAAAGCTGGTAAAATTCTCTACATGATTCCATGGTCAATTTTGAATTTTGGTTCAGTTTGGAGGTAGAAAATAAAAAAATGCTTCTGGTACGCACCCATGGATAGAACTGACGTTTCAACAACCAATTTTAATGCAAAATGGGTCGCATTCTTCTCTAGCATGGTCAAAAATTTCGGGGGATGGGTCTTTAAGGTCACCCATGCTGTTTTTAATGCAGTTTGGTCAATGAGGAATGGCTCCCACGTTTTTTCACATTTTCTCTCTCCTGGGCTCGACCCATGCACTGTAAATGCTAGATTTGGCTCATTTTTCAAAGGGGAACACTTTTTTACACAGCAGGCTTCTGTTTTCACCTTAAGCAAGTGATTTTTTGTAAGGATCAAACCTTTTCAGGGATTGTAATAGTTTTCTGCCTCTTTGGTGTTGGAATGCAAGGATTTTGATGTTGAAAATCACAATACAGGCTCTGTGAATGCTTTCAGTCCTTTGTATGTGTTGTTTGTTTCATTTCAAACCTTTGATTACAGCTTATCAACCTGTGCATGATGTTTTATGTTGCAATTTCTGATTTGTTTCTATTTTCATGAGAAAAAATGTTCACCACTCCTTTGGTGCATCACCATCATTAGTTTAGTTTCAATTTTTGCATTTCTTATCCCTGTCTCCTTACAAATTAGGATAAAATTAGGATTTGAACCTCTGCAGTTGTGCAAATAATAGATCTAATCAGAGGAGTTTGAGGAACCAACCTCTAATCTGGAGATTCCTCTCTCATTTTTATAAGTCCCATGCTTGGAGAGAGGTTTCAATGTTGTGCAATCACACTGGATGCCTAAAACATCAACTTAGAACCTTGATTTGCATCCAAGGGTGCTGCTGATTTGCAACAATAGTTTTGGCATGCCGGGTGGGACCTTAGAGGTCTTCCACTTCATCTTTTGCAGGTTGGTGTGTTCCTGTGAAGATTTCAGCCTTTGGAGGCACTTGCAAACACATCTGGCAACTCCATCTGATCAACAACCCATTTCTAAAGTTACAGACCTATTTTTCATCCATTTCCATCCATTATTCTTTCCATCTCTTTCATTCTTTTCCATTCCATGAAGTTGTGCAATCATGACTTCATTTCCATCATGGAACTCACATTTACAACAACAGTAATGTTTCCCACCTCCAACATGTTTTTTAAATCCTCCAAATCAGCATTATGAACAAATTCAAAATCAGCATACATACCCATATGAGCAGCAATGCAAAAATCAGTTTGGCTATGGAGCTTTCCAAGAGCAAGGGTGTGCATATAATGAAGACAATCAGATGCAAGATGCTGGTCTGTTGGAGAAAATCCAAAAGATGGAGGTAAACATGGTGCAATCCAGGGCTCAAGCACAAATGAAAGAATTTGGAATTGGTTGTGGAGCACCCTATCCATGGGTGGGACCTTTCCCAAGGCATTACAGCCCTCAAGAGAAGCTTGACTTCATGATTGCAACGCTGCCATTGCTTGCAAAGTGGATTGAAGGAATAGAGGTGTATGAGAGGAGTATTCAGCAACCTTGTCAACGGGTGAGCACACCATCTCATGCCTTTTCTTTTCCTCTTTCCCAATCTGTTTTATCTCAGTAGTGTCAAGTTTTAAACTCTCAATCTGCTGTCCCAAGTGTTGAATCTATTTCTCCACCCCCTAGTCTTCCACCTCATCTCAATTCTTCTGTCCTTTTCCGTTCCAAACAGTCATCCCCTCCATAAGAGCTAAATGAAACACCCTCTCCTCCAAATAAACAAGAGGTTTTACCTCCTCCACCACCACAAAAAATTGCAAAAATCAGTCATGAAGGACAGCAAAAAGAGAAGCCAAACAAGGATGAAGAAATTCAAATTTTGAAGAGTTGGGCTCTTAAATTTGGGATGAAGAAGATCCCTTTGCTGATGAAACCTTCAGAAGAGGCTGGAGTTAAAGAACAAATGGTGGTCAGGACTGATTTTGTTGCAGCAGAAGAAGAGCAAAAAGGAGTTGTAGATCAGCAATCAATTTGTTCAGAATATAGTGTCCACGTTGGCACCCTATTTGAAGGAAATGCTGATCCAATTCAAATTGTAAAAATCAGTCAAGCATGTAACACTCTGAACTGTTGTTACTTCCTCCTGAGCATTCAAGTGTTGATATGTGATTTCTTTTGTAAAAGGATGTGTTCCTTTGATTGTGAAGTCATGCTTGATATGGACTGTATCTTTCTTGTAATTAAAGATCTTTGACTGAGTCAGAATATGATTGGACTCTTTTATTTCTTTCATTTTGCACCTGATTTTAATCTGACCTCGGAATGAATTGTGGATTTATCCATCTATAAGACCTAGCCTTGGATCAGTGGCATTGATCCAAGTGATGCTTTAAGTTTATTTGGGATGAACTAAAATTATAGACCTTACGTAGGTTGCAAGGTCTGAATGTGTTGAATAAGCTATTCCAGATTCTAATTCAGGCTGATCGTGTTAAATGAATTGGTTCCCGATATCGTAATATCAGGAAGGTCTTAATCATGGGCCAGGTAATAAATTCATATACATTTATTCAACTAGCCTATTGGCAGTGCTGGAGTGAATCCTTTTCGTGAATGTATGTCTGTAGGTTCTTATTCTGAACATTTTAAATGTTAGACCTAAACTGGATTTATTAAGGTTAGTAACCTAAACCTAAACTATAACCTATGGGTTAGATTAATATTAATCTAACCTAGGCCTAAGCTATAAGCTAAATGTTCTAAGTTAGTAGCCTAGCGCTAATGAGGTTAGACTAAGTAACATCTTAAATCCTAACCTATGCTTCTAACCTAACTAATGAACAAGGAAGAAAGGGGACCTATGAAGGGGTGCGAGTGATGGGCAGCAGTTTCTATGGCATTAAATGGGATGGATAAGTATGAAGGACATGGATTTAGTGGAAGTTTCAAACGGCTAGTAAGGTTGACGTGGCAGAGTTGCCAAAGTTAGAAATGGTCTTTGAATTGTTTTATCCATCACCAATTATGGCGGTCGGTGGCAATCGAGATTGAGCGGGAATTTTGGAGTTAAGGAAATTAATGAACTCAGTCTTCGAGCTCGGGTTTCTCGGGAAGACATGCAAAATGGAAAACTGGTAGTTTGTTTGGTTTTTCATGCACTCCGATTTTCTCTCTGTTTGATCACTGGTTCTTTGCACCAGTCTACTTGGAGTTGCATGGCAAAAATGAGTGTAACTCGCTCTTTTCTTTGTCAAGAAAAGTTTATAAGGCATGGAAATAACAAATTATTGTTTTTGAATCTAACGTGGAAAAAGAGGAGAAGGCTCGAGCTCTTTCAGTGGTCTTCTTCAGATTTTTAAGCAACATTACCAGGCATGTTACGCCCTAACCTTTAAAAATCTTGCTTTCTTTCAAATGATTTCATTAGAACAACTCTGTTCAGATGATTTTTGGGTTCAGTTGGTTTTTATGGTAGCTTGTGTGATTTAGTTATTGTATCTTCTTACTGGCTGGATTTTTATCTATAGAACCCTTGATGGGTGTGCATTTTGTTCCGAACGATTGTACTATCTCGCTGTGTTTTGCTTTTCGGATAAAGTTTGTAGAAATGCCTGCGAGAAAGTATATGAAATCGGCTCTGTGGGAGTCCATGAATTGTTTCCTTGTTGGATTCAGACTACAGTCGATACTTGCTGTTGACGCTTGTTGAAAAGGATACTGTTGGATTTTTGTTTGAATGTTTAGTATATTTTGACTTCTTATAAGTTTTGTCATGGATAATATAAGATTTGGTTACTGAATCTTATAGGGTCTCGCTATAATACTTAAGTTACTTTTGAGCGGATAACTTGGTGTGTATATGGTATTCGAATGTGACTTGTAGAAGTCCTCCCTGTGTTGCAATTATGGGATTTAATTCATTGAAAGTTGCAAGATAAATATACATATGAAATGACCCTATGGAGTCCTTGGATGGTTTCGTATATTTTGGAGTTTAGTATAACCCTGGTTGTGAATACTTTTGTTCTTGGCTCTGTTGGAACCCTTTATATATATATATATTATGTATTTTGGATTCTGTAGAAGTGAGTCGTGAATGCCATACGTTTCTACCTCTGAAGGAGTTCAGATGTGAATACGGTATGTTATTATTTTGGTTAGAATTGTTAAATTTGATATGTATCTTGTATCCTTCTACTTTTGTAGAAGTTTATTTGAAGAATACCACATGGTAAGACTCCTTTTTAATCCTTGAGGTGTATATTATGTTATCCTTTCTGAATAATCTCAGTTGTGAATACTGTTATGATTCTTGAGTTGTGGTCGCATGAAATCAACTTCAATCTAAACCCTGTTTTGAGCATTAGTGGTATGGATATACTGTTGGAGTCTTGAAATGTTGCGAATTGGCTTGATTTTCAATTTAAACCCTCGCTGTGCATGCATAACATTCAGACTCCTAATTAATATTCTAGAGTCCCTTTCTGTCCGCTTCTGTGGAAAGTAAGGAAGGGATTTCTTTTCAAACTATACTTGGTTTGAGACCTTGTTGAGATTGTTTTCTAGAAAATGACTTCTAATATAAGTCATGGTTGTATTATTATAAGAATTTGTTCTAGTTAAATGAGGCTTTGCGTGTTGTGTTAGATTCAGTATGAATATCACTACATAAGCATAAGGAAACATCATTTGTTTTAATGTTATTGAGCCTCTTGTTTGACTGTGATAAAAAGGTTGTTCTTTTGATTTCGGCCTTGGGATCTAAGTCCTTGTAGTGTTTTAGTAGGGACTAGATTTAGCTGTAAGTTGCTGAGAGGGACTGTTGTTGTGTTTGTGCATGATTACATCTTTGTTATTGAGGTTATCTAGTCTTGTATAGTCTTATTGTATTACAAAAGCATAATCTGATATATGTTTACATGTTTGGTGAAATGATTTCATTTAAACAGGTTGTTTAATGAAAACAATTGGTAGATTGTAATTGTTTTAAGAGTTAGTGCTTATCATGCTTAGTTCATCGAACTGACCCGTGTTGACAATTTTTGTAGATGGTTTCCGTAAGTGGTAAAAGCACATAGATCTGATAGGATGATCAGATTGTTTAATTTGGTTTTATGATAAATTACAGCTTGATTCTCTAAATGTACTACTTGAAGAAAGATGTTCTTTTTCTGTTGGGTATTGTATCAAGTATGCTGAATGCATAAAATGTATTTGATTAGTTCTGAAAGGAATGGAAAGAGGTATTTGTTACTTACGTGTTGGCATTCGTATCTTGTTGGGTTGATCTTCTTCGGTTCGAATGATCTTGAGAGCATTATTATTATTGTATAATTTGGAGACTTTTGTGATCATCAATGTAAGCTTGCAAGAATATATGACTGAATACTTATGATTGTTTAGTAGTTCTAGTATGTTCTATCTAAAGCTAAATTGGAATTTAGATCACTGTCTTTCTGGAAGCTAGGGTTAAAATAAACCTGAGCAGGAAGCTAAACAAGCTGAATAAATTATTACTTCCTAGTCTTGATCAAGGTCAAGACAACGTTTAATTAGATTCTTAATCACTATATCTCGATATTAATAAGTAAGATATAAATTCAGTTATGAGAACTGATATAAACCTAAAAAGGGTTTGGTTGGCAATCTCATGTGAAGATTATGGGTTATTGTCCAATTTCGTTGATTTAGAATTATGTATATTCTATGAACTCTTGATTGGATCTCTAGTCTTAATAACTTCTCTTGTGTAAAGGGTTTTACTAAGAAAGGTAATTCTAAGGTGAGGAACCCAGGGATTGGGAAAGACTAACCTTTAGGGAGCGTCTTTTAGTATAATTTTAACTCAACGTGTGTAACACTTATTGACAAGTAGATCTTTTCGAGGTGGATTTAAAGGTTGACGGCACAAGTCAACTGCAAGGTTGTACCTTCGAGAAGATTAGGATCTTCGAGAAGATATAACAATGCAGGTGACTTATGACGACACCTTTTGCATTGATCGATAGGATTTACACCTTTAACTCGAACAAGTTACTCTAGGACTGATTAGGAATGTGGTCACATTATAAGGCTTCCCTAGGAGACTCGGGGTATATTGACACACTGGATTAACTAGGGTTGACCTAGTATGTCAGCATATCCCTAGTCCTCTGGGGCATCCCTATAACGTTGTCATCTCACTAATCTGTTCCTGAGTGAATAACTTGGGGCAGGAGAGTCTGACAGAAGTCAGTATAAGACATTCTACATAACATAGGAATGGGGTGAAGGACATATTCTAGATTGATGAGTATGTTGTCAAGGAATACGAGACATAAGCAGTATGTTTCAAATCTTTGGCCAAAGTATCGCAAGCTGCTGATTGCGTTGTCCTAAGTCACCTAGTCTAAGGGATGAGATGCCGATGAATAATGGTAACAATTATTCAGATAGGTTCCTTGGACAGAGCATTCTAAATCCCAGATTAGGGAAGAGAACCGCAAGAGTATTGTGTTAAAATAAAAACGCCAACTCTTTGATACTCATGAATAAATCGGTAGATTACTGAGTCATGGAATGAATAGATCGGAAGTACTCTGAGTCATTACAGCTGCATATGGTTATCTGTTATAAGAATGGTTATTTTGATTTGTGAGTTCTAAATTATGTATTTAGAACCAGGAAGCATTTATCAAAAAAAAATTACTTGTTCTAATGTATAATAATGAGGATGTTACATCTTGGTATCAAAGCTGAAGGTTGCAGCTCTTGGACCTATTGTGTCCATAATCTGATGAAAACCTAAATTTTCTTGTAACAGAAAATGGTTAGAACAAGGGGGAACATTGCGAATAATGCTCCACCTGAAGGAGGGGCGGTAACAACCCAGAAACTTGTTGAGATCCTTACTTCCCTATTGGACACAAGAGATCGTTTAGCTATACTTGAACAACAGGTGATGGGAAATGAGGAGGATGAAGAAGCTGGTAATAAGAATCAGCAACCTCCTGAGCACAACCCCGATTTGGGTGTTGATATTAATGCTGGAAATACACCTGTCCAACCAGAAAACAAAAAGGCCAGGTTGGCAGCAGAACTCACTAATGATATAAAAAGGATAAGCCCACCTAAGTATGATGGCACCACATTAGGAGATGGAGCTGAGAACTAGCTCAGCGAAATGGAGAAGTACTTTGCAATAAGAAATTTCTCAGAGGAAACCAAAGCTATTTGGGGAGCCTATCAGCTTTCCCACGAAGCATCTTCGTGGTGTGGATAGCCGTAAAGCTGAACTAAATATTGATGAGACCAATATTACTTGGGATCAATTTAAAGGCTATTTTAGGCAAACATTGGCTGCCACAACTTTTCTATGATCAGAAAATGACAGAATTCCAGAACTTAGCTCAATGGAAGCTAATGGTAACTAAATACTGGGAGCGGTTTACAAAACTCCTCAAGTATCTACCGCAGTATCAAACTGACGAGAAGTTCAGAATACAGAAATTCATCATGGGATTGAATCCCATGATAGGGGGACGAGGTCGATGTTCACAGTCCAACCACTATGGAAGGAGTTGTTAGAAAAGGCCATAAGACAAGAACAGAAATTAAAGGGCTATTTCTGCTCATAAGGAGGAAGTGCGAAAGAAGACTGCAAACCCCTTCTTCAACCTCTCTTGCACCCAAAAAGGGACCATGGAAAAATTTTGGAAAAAAAAAGTAAGTTTCCAGGGGATAATAATAAGAAAGCAGTAGCAAATAAGCCTGCTGGAAATGTAAGGGATAATTTTTCCAAAAATTATAACAATGGGCAGAAGCCCTATGGAGGACAACGTGATAATTACAAGACTGGAGGAAATTTTGAGCCTAAAAAAGGGACCTGTAGGAGGCTGCTACAATTGTGGCAAAGACCACTACACAAATCAGTGCCCTTTGAAGAAGGATGATCGTAATCAGCAGCATAAGATACATGCTGCAGTAGCAGACAAGCAAGCTGAAAAGCAAGTGACACCTATAGAAGTTCCGGGTAAGTTATTTGGCATACCTGTCACTATTCTTTTTGATACAGGAGCTACTGAATGTTTTATTTCTAATAAACTTACTTCTAAACTTAAGAAGAAAAGCTGGAAAAATGGATAAATCTTGGACTGTACAGTATGGTAATAACTCTATTCATACAGTGAGTATGTGTCTTTTTGGGGCAGTCCCTTGACTTACCTGACTTTCTCCACGGAAGTTGACCTCTATGTTACACCTTTGGGATCGTATGACATTGTCATCGATGTCAATTGGTTAGCTGACCATAAAGTGACAAGTAGACTACTATGAAAAGAATATAAAATGTTTAGATGATCAGCTAGAAACAGCAGAGATTCAAGGTGTGAAACGGGGAAATTTCAGTTAGAAAACTGTCAGCTATGTAGCTTAAAAAGGCTAAAAACAAAGGATGTACCCTTTATGCAGGTAAAGATATCTGAATTTTCAGAAGAAGATGGTGATTACATGAAACGATTTCCTCTGCTACAAAGTTTCAGGGATGTTTTTCCAGAAGAATTACCAGGGTTACCACCCAAGAGGGAATTTGACTTCACTATCGAAATCAAACCAGGAACTGAACCTATTTCCAAAGCACCTTATCGGAAGACTACTACAGAGTTAGTCGAGCTTAAGGTAAAATTGCAAGAACTTTTGTCTAAAGGTTTGATTAGACCAAGTGTTTCACCTTGAGGAGCGCCTGTAATATTTGTGAAAAAGAAGGATGGAACACTTAGGCTGTGTATTGATTATCGGATGTTGAATAAAGCAACAATCAAGAACAGATATCCACTTCCAAGGATCAACGATCTATTTGATCAGATGCGTGGGGCAGGTGGTTTATTCTAAGATAGATCTTCGATCTGGTTATCATCAGTTAAGGATTAAAGAAGAAGATATTCATAAAATAGCTTTTCCGAACAAGGTGACGGACATTATGAATTCACAGTTCTACCCTTTGGATTAACTAATGCACCTACAGCCTTTATGAACTTAATGAACAATATCTTTCAAGAATATTTGGACAAGGTTTGTACTTGTATTCTTGGACGATATTCTCATTTATTCTAAAAGCGTTGAGGAGCACAATGAGCATTTGAAGATAGTTTTGGGAATTTTGAGAAAAAGAAAGTTGTATGGTAAGTTATCCAAATGTTCTTTCTTTGATTCAGAAGTCCACTATTTGGGTCATGTCATTAGCAAGGATAAGGAATTGTTGTAGATCCTTCAAAAATAGTGGCAATAACTGAGTGGCCTGCACCAAAGAATGTGCACGAAGTAAGGAGCTTCATGGGTCTTGCTGGTTACTATAGAAAAATTTGTTAAGGATTTTTCTAAAGTGGCTGCACCAATAACTTCATTGCAAAAGAAGGATAAGAAATTTATTTGGAATGATAAGTGCGAAGCGGCTTTCAAAAGTCTGAAAATCCAGTTGACTTCTGCACCTATATTAGTTGTACCAGACCCTAATAGGAGATTTACTGTTGTAACAGATGCTTCTGGGGAAGGCCTTGGAGGTGTTTTGTTACAAAATGATCAAGTCATAGCATATGAAAGTAGAAAACTTAAGTTACATGAGCTGAATTATGCTCCCTCATGATTTGGAGCTTGCTGCCATTGTTCATAGCACTTCAAGTCTGGAGACACTATTTACTTGGGAAACCTTTTGAGTTGAAAACTGATCACTTAGGACTGAAATATATTTTTACTCAGCCTAATCTGAATGCCAGACAGAGAAGGTGGTTAGAATTTTTATCACAGTATGATTTTGATATTAGCTACATCAAAGGGAAGGAGAATAGAGTAGCAAATGCTCTAAGTCGTAGGAGGCACATTTCTGCTCTTATAACATTAAGAACTCAGTTTAAGGATGAGGTAAAAAGTGCCTTAGAATCTGATATTTACTTTCAGCAAGTAAAAGCAGTGCTTGCTGCAGAACCTAATGATGAAAGGTATAAAGGTTTTCATTTTGATAATGAAGGAATCTTGCGTTATGAAAACAGGGTATACGTACCTATGCTGAATGATTTGAGAAAGAAGTTGTTAGTAGAATTTCATAATTCACCTTTCTCTGGACACCCAGGTATCACAAAAATGCTTGCTGATCTGAAACAGCAATACTTTTGGAAAGGTATGAAAAAGGATGTCATTGATTTTGTGACTCATTGTTTGGAATGTCAGTGGGTTAAGGCAGAACATATGCACCCTGCTGGACTGTTATATCCTCATAGCATACCGCAGTACAAATGGCAAGTAATAACCATGGAATTTGTACAAGGGTTACCCATGTCCAGGAATAAACATGATGTTATCCTAGTAGTTGTAGATAAACTAACTAAGGTAGCTCATTTCATCGCTGGAAATCTAAAGGATGATTCACCAGTGCTGGCCAAAAGATTTGTACATGAAATTTTTAGATTACATGGTGTACCCGAATTGATTATATCTGATAGGGATCCAAGAATGACATCAAGATTTTGGTAAACACTGAATACAGCTCTTGGAATGAAACTAAACTTCAGTTCTGCATATCATCCAGAAACGGATGGGACAAACTGAGAGGGTAAATCAAGTGTTGGAGGACATGTTGCGAATGTATTGTATGGATCAACAGTATAAATGGGAAGAGTATCTTCCATTAGTTGAATTCACATACAACAACACTTATCACTCATCTCTTAAAATGGCACCATTTGAAGCACTTTATGGAAGAAAGTGCAGAACCCCTGTTAGCTGGGATAGTGTAGAGGATAGAGTGGTAATTGGACCAGAGATTCTCACAGAAATGGAACAGCAAGTTAAGCTGATTTGTGAACGATTAAAGGAAGCAGCGGATAGGCAGAAGAGCTATGCTGACCTTAAGCGGGTTGATCGAAGGTTTGAGCTTGGTGAGAAGGTTTTTCTTCGTGTTAAACCCAGGAAGAGTTCTATAACTTTTGGCAAGGCTGCCAAGTTGTCACCTTGATTCGTGGGACCTTTCGAAATTGTCAAAATAATCAATCCTGTAGCTTATCGATTAGCATTACCACCTGCTTTATCTCGCATGCATGATGTTTTCCATATTTCTTTGCTTAAGAAATATGTTTCAGATCTGTCACATGTTTTAAATTGGAATTCCTTGCAGGTCCAAGACCCAGGAATAATCATGGTTAAACCCACACGAGTGCTGGAAACTCGCCAATTGCATTTGAAGAAATCATGAAATACAGCAATGTAAGGTCCAGTGGGACCAGTTTAACGAAGAAAGTGCAACTTGGGAAAATCTGGAAGAGATGAAAATTGCTTTTCCTTCTCTTTTTTTAACAAAATGAAATCTGTTGACAAAACATTTCTTTTATGAAGTTATCTTTTTCAAGTTTATATGAAAGCCAGATGGAGGCAAACATTATTCAGGCTTAATAAAATGTGTTGTGACATTGATTTCTGGAACTATTTAAGTTGGAAATAGTCGCATTGTTTTGTGAACTAAAAAATTGGTTGACCTGAAGGTTAATCGAATATGTAATCATCGGGACGATGAATCTTTTAGGAGGGAAGCATGTAACACTCTGAACTGTTGTTACTTCCTCCTGAGCATTCAAGTGTTGATATGTGATTTCTTTTGTAAAAGGATGTGTTCCTTTGATTGTGAAGTCATGCTTGATATGGACTGTATCTTCTTTGTAATTGAAGATCTTTGACTCAGTCGGAATATGATTGGACTCTTTTATTTCTTTATTTTTGCACCTGAGTTTAATCTGACCTCGGAATGAATTGTGGATTTATCCATCTATAAGACCTAGCCTTGGATCAGTGGCATTGATCCAAGTGATGCTTTAAGTTTATTTGGGATGAACTAAAATTATAGACCTTACGCAGGTTGCAAGGTCTGAATGCGTTGAATAAGCTATTCCAGAGTCTAACTCAGGCTGATCGTGTTAAATGAATTGGTTCCCGATATCGTAATATCAGGAAGGTCTTGATCGTGGGCCAGGTAATAAATTCAGATACATTTATTCAACTAGCCTATTGGCAGTGCTGGAGTGAATCCTTTTCATGAATGTATGTCTGTAGGTTCTTATTCTGAACATTTTAAATGTTAGACCTAAACTGGATTTATTAAGGTTAGTAACCTAAAACTAAACTATAACCTATGGGTTAGATTAATGTTAATCTAACCTAGGCCTAAGCTATAAGCTAAATGTTCTAAGTTAGTAACCTAGCACTAAGGAGGTTAGACTAAGTATTATCTTAAATCCTAACCTATGTTTCTAACCTAACTAATGAACAAGGAAGAAAGGGGACCTATGAAGGGGTGCGAGCCATGGGCGGCAGTTTCTATGGCATTAAATGGGATGGATAAGTATGAAGGACAGGGATTTAGTGGAAGTTTCAAACGGCTAGTAAGGCTGACGTGGCAGAGTCGCCAAAGTTAGAAATGGTCTTTGAATTGTTTTTATCCATCGCCAACTATGGCGGTCAGTGGCAATGTAGATTGAGCGGGAATTTTGGAGTTAAGGCGATTAATGAACTCGGTCTTCGAGCTCGGGTTTCTCGGGAAGACATGCAAAATGGAAAACTGGTAGTTTGTTTGGTTTTTCATGCGCTCTGGTTTTCTCTCTGTTTGATCACTGGTTCTTCGCACCAGTCTACTTGGAGTTGCATGGCAAAAATGAGTGTAACTCGCTCTTTTCTCTGTCAAGGAAAGTTTATAAGGCATGGAAATAACAAATTATTGTTGCTGAATCTAACGTGGAAAAAGAGGAGAAGGCTCGAGCTCTTTCAGTGGTCTTCTTCAGATTTTTAAGCAACATTACCAGGCATGTTAGGCCCTAACCTTTAAAAATCTTGCTTTCTTTCAAATGATTTCATTAGAACAACTCTGTTCAGATGATTTTTGGGTTCAGTTGGTTTTTATGGTAGCTTGTGTGATTTAGTTGCTGTATCTTCTTACTGGCTGGATTTTTTTCAAGTAAACCCTTGATGGGTGTGTATTGTGTTTCGAACTGTTATACTATCTCGCTGTATTTTTCATTTCGGATAAAGTTTGTG
Source organism: Taxus chinensis (assembly GCA_019776745.2). NCBI lineage: Eukaryota > Viridiplantae > Streptophyta > Pinopsida > Cupressales > Taxaceae > Taxus > Taxus chinensis. Next base: position 387,047,329 of record CM034154.1, read on the forward strand.
GAAATGCTTGCAAGGAAAATACCTGAAATCGGTTCTGTGGGAGTCCATGAATTGTTTCCTTGTTGGGTTCAGGCTACAGTCAATACTTGCTGTTCGAAACTTGTCGAAAAGGATACTGTTGGATTTTTGTTTGAATGTTCAGTATATTTCGACTTCTTTATAAGTTTTTTCATGGGTTATATAAGTTGTGGTTACTGAATCTTGTTGGGTTTTTCTATAATACTTAAGTTACTTTTGAATGGATAACTTGTTGTGTTTATAGTATTTGAATGTGACTTGTAGAAGTTCTCCCTGTGTTGCAATTATGGGATTTAATTCGATGAAAGTTGCAAGATAAATATACATATGAAATGACCCTGTGGAGTCCTTGGATTGTTCGCATATTTTGGATTTCTGTATAATCCTGGTTGTGAATACTTATTGTTTTGGCTCTGTTGGAATTCTTTATATATATATATATATATATATATCATGTATTTTGGCCTCTGTAGAAGTGGGTCGTGAATGCCATACATTTCTACCTCTGAAGGAGTTCAGATGTGAATACGGTATGTTATTATTTTGGTTAGAATTCTTGAATTTGATATGTATCCTGTATCCTTCTACTTCTGTAGAAGTTTATTTGAAGAATACCACATGGTAAGACTCCTTTTTAAATCCTAAGGCGTATATTATGTTTTCCCTTTTGAATAATCTCAGTCGTGAATACTGTTATGATTCTTGAGTTGTGGTCGCATGAAAGCAACTTCAATCTAAACTTGTTTTGAGTATTAGTGGTATGGATACTGTTGGAGTTTTGAAATGTTGCGAGTTGGCTTGATTTTCGATTAAACCTTCGCTGTGCGTGCATAACGTTCAGACTCCTATTTTATATCCTTGTGTCCCTTTCTGTCTGCTTCTGTGGAGAGTAAAAGGAAGGGCTTTCCTTTCATACTTTACTTGGTTGAGACCTTGTTGAGATTGTTTTCTGGAAAATGGCTTCTAATATAAGTCATGGCTATATTATTTAAGAATTTGTTCCAGTTAAATGAGGTTGTGCATGTTGTTTGGATTCAGTATGAATATCTCTACATAGGCATAGGGAAACATCCTTTGTTTTAATGTTATTGAGCCTCTTGTTTGACTGTGATAAAAAGGTTGTTCTTTTGATTTCGGCCTTGGGATCTAAGTCCTTGCAGTGTTTTAGTAGGGACTAGATTGAGCTGTACGTTGCTGAGGTGGGATTGATGTCGTGCTTGTGCATGATTACGTCTTATGTTAGTATGAATATCTAGTCGTGAGCTTGACTGAACTAAAGAACTGTTAACTGTACCTCGACAAGCGATGGCATTGGATATTTTCTCGTTTTTTTGATTATTATGGAAGGTTATGTGGAGTCTATTTGATAGATTATTCATCACTGCCTTGGCGTGAGAGCTACTATACAGATAGTAAGCTATAGGAAGTTGTTATATTTAAATTTAAACGAAACTATGGTGCTTCTTGTGGTCTCGTCTGATTTATTCGCATGCGTTTAAGGTGAATGCTTTACTCTTGAGGAGACGGTACAGTCATGAGCTTGATTTGAGGGAAATATGAATGAATCATTTTCTTTCTCTTCTGTTGTAAAGTATATGTTGATATATTTTTATCTAACTTATGGAATTGTTTTAACATACTGATGGAATCATGAATTGTTATGATATTCATTTTATTATGTTGAATGTAATGGTCTGTCTGATGTTTGCTGTCCTTGGGATTCAGATGGATAGTTGTTTTAGATGCATTTGTTCTTCTTGGTCACTAACGTTTATGATGAAATATCGGGAAGGTATCTAGGACTATTTAGTAACTAAAATATGAGTTACACTTGTATAGTCTTATTGTATTACAAAAGCATAATCTGAAATATGTTTGCATGTTTGGTGAAATGATTTCATTTAAACAGGTTGTTTAATGAAAACAATTGGTGGATTGCAATTGTTTTAAGAGTTAGTGCTTATCATGCTCAGTTCATCGAACTGACCCGTGTTGACAATTTTTGCAGATGGTTGCCGTAAGTGGTAAAAGCACGCAGATCTGATAGGATGATCAGATTGTTTAATTTGGTTTTATGATGAATTACAGCTTGATTCTCTAAATGTACTACTTGAAGAAAGATGTTCTTTTTCTGTTGAGTATTATATCAAGTATGCTGAATGCATAAAATGTATTTGATTAGTTCTGAAAGGAATGGAAAGAGGTATTTGTTACTTATATGTTGGCATTCATATCTTATTGGGTTGATCTTCTTCGGTTCGAATGATCTTGAGAGCATTATTATTATTATATAATTTGGAGACTTTTGTGATCATCAATGTAAGCTTGCAAGAATATGTGACTGAATACTTATGATTGTTTAGTAGTTCTAGTATGTTCTATCTAAAGCTAAATTGGAATTTAGATCACTGTCTTTCTGGAAGCTAGGGTTAAAATAAACCTGAGTAGGAAGCTAAACAAGCTGAATAAATTATTACTTCCTAGTCTTGATCTAAGTCAAGACAACGTTTAATTGGATTCTTAATCACTATATCTCGATATTAATAAGTAAGATATAAATTCAGTTATGAGAACTGATATAAACCTAAAAAGGGTTTGGTTGGCAATCTCATGTGAAGATTATGGGTTATTGTCCAATTTCGTTGATTTAGAATTATGTATATTCTATGAACTCCTTGATGGGACCTCTAGTCTTAATAACTCCTCTTGGGTAATGGGTTTTATTAAGAAAGGTCATTCTAAGGTGAGGAACCCAGGGATTGGGAAAGACTAACCTTTAGGGAGCAGCTTTTAGTATAATTTTACTCAACGTGTGTAACACTTATCAGTAAGTAGATCCTTTCGAGGTGGATTTAAAGGATGACGGCACAAGTCAACTACAGGGTTGTACCTTCGAGAAGATTAGGATCTTCTCGAAGATACAACAATGCAGGTGACTTATTACGACACCCTTTGCATTGATCAATAGGATTTACACCTTTAACTCGAACAAGTTACTCTGGGACTGATTAGGAATGTGGTCACATTATAGGGCTGCCCTAGGAGACTCAGGGTATCTTGACACACTGGATTAACTAGGGTTGACCCAATATGTCAGCGTATCCCTAGTCCTCGGGGGCATCCCTATAACGTTGTCATCTCACTAATCCATTCCTGAGTGAATAACTTGGGGCAGGAGAGTCTGACAGAAGTCAGTATAAGACATTCTACATAACATAGGAATGGGGTGAAGGACGTATTCCAGATTGACGAGTATGTCATCAAGGAATACGAGACATAAGCAGTATGTTTCAAATCTTTGGCCAAAGTATCGCAAGTTGCTGATTGCGTTGTCCTAAGTCACCTAGTCTAAGGGATGAGATGCCGATGAATAATGGTAACAATTATTCAGATAGGTTCCTTGGACAGAGCATTCTAAATCCCAGTTTAGGGAAGAGAACCGCAAGAGTATTGTGTTAAAATAAAAATGCCAACTCTTTGATACACATGAATAGATCGGTAGATTACCGAGTCATGGAATGAATAGATCGGAAGTACTCCGAGTCATTACAGCTGCATATGGTTATCTGTTATAAGAATGGTTGTTTTGATTTGTGAGTTCTAAATTATGTATTTAGAACCAGGAAGCATTTATCAAAAAAAAAAATTACTTGTTCTAATGTATAATAATGAGGATGTTACATGAGGGACAGCAAGAGGAAGGAGAAGCTGCTCCAAATCTAAAAGAAGAGGAGCACATTCCAGCTGTGGGGGAGAAAAGTGCAAATCCAAAGGCTTTGAGCACAAAGCAGGTTATAGAAGAACCTTCAGTTCTTCTCTCTACTTCATCTCTCTCAAGTTCTGGTACTAAAGAAGAGTTTGATCCCTCAAACTCAATGTTGGAAGATGAAAGAAACCATGGTGATCAAGTTGTAGATCAAGAGAACGCCATGAGTGAGGTTGAACATTTGCAGCAGAACAACAATGAGGCAGTTTACCTGTCTGATTTGGAGGACTATTTTGATGAAGAAGAACCGGTTGAGTTTCCACCATTCTCTCTTTCATCATCCATCTTCCAAACACAAGAGCCTGCTGTCATGGAGGAGAGTATTCATTTGCAATAGCCTGCATCTTATAGAAGCTCTTTGGAACCAAGATTGGAAGATTTTAATCTTTCATGTCCTTCATTGGAGGAAGAGAAAGGGCAGAAGGGTTCTACCATTGCTTTCACACCATCCATTCAAGGTCTACAAGAGAACTCCATTCTTGGAATTGAAAATCAGAATTATGGGCATACTCAACAGATAAGACCTTGCCCAATAAGGTATTTGGCTTCATTGGAGCAAAAGGAGAAGCCACAACCAGTCATGCTTGCTTCTAAGCATGAGGATGAGCTGCAAAGTTCCAAGGATCAGCTGTCATACCTCTCCAATCCAAATGCAAAGCAACTAAAAGAGGTATTGGATTTCTTTTTAGTTGACACCTTGCTAATTTGGGTAGAAGACCGGCTTCTTATTGATTTTCCATTCATCCAATCAGCCATACTCAGCTCCAAATCATTTGCATGGCTTCCAATTTTGAAGAAAGGAAGCTATTTTGCACAACCAGTTGCAGGGTTCGTTTAGCTCACCTTTGCTTCAAGTTAGAGTAGAGTAGGTAGGTTTGCTTTCAGTAGAAGAAGTGCTTGTGCACACTTCTGCATGTTCCATTTGGAGCATGTATGATTTTCAGTTTGTACATAGTTTTGGTGCTGCTGGTTTCGCTCTTGCACAATTCGTTTTGATGGCATTTTGGTGGGAACAACTCCATGTCCAGTGGGATTCAAGCGGTTCAGAGGGAAGTTTTCAAAGTTCAGATCAGTTTTCAGGCTACTACTTATGACTCCATGCCCAATGGATTGCTTCAGGCTACTGATAATTCATCCAGTAGGCAGATGACCCCTCTGAGTCGCCAAAATTGTTATCCAAATGTGCCCCCTGCTCATTTTGTGGGTAACTCCTTTACATCTTTCCTTCTCTTGTGCCTCAGTCAGAATATTTTGTACTTTCCAGGAACTCAAAAACCTTCTGGAAATGGAACTATTGGATAGAGCTCTTTCTCAGCTTTCCAGAAAGTTAAATTTTTCCTCCTAACTCCACGTATTTTTCAAGTTATGGCTCAACAAAGTTTTGGTGGGAAATTTTTTCGTAGAAGGCCCGCAGCCAATCAAGAGTTGCCACGTGTCCAAGGGCGAAAAAACACCAAGCAACCCGAAGGAAAAAATGGTCAGGAAGGGCCCGCCGCCAATCAGAACGTGCCATGTGGCACTTGGAGTGGCGGAGCACGGGGAAAATTTGAAAAATGTTCCAAAGACCAAACGGGTAAAAATTCAAACTTTTTGCCCACCGATCCGATTTTGGCCTGTTTTTGCCCTAAAACTTCAAATTGCCATAACATTCGATCCAGAGCTCGGATTTTCACGTTCTTTATATCAATGGAAAGCTGGTGAAATTATCTACAAGATTCCATGGTCAGTTTTGAATTTTGGTTCAGTTTGGAGGCAGAAATCAAAAAACATTTCTGGTACGCACCCATGGACAGAACTGACGTTTCAACAACCAATTTTAATGCAAAATGGGTCGCATTCTTCTCCAGCATGGTCAAAAATGTTAGGGCATGGGTTTGTATGGACCTCCATGTTGTTTTTAATGCATTTTGGTCAATGGGGAATGGCTCCCATGTTTTTTCATGTTTTCTCTCTCCTGGGCTCGACCCATGCACTGTAAAAGCCAGATTTGGCTCATTTTTCAAAGGTGGAACACCTTTTTGCACAGCAAGCTTCTGTTTTCCACCTTCAAGCAAGTGATTTTTTGGAAGTATCAGACCTTCCAGGGATTGTAACAGGTTTATCTGCCTCTTTGGTGTTGGAATGCAAGGATTTTGATGTTGAAAATCACAATGCAGGCTCTGTGAATGCTTTCAGTCCTTTGTATGTGTTGTTTGCTTCATTTCAAACCCTTGATTACAGCTTATCAACCTGTGCATGATGTTTTATGTTGCAATTTCTGATTTGTGTCAATTTGCATGAGACAAGAAGTGCTCACCACTCCTTTGGTGTATCACCCTTATCAGTTTAGTTTCAATTTTTGCATTTCTTATCCCTGTCTCCTTGCAAATTAGGATAAAATTAGGATCTGAACCTCTGTCACTTGTGCAAATAATAGATCTAATCAGAGAAGTTTGAGGAACCAGCCTCTAATCTGGAGATTCCTCTCTCATTCTTGCAAGTCCCACACTTGGAGAGAGGTTTCAATGTTGTGCAATCACACTGGATGCCCTAAAACATCAACTTAGAACCTTGATTTGCATCCAGGTGTGCTGCTGATTTGCAACAACAATTACATTCACGCACATACCCCCGCACACGACACTCAGATGCATGCACACTTCCAGACGCACACACACGCACACACAAACACACACGCACGCACGCACGCACACGCACACGCACACGCACACGCACATGCACACGCACACGCACACGCACACACACACGCAAAAACACACACACACTTGCACACCGCACATGCATAACGCACACGCACATGTACACGCACATGCACATGGACTTACACATGCACACATGCACATGAACATGCTCACGCATATGCGTGCACAGATACACCCAAGTACACGTATGCATGCACACATACTCACACATGAACATGCACATGCAACACGCACACAAACACAGGACATGCACACGTACACGCACATGCACACACACACGCACACGCACCGTGCACAGGCACAAGCACATGCAAAGGCACATGCACACGCACTCGCACATGCACACGCACACGACACATACACACGCACACGCACGTACGCACACACACTCACGTGCACATCCACACTGCTGACGTCACGCGACACACACACACAACATCACACATATGCACACCGGATGCGCACAGCATGCACATTGCACATGAACACACAAACACATATGTACACGCACACAAACACATGACACACGCACAAAAATACTCACATGTGCACATGCAGATGCACATGCATACATGCACACCACCCACCCTCACACGACGCACATGCACACCCACACGCACACGCACATGCACACGCACACACCGAATGAGCAAACACATATGCACACAGCACACACACACACATGCACATGCATACACGCACACATGGAAACGCACACGAACACGCACACAGCACGTACAAATACTTGCACGTAGACAAATGCGCACACACACATGCACAACGCGCATACGCACATGCAAACGCACACGCATAGGCACAAGCTCACACACATGAGTACGTGCACACGAACACACATGCACACCCACATGCATACTCACACACGGACACACGCAGATGCACACGCACACGCCCACACGCACACGCACATGCACACGCACACTCACACGCACACGCACACGACATGAGCACACGCAGAGGCACATGCGCACACACACATGCACATGCACAAGCACATGCACACACAGACCCATATGTACACGCACAGATTCACATGTACAAGCACACACATACGGACACGCACACGTACATGCACACGTAGACGCACATGCACATGTAGACGAACACAGACACACACACATGCACACGCTAACGTACATGCACATGATTACATGCATGCGCACATGCACACGCACACACATACACGCACACGCACACACAACACGCACATGAATACACACACACGTACACACATGTACATGCACACACGCATACACACACAAACATGTACACGCACTGCACACGCACACACACATGCATTACATGACACGCACATGTACATGAACATGCAAACACACACCCGCACACATGCACATGAATACGCACACGCACACGCACATGTACATGAACACGCACATACACATGCACATGTACATGCACACATACACGCACACACACACGCACACGCACACACATTACCATTCACATGATGCACATTCATACACACACTTGCACCACGAATGAGCACACAAATGACGTACACACACATGCACAGCATGAACACGCACACGCACATACAAACGCAAATGAACATGCACACGCAACACGTACACACACATGCACACATACACATACGCACACGCACACGCAAACGTAGATGCACAAATGCACATGCACTTGCACACGCACATGCACACACCCCCCACTTGTACGCACAGATGCACACACACGCACATGCACGCACTCACCAACGCACAACGTCACATGCACACACGCACACACACACACACACGCACACACACACACACACACATGTACATGCACATGGACACGCACACGCACATGCACACGGACACGCACATGCTCACGCATATGCGTGCAAAGATACACCCAAACATGTATGCATGCACACGTATACCGCACACATGAACATGCAAAGGAACAAGAACACAAACAAAGCACACGCACACATACACGCACACGCCACACAGTGCACACGCAAACACACATGTACGCACGTGCACACGTGCATAGGCACACACACACACGCACAGGCACACGAACATGCACACGTAAACGCACACACACACACACATGCACACGCGCACACACAAGCCCATGCACACACACATGCACACGCACACGCACATGCACATGCGCGCGCACACACACACGCACACGTACATGCACACGCACACACACGTGCACATCCATACCCATAAGCACACACACACGCACACACAAACGCACACGATTACATGCACACACGCACACGCACACGCACAAGCACACACAGATGTACACGAACACGCACACGCACACACACATGCACATGCATGAGCACACACGCACAACCCACACCCACACGCACACACACACACACGCACACGCACACGCACACAGAAACACACACACACACACACACACACACACACGCATAAGCACACACAAAAGCACACACACTCGCACAAACACACCCACATGAACACGCACATGCACATGCACAAACATACACACACACACGCACACGCACATGCACGCACACGCACACACACACACATGCACATGCACACACATAAATGTACATGCACATGCACACGCACACGAAGCACGCACACACACACACACACACGATATGCACACTGTATGCATGCACACGCATGCACACACACACACATGCGCGCACATGTATGCACGCGCACACCACACGCGCACACACACACACATGAACACACACACAAATGCACAAGCACACGCACATTCACATGCGAATGCACATAGACACACATACACACACACACACACACCTACACACACATGCACATGCACTAATATACTCACATGCACATGCACACACACACACACACACGCACATGCACACGCACACAGACAGACATGCATATGTGTGTGTGTGTGTGAGAGAGAGAGAGAGTGTGTGTGTGTGTGTGAGTGTGAGTGTGAGTGTGAGTGTGTGTACACACACACACATACATGTACATAGTGTTTGGCCATTTGGACCATTTATGCTATGCATTTAATTTAGTAGGTACGTGACATTATTAATTGGTTAAATGGGTGAGGTGGAAATTTTACCCACCCCACCATACGAGTTATTTGTTTTTTTTAGTTAATAAAACTTAGGATAAAGCCTAAGTTGTATAACATATTGTTACAAGGTTTAAACGAGTGTTAAGCCACATCGTAGCATGACAATTAAGGAAGGTTGGTGGAAGTTTAATGCGGACATGAGACACCTTGGGAAATTGTAGCTTCCTTGAGAAGCTAGGGCATGCATGTAATCTATTTGTTTCATTTCATTTGGTTGATTTTTTTGGGAGCTTCGTTTGAGGGTAGTGCATGGAGTTTTGGGGGGAATAGTTGTTTGATGACTGTGCTTACGATTTCATTACTATAATCTCTGGATATTATGGCATTTTTACTGGTTAAATATGATGTTGAAAGAATTAATATTAATTGGAGGTTTTCAACTTGAAAAATTTCAGAGAATATTAGAAGCAAAATACACAGGCATGGGTTTTTCTACTCTTATTCTTTGTTGTTATTTTGATGATATAACTAAATACGTTTTGGCTTTGGATTATTATTTGAAATCTGAATATATTTTTGGGTTTTGGATTATTGTACTAACAAAACATATTAAAGTTCAAGTAACAATCGTATGTTTTGTCTTTTGTAATTATATTCACTTTTCCCACTTACACAACATTCACCTTTACAAAGTACAATATTTGTTTTTGTTGGGCAAAAATTCATCGAGGAATTAAACTATTATCATATGCTAGATATAAAACCGCCAAACAATCATGGATACTTCTGTTTTAAAATTCTTACATTCGCCTAGGAAAGTAAGCTTCTATAACGAGATTCACCATGACTTTATATAAAATTTTGGGGCCCTTTTCTTAAAGTTATCCCTAATCATTATCTAATAAATGAGTCTTAATCAAATTATCTTTCTAATTTGCATTTTTATGCTTTTAAATGACGTGGCTTAGCACTCGTTTAAACCTTGCAACAATATGCTATACAACTTAGGCTTTATCATAAGTGTTATTAACTTAAAAAAACACAACTCGTATGGTGGGGTGGGTCGAATTTCCACCTCACCCATTTAACAAATTAATAATGTCAGGTACCCACCAAATTAAATGCAATAACAATGATCTTAATAATTTCATACATGAATTTAATTAAATCCAAGATGTTACAAAAGAGGAGGGACTTACTTCTGGAGAGTTGGTGAAAACTCATTAATTTTCCTTTTGCGAAAAATTATTTCACCAACAATTTATTTTTTCCACCTAGACAACATTCACCTTTACAAAGTACAATATTTGTTTTTATTGGGAAAAAAAACACCAATGAATAAAACTATTATCATATGCTAGATATAAAACCGCCAAGCAATCCATACTCATGTTTTAAAATTCCTACATTCATATGGGAAATTAAGCTTGTACACCTTCGTTGGCCTAATGGTGAAGAACTTGTACTCCTGAAAGAGTGGTCACAAGTTCAAATCTTGCAAGGTTAGGGTATGTATGCCTCGTATTTATAGCACAGTTAGGTGCCTCCTGCGTATTGGGAGTACAAGGTAGTCTCATATGCTATAAGTCATCTGCAGACTAAAAACAGATAATCTAACATCATGGACTGAAAAAAAATTATTATTATATGACAAGATTCACCTTGATTTTATATAAAAAAAAAATTGGACCCTTTTCTTAAAATTTTATGTGATCATTATCTAACCAATGAATCTTTAATCAAATTCTCTTTCTAATTTGTATTTTTATGCTCTTTCACTCCCTACCTATTGTGGATGTTTTAAGGGCCTATTTTGAAATTAGTTTGTTTGCAGTCTAAAATCCTTCCATAATTTATCATTCTCTACCTATTATGGATGTTCTCAAGGCCTTTTTTTAAAATTAATTTGTTAAAAGTCTTTCCCTAATTACCATAAGGGAAAAAAAGTTCATTACTATTTTTTTGTTGAACACTTTAGTTTGGAAAAGATAGGGAGGAAGTTAGATCAAAAATAAAAGAAAAATACCTTAAATAGTTTTAGTATATATAATTATAATTAATGGGTTCTCAACCTATCCTCTTGCCTTATAAAATATCTTTTATATTGACTTACAACATTGGTTGAAGTTTGGAATTGACTTAGTATTGTTTTGGCATCCTTTTTCAATGCTCGGTATGATCAATTCTAGACATATCTTTGCTCATTCCTTTAATTGTTTAAAAAGTTGTATTACTTTTAACTTGTATGAGAGTAGGCTTCAAAATAGTTTTCTTTTTAATGTGTTTTTATAAATTATGTGTTTTTAGGTATATCTTTTATATTTTTAGTTGTATCGAGTTTGAGATTTAAATAAGAATAAAGGTTTTTGTTTTTGTTTTTCCAATGGGGAGACTTAAATTTGAAGTCATCTCACAATGACATTAAAGAGTAGCTATTATTGTAGTAAATTTTTCATCCATCTAATTTAGTAACAATATACGATAAGAATACCACAAACATTTGTTACTAATTTTTAAAGACACATTTGTTAGATTTTTAAAAAAAAATAGAGTTTTAATGTTTTTTACATTATTTGTACTTATTTATTTTGTATTTCATATTATTTTTAGACAATTTCAAATCTAATGTCTTCAAAATGTATAGATTTTTAAATATTTAATTGTCTTTACAATGATATTATGAAAAAAATGTTAGATAGATTTGAACTCTTATTGTTTTTTAACAAAAGATATGAATAACACCATTTGTATTAAATAAGGTTATCCACTTACTCCTATTTTGTTTGGTCTTTATAAAGATGAACTATAGAATTATATCTTTACAAGTCTAGGAAAAACGTGTGATAATTACATTCTCAATTATATAATCACCATTATTTTAGTACTTATAGATGACATTATTCTCATGTCATATATTGTTGTAAGCCCATATACATCTTGATATTTTAAGCTTATTTTGTGATATTCATGGTTTACAAGTGAATTTGAGTAAAACAAAGCTCATAGTTTTTAGCACAACTAAGTAAAAAGTACAAGAAACTAATACAATTTATAAGGTTGTTTGGTTGAAGTGGTTTTCTCATATATTTACTTTGATGTTCCTTTTACTCTAGATCTCCCTTCAATATGTTCCCTAGTGTAGAAAAGAAAGTATGCAAAGGGTGTGTTATAGTTAGTATACTCGAGAGACGATGTTTCCATATTCAATTTTAAAATGACAAAAAAAAAATTGGTATCTTCCAAAATTTAGTATTACCAACAATATTGTATGGTTCTGAGATTTGGGGACTCATACTTCATGGTAACATTTAGGATTAGATTGATAGAGTTATTATTTCTATTTTATTTATATATCAAATATTACTTATAATGATGTGACATTATGACTTATTGAGTGTCTTGTGACACGTACAACATATCATACCTCACAAATCATTATTAATTATTACCAATCATACCCAAAAGTAATATTATTGTAAGTATATGTTCCACCATTGGATGTAAAATGATCAAAGTTGGAGGATGAAATTTCAAGTGAGTTTTGTATGGAACATTCTGAGGCCTTGGGCTTGGCCAAAATGATGTAGACATCATTGATTCATAGACAAAATTCAACGGTAATGGTATGGAATTTTTATGCATCTCATTCGTGTACAATTCTATGTTTCAAATTTCAATGGTTTTTCCCACCCTTCGTTATCAGTTTCCTTGCCTGGCTACCAGGGAGTGTCTACACTATTCATCTCGCCAAGTACTCCATTTTGTAAATTCCATACATTTTGTCAAGTAAATTATTTGTTCCTCTCTAATGAATAGAGTTACATGTTTTTATCCGCATAATGAATAAGATTTTGTAAAGAGTTTTGATTTCCTCTAAAGAGACGGTAAAATCCACCATGAATTTCATAATACATTGGATACCTAAACATAAAGTTATCCTCTAATTATGATGGACATAACTACAATGTTTACATAAATAGTAATATTGCAAAGAAGAATGTACTATGTTTACGTATACCCTAATATCGACCCAAAGAACACCTCAAACCGAAACAAACCCCAGTGTGCTTCTGAGTATAATACATATTTGTATTCTATTAGAAGATGGTGCTCCAAGTAGCGATGCATTTCTATTAGCAATGGTTATTGTTGTTGCAAATCAGCAGCACCCCCTGGATGTTGATCAGATTTCTAGTTTGATCATACTAGCATCCAGTGTGATTGCACAACATTGAATCCTCTTCCCAAGTGTGGGACTTGCAAAAATGGAAGAGGAATCTCCAGATTAGAGGCTAGTTCCTCAACTCCTCTGATCAGCTATTTTACTTACACAATTGCAGAGGTTTAAACTCCTAAATCTACTCTAAATTCCAAAGGGACAAGGATAGAAAATGCAAAAAGAAAGAACTAAAACTAATGCTAATAGGTGATGCACCAAAGGAGTGGTGAGCATTTTTTACTTCTGCAAATTGACACAGTTCATAAAATGCAACAAAAACAACATGCACAAACAGATAGTTGTAATGAAGTGTTAGAAATTAGGCAAACAACGCCAGTAGAGGATAAAAACTAATCGCAGGGCCTATATTGTTATTTTAACATCAAAATCACTTGCATTCAAACACCTGAAAGGCAAAAATATAGTTGGAGTTTCTAGAAAATGTTTGTTATTCCACTAAATCACTTCCAAGGTGAAAAAGGGAGCTTGCCATACACAAAAAATGTTCAACCCCTTGAAAAATGAGCCAAATCTGGCTTTTACAGTGCAAGGGACGAGCCCAGGAGAGAGAAACGCGGTAAAACGTGCAAGGGGTTCAACCATTGACCAAAATTCCATCAAAACAGCATGGGCGACCTAACAGACCCATTCCCTAACATTTTTAACCATGCTGGGAGAGAATGCGAGCCATTCTTCATTAAAATCGGTGGTTGAAACGTCATTTTTGTTCATGACCACGTGCCAAAAGCATTTTTTAATTTTCTCTCTCCAAAATCGACCAAAATTCAAAATTGACCCCAGAATCTTGTAGAGAATTTCACCAGCTTTCCATTGATATAAAGAACGTGAAAAACTGAGCTCTGGAATATGGAGATTTGAAGTTTTAGGGCAAAATAGGGCCAAATCGGGTCAGTGGGAAATTTTTTTGAATTTTTACCTTTTTGGTCATTTGGAAAAATTTTCCAAATATTCCCCATGCCCCGTCACTCCTTTGGACACGTGGCACATCCTGATTGGCTACGAGCCTTCTAGGGGAAATTTTCCCACAAAAGCTATGCGAGCCATAACTTGAAAAATACATGGAGTTAGAAGGAAAACTTTACCTTTCTGGAAAGCTGAGAAAGAGCTCTATCCAATGGTGCCATTTCCAGAAGGTTTTGAGTGCCTAAAAATCAAAATTTTGTGACTGAGGCACAAGAGAGGGAAGAATGAGAGGAGTTAGCCACAAAATGAGCAGGGGGCACATTTTGGATAACAATTTTGGCAACTCAGAGGGGGCATCTACCTGCTGGATGAAGTTACCAGTTTCCCGAAGCATCCATTGGGCATGGAGTCATGAGTTGTAGCCTACAAACTGATCTGAACTTTGAGAACCTCCTCTCTGAGCCACTTGGAAACCCACTGAAATGGACTGTGCAAGAGCAAAACCAGCACCACAAAAACTATGTACAAAACTAAAGGTCATACATGCTCCAAAATGGAACATGCAAAATGTGCACAAGCACTTCTTTTACTGAAATCAAAACTACCTATCCTACCCTAACTGGAAGCAAAAGTGGGCTAAACAAACCCTGCAATTGGTTGGGAGAAATAGCTTCCCTTTCTCAAAAGTTGCAACCATGTAACTGATTTGGCACTGAACATGGCTGATTGGATGAATGGAAAACAAAAAGAAGCTGGTCTTCCACCCAAATCATCAAGGTATCAGCTGAAGGCAAATTCCATACCTCTTTTAGTTGTTCTGCATTTAGATTGCCTTGTTGAGGAGGAAGTCCTTAACCCCAGCATGTGAGACCAGCAACTGGACCTTGTTGTTTGAGACTAAATGCTTGAATTTCTTCAAGCTTCTGATTACTTCCAGCACATGCTTCTCAATAAAAGAGTACTTCACCTCATAGTCATCTAGGCTCTGGCTGAAGAAGGCAATTAGCTGCTCATCATTATCCTTATTCTGTTGTACCAAAATGGTAGAAATAGTGTCATTACCTCCAAATGCACAGAGGATGAAATCCTTGGAGAAGTCCGAGGTTGATGAGAGTTGGTGCTTGAGAAATGGCTTCTTTGATTGCTTCAAAACTCTCCTTGCCTTCTGCTATCCACTTGAAAGCCATGCTCTTCTTTAACATTTTGGTGATGGGCTTGACAAGGGCTGCAAAATCTGGGACAAACCTCCAAACAAAGTTTATCCTCCCCAAGAAACTCTGAAGGGCTTTCTTGTGGCTTGGCAATGGTAGTGCTCTTATGGCTTCAACCCTCTCTGGATCAATTGCTAATCCTTCTTTGGAGACAATATGGCCAAGGAGCTTTCCTTCATGTGCAAGAAAGATAAACTTTCTAGGATTTAAAGACACTCCAAATCTCCTGCACCTCATGAAAACTTGTCTCAAATGAGAGAGGTGGTCTGCTGCATTTTTGGAAAAAATAGTGATATCATCAAGGTAAATCAGCACCACGTTGTTAATCAAACCTTTGAACGCCATGTCCATTGCCCTTTGGAAGGTAGCACCAGCGTTGGACAGCCCAAATGGCATTTTCCTGTATGTAAAAGTTCCCCATTTGGTTGTGAAGGCTGTCTTGAACTGGTCTTCCTCCTTCACCATAATCTGATTGTAGCCTGAGTAGCCATCAAGTAGTGAAAACCTCTCGGAGCCAGCCACAACTTGCAAGATTTGCTCCATGGAAGGGAGTGGGTAATGGTCCTTGAGAGATGCTCTATTTAAGTCTCTGAAATCAACACACAATCTGATCTCCCCACTCTTCTTTCTGACTGGAACCAAGTTGGCAACCCAACTAGAATGCTTGATTGGGAATATGATTCTTGACTCAATCAGCTTGTCCAATTCTTTCCTCATGAGAGGCTCCATGTGTGGATTGACTGGTCTTTGTTTCTGCCTGACAGGCTTAGTATTTGGATCCAATTCAATGGTATGCTGAGCTAAGTTGGGATTGAAACCTTTCAAATCTTCATAGCTCCAAGCAAACACGTCTAGGGAACTCTTGACACAACTGTATGAACTCATACCTTTCTTGTTCAGTTGTCATCTTTCCAATTTGCAATGGTTTGTTCTCTTCTACCAAGATGGATACTGAATCCTCTCTCTTGACCTGAATGTTTGCTTTCTCCTTTCTAAACTAATCATTGGGATTAAAAATGGACTCCAAAGTGATAAGTCCCTTGGGCAGCTTGTTAGTTCTCAGCTGTACCACCTGGTCACCATACTGCTGTTCCAACTTTTCTTGATTCTTAGTTGAGAACTCAGCTTCTTCTTGTAAGAAATGGATGATTTGCTGGTCATTCTCAAACACTTGCCAACTGACATTGTTATCTTGCACTGAAGGCCTCACAATCACGTGGATGTTTGGCCATGTACCTTGTCTTTTTGAATGCTTTCCACAATGTCAAAGGCTGCCCCTACTGCTGCAAGCCTGTCAGCAGCTTGATTCTCTTTCCTAGGAATGGATTTGATGCCAAAACCCTCAAAATCTTCCATGAGGTCCCACACCCTGTTCTTGTAGCACCTGAGTAGATCATTCTTGGCAGCATGCTATCCCTTGACCTGATTTACAATCAATTCACTGTCACCAAAGACTTGCAAGTTCTTTATTTTCTTCTTGATTTCCCAATGCATCCCTTGCACCAAGGCTTCATATTCAACAGTGTTATTGGAGCATGCAAACTGAAATCTAAAAGCTGAATAGTACTTTACTCCTTGAGGTGAAACAAGCATGGCTCCACCTCCTGCACCTTGTCTACTCCTTGATCCATCAAAAAATAGCTACCATACCTCATTGTCATCTTCATGGCTTGGCTTGGTGATGTTAGGAATAGGCTGATTTTCTTCATGTATGCAATAGACCCCTAGCTCAGATTCTTCCACTTCTTGATAAGGATCAAAATCATGTACCTTGTTTGCCCATTCATCAAGAGTTAGATCTGGGATGCTTCCAACCTTGGTGTCAGCTTCATCGGTGCTTGGGTGGTCTTCTTGATCAAATGTTGAACAATTGGCGTTGATCTGACTTGGAGTGTAAGGCTCAATGTGGAAGTTTGCAATAGGTTCAGACCTGATTGTAGCCTTAGTTCCATACCTCATTCTGAACAGCATGTGTGACCAATCAGCAGACAAATATCCCCCAATCTTGGCTGTGAAGTCCCTTGACAAGCATAGGGCAAAGAGTGGTGGAAGGTCTATGACTGATACATCTTGTAAAACAACAACATTTGGACATGCATGCAAGGTAAGACTCAAGTTTCTAATCACCCCAACTATTGTTACTGCTGTCCCATCCAGCTGCACTACCCCTTTGGATATGGTTTCATACTGGAGCCCTAGCTGATCAGCTATTTGTTTAGGCATCACTGAGCTACTTGCCCTGGAATCTATCATGCAATTGTGCACTAACTGATTTCCAATGATTAATGAAACATAGAAAGGAGGGGGCTTCAACATTTTACCTTGCTGTCCTCCATGATTTCCCTCAGGCTGGGCAGCATTTGTGAGCACTTTCTCTTGCATCTGAACCTGCTGATTCGAAGTTGGCCAGTCCTTCATGGCAGCTTGTAACAAGTCTCTTTGGCCTGGGATAGATAGGGATTCCCACATTGATATATTAACATTTGTCTTCTTCATCTGATCAATGATACTGAATGGTGATGAAGGATCTCTTTGCTGTCCCTTTGCTTGTACATTCACTCCTTGCACGTGGGCAGTAATAACTGGTATTTGAGTTGGTCTAGGAGCTGTTCTTGGCTGCCCTTGTGCATTTGAAATTAGATTTTGCTTGCCAACCATTTGTGGAGCCATGGAAGGTTGTGGATTGGTTGGAGCTAATGGTTGTTCTTCACCCAAATTCCTTCTTTTTGACCTTGTGTTGGCTGCAACACCTTGAGAAACTACTTGATTCATGCCACAAAAATCTTCTGCTTGCCAGTTTACCAATGTGGTGTCATTTGGGGCTGATTGCTGTTGGAATGTTTCTTGTTGTTGGTTGTTTCCTTGACTGCCTTCACCCTCCACACCAGTAGTTGTCACCATTAATGCTTGATTCAAAGCACCATTGAAGCACATAGATTGGTTATGAGGTTCATTGCATGGAAAACACTAATCATACTCTTGAGCAATGTTGTTTTGTGTTGGCACCAATGCCTTAGAGGCAGATATGGCATTTGGATTGTAGGGCTGAAATGGTCTATTGGCAGGAGGCCTTGTTTGATTCATATTTGCAGCTGGATTAGGTGGTCTTTGTGGTTGGTATGGCTACCTGTTAGGCTGAGCTTGGGGCTGGTAAGAAGGTCTAAAACCTTGGGCTTGTTGCCTCTTGAGAGTAACCAGCTCATTGCCTAGGTTTTGCAGTTGCTTCATGACTTCTTGAAGCTCATTTGGGGCACTTGGAGATGAAGTAGAAGCTTCATTTGAACTCTGATTTCTAGGAGTGGGAGAAGGAGCCAAATTAGGTGCTTGATTGGTATTTGGACTCTCTAAACTTGGAAACAATGGCATGGGAGGTCTAGGGGCTAGTTTGCCAGCTTGGATCAAACAATTTTCAGCCCTAATGGCAATGCTATAAGCCATAGGGATAGTTATGCCTCCCATGGACTGAATCAACATAGAAATATCAGAATTTAGAGCTTTGAGATAATAGAGAAAAGCACCTTCTGCTGTTGGCCTAACTGCCACTGGAATTCTCTCCCAAGTCTTTTGAAATCTGAAGTTGAAATCGGTCAGCTGTTCATTGGGAGCTCTCTTGATGGTTGTCAGCTGCTCCAAAAGAGACAAGTTGTCTCCCTTCTCTCCAAATTGCTCATGAAGTGCTATACACAACTGATTCCAATTTGTGATAGAACCAGCTCCAAGGCTTCTAAACCATTGCAATGCTTTCCCCTTGAATGAAGATGCCAACAACTTGACAGCCACTTGCATCTCATTGATTTCATGAATTACACAAAGGTTAGCAATATCCTTAACATGATCACCTGGAGTAGTCTGATTTTCTCCAGTGAAGTATGGAATGTTCTTCAAGGCTGCAATAGGAATTGGATGTTGTGCATTGAGGGCAAGTGGGCTGCTACGTGTGAAGTTGACATAGGGGTTGTTTTGCGCCATTCTAATTGGTCTTAAAACCCTTATTGACTGAATGAAAGGCCTACCAGGTGGAGGAGTTGAGAGAGTTCTGTTTGGTGGAGATGGAGACCTTTGAATCCTTCTTCCACTTTGCCTTACTCTTGGAGATAACTGTAGATATTCAAAAAACACCTCTTCTTCTCCAGCTCTTGACCTTGTAGTGATTCTTCTCATGAGTTTTCAGGCCTGCACTGCTGAAACCAGTTGATTCTTCCCCTTTGGAGTCGCCAGATATGCAAATTATAGCTCTTTTCAAGCAATAAAATTGCAGCAGATGCACATCAACTTTGCTGCAATAAAAATGAGACCTCTAAGGTCCCACCGGGCGTGCCAAAACTGTTGTTGCAAATCAGCAGCACCCCTGGATGTAAATCAAGGTTCTAAATGATGTTTAGAGCATCCAGTGTGATTGCACAACATAGAAACCTCTCTCCAAGTGTGGGACTTGTGAAAATGAGAGAGGAATCTCCAGAATAGAGGCTGGTTCCTCAAACTCCTTTGATTTAGATCTATATTTTACACAACTACAGAGGTTCTAATCCTAATTCTACCCTAGATTGCAAGGAGACAGGGATAAAAATGTAAAAATGAAACTAAACTAAAGATGGTGATGCACCAAAAGGAGTGGTGAAACATTTTTTGCCATGTAAATAGACACAAATTCATGAAATGCAACAAGGGAAAACATACACAAGCTGATAGATGTAATTAGAGGTCTTAAAATGAAGTAAAACAATACAAACAGAGGACTGAAAGCATTCACAGAGTTTGCACTGTCAATTCCATGTAAAAATCTCTTGCATTCCACCATCAAAGAGGTATAAACCTATTACAAACTGTGAAAAAGGTCTGATTCTTACAACTATCACTTGCTGGAGGTGAAAGAAGAAGTTTGCAATGCCAAAAAGTGTTCAAACCATGAAGAAATGAGCCAAATCTAGCTTTTACAGTGCATGGGTCGAGCCTAGGAGAGAGAAAACATAAAAAACGTGGGAGCCCATTCCTCATTGATGGAAAATGCATTAAAACATCATGGAGGACCTTACAAACCCATACCCTATCATTTTTGACCATATTGGAGAAGAATGCGACCCATTCTGTATTAAATTTGGTTGTTGAAATGTCATTTCTGGCCATGGACACGTACCAGAACTGTTTTTGAATTTTCTCTCTCCAAACTGAACCAAAATTAGAAATTGACCATGGAATCATGTAGAGAATTTTAACATCTTTCCAATGATATAAAGAACGTGAAAATCTGAGCTCTGGATCAAAAGATATGATCGTTTGAAGATTTAGGGCAAAAATGGCCCAAAAACGGATCGGCGGGAAACCTCTTCTTTGTTTCAAATTTTGCCCCACCTGGGACATTTTTTGTCTTGAT
This sequence comes from Taxus chinensis, assembly GCA_019776745.2. Taxonomy (NCBI): domain Eukaryota; kingdom Viridiplantae; phylum Streptophyta; class Pinopsida; order Cupressales; family Taxaceae; genus Taxus; species Taxus chinensis. Next base: position 387,068,585 of record CM034154.1, read on the forward strand.
GGAAATTTTTCGGCCCAAAATTTTTCTAAAAAATTCCCCGAGATCTGCACTCCCCCTTCTCCTCCGCTGGTCAGGATGCCACGTGGCAGCTTCCTACTGCTCGGGTTCCGCTGGACACGGCTGTGGGCCTCAAATGGGAAAATTTTCCTACAAAAACTCCGCCGAGCCATAACTTGAAAAATATAAGGAGTTAGGAGGCAAACTTTACCTTTCTGGAAAGCTGAGAGAGAGATCTATCTGATGGTGCCATTTCTAGAAAGCCTTGAGTGCCTGAAAATAAAAAAATGTAGACTGAGGCACAAGAGAGGACAAGAACACAAGGATTTAACTACACAAAAATGAGGTAGGGCATATTTTCATGAACCTTTGAACCAAGATATGGATAAATGCAAATTTTCCTATGACCCCCCGAACTCCTCTGAAATGCTGGTAAAACGTTCCTATTTGCATAGCCTCAAATGTTAAAAGAGCTTTCTGGAAAATGCGTAAAGGACCGCCGAGCCATAACTGAACAATATAGGAGTGGCGGAGGACAAGACCAACTTTCTAGGCAGGGCTAAGCAGTTTTGCTCACTGAAGAGTGCCAAGGCCAAGAAAGCCTTGAGGGCCTTAAAGGGATAAAATAAATGCACGCGGGGGCGCAAGCGCAGGCACACAGGATGTTAACGCACACTGAGCTGGAGCACATTTCTGGATCCCAAGCACACACACACGAGGAGACCTGTATCATGCATTGGGGCACGTGTTGCGTTATTCACGGTAGTACATGTACACTTACAATTTTGGGTACGTACAGCTACCACACACAGACATGCCCATGTACACACGTAGATGCACGAGCACACGTCACACGCACACACACGCACACGCACATGTACACGAACACACACACTGCACACACACAAGGACACGCATATGCAAACGACGCACGCACACACGCACATGCACACGTAGCAAAAAGCGCACACACATGCACACACATAGGACACACACACATGCACTCACGCTGCATGCTCATGCACATCGACACAAACACACATGCATAGATGCACACACTCACATACACACACAAAAATGCTCACCCGCATGCCCCTGTCTATCGCAAAATGTGCACCCAGCTCATTTTTTGTGGCTAACTCCTTGTGTTCTTGCACTCTCACATGCCTCAGTCACAAATTTTTTGACAGGCACACAGGCACTCAAGACGCTTTCTACGCACACATGTGTAAATATGCTCATGCTCATGCTCATGCACATGCACACACACACGCAGGTACAAGTTTGCACGGAGCACGCGTGCGAAAAATGCGCACATTTGCACGCACACACAGCCACATAGTGCACTGCCACATGCTCACCGCGCACACGTACAGCGCACACACACACATGCACATGAACATGCATTTTCACACTTAGACGCAAATGCGCAGGCACACGAGGATATGACATTTTTTTCACTCACGCATGCAGGCACGCACTCACCCTACATGTGCACATACAACACACATACTTTTGCATCCAGAGCACGGATTTGCACGCTTTATGACGTGCACAAGCATGTTACACATTAACTACACGCACAAACGCACACGCACATTACACATTTTGGTTAAGTTTGCGCACACGCACACACACATATTAACTATGGTTCTGGCACGCATGTCACATGCGCTCAGAAATGGACATGTGCACACGCATTCACGCACACATGCACTTCACATGCAAAATGCAAACAGGGTATGGGTTTGTACAGGTCCTCACATGCTTGCACACGCTCACACGCGTACATGCAACACACATGCACACTCACACACACACGCACGTTTTCGCACACTAGCGCACACACACTGTAAAACACACACACATGCACACATGTACACACACACACGTACACACATGCACACGCACATGCAAACGCATACATAAGCACACACAGCACACAGCACAAGATCAGTTGTAATGCACATCAGACGTTCACAGCATGAAAACACGCGTTTACACACATGCATGCACATGCACGTGCATGCACGCAAAGACATTTTTACACAGACACACATTGCACAGCTGCAAACGCGTGACATGCACGCATGCACTCACGCAAACACACACACACACACACACACATGCACAGACCTTCCACAC
>CM034154.1:387075726-387085726 GCA_019776745.2 Taxus chinensis
CACGCAAACACACATTGACACACACACGCACACACAGACACATGCACACAATCAGACACGCACACGCGCACGCAAATGTAAACGCACACACACAAATGAACACGCACACACACACACACACACACACACACACACACACACACACACACGCACATGCACGTGCAAACACCCCCACACGCGCACATATGCACATGCACACACGCGCGCGCACACGCACACGCACACATACACGAACACGCACACACGCACACACACACGCACGCGCACGCGCACAAGTACAAGCACACACACACACACAGACACACATACACACACACACACCCACACGCACAAGCACACGCACACATAGACGCACACGTGCACGCGTAAACTCAAACGCACACACACGCACACGCACACGCACACACACATGCACGTGCACGCGTACACGCACATGCGCACGTATACACGTGCACAAGCACGCACACGAGCACGCGCACGCACACACACACGCGCACACACATGCACACACACATGCACATGCACATGCACACGCGCAAACATACACGCACATGCAAATGCACATGAACATGCACACGCACACTTGCTAGCGCACACGAACACGCACACAAACATGCACACGCATGCGAGGATATACACACTCACGTGTGCACGCGCACACACACACACATACACATGCACGTGCACGCGCACATGCATGCTGATGCGCACACGCAGACGCACACACACATGCACACCCACACCCACACGCACACACACATGCACATGCATAAGCGTGCGCACACACAGAGACACACGTACACACGTACACACACGCACACGTACACGCACACGCACAAGAACACGCACATGCACACGCACACACACGCACAAGCACAAGAACACACACAAAGACACACGTACACGCACACACACATGCACAAAATCACACACACGCACACGCAAACGTAAACGCACACGCACGCACATGAGCACGTACACGCACACCCACACACACACGCACACGCACACAAACAAACACACACAAATGCATATGCACACGCACACGCACAAGCACACACACACACACACCCACACACGCACAGATGCACACGCACACACAGAGACACACATGCACACGTACACGCACACGTACACAAACACACGCACACGCACGCACACACGCACATGCCCACACAAAAGCACAAGAACACGCACATGCGCGCGCGCACACACACACACACACACACACACACACACACACACACGTACACACACGCACACCCACACGCACACACACATGCACATGTAGATGCACATGCGCAAGCCCAAATGTAAACACACACGCACACACATGCACACGCACACGCACGCACACGCACATGCACATGCAAACACCCCCACACACACACATGCACATGTAGAAACGTAAGCCCAAATGTAAACACACACGCACACACATGCACACGCACACGCACCCACACGCACACACATGCACATGCACACACACATATGCACACGCGCACACACACACACACACGCACACGCACACGCACATGCACACGCACATGCACGCACACGCACACGCATGCACACATACACGCACACACACACGCACGCGCACACGCACAAGCACAAGCACACACACACAGACACACATACACGCACACCCACACGCACAAGCACACACACACACACAGACACACACGTGCACGCGTAAACGCAAACGCACACACACACACACATGCACGTGCATAAGCACATGCACACGCACGCATGCACGTGCACGTGTACATGCACACGCACGCATGCACGTGCACGTGTACATGCACACGCGCACACACACACACACGCACGAGCACGCACATGAGCATGCGCATGTGCGCACGCACGTGCACACACACGTACATGCACATGCACACGCACAAACGTACTGTTGTTGCAAATCAGTAGCACCCCTGGATGCAAATCAGGTTTCTAAATTGATGTTTTAGGCATCCAGTGTGATTGCACAACATTGAAACCTCTCTCCAAGTGTGGGACTTGTAAAAATGAGAGAGGAATCTCCAGATTAGAGGCTGGTTCCTCAAACTCCTCTGATTAGATCTATTATTTTCACAACTGCAGAGGTTCAGATCCTAATTTTATCCTAGATTTGCAAGGAGACAGGTATAAGAAATGCAAAAATTAAAACTAAACTAATAAGGGTGATACACCAAAGGAGTGGTGAGCACTTTTTGCTCATGCAAATAGACACAAATCAGAAATTACAACATAAAACATCATGCACAGGTTGATAAGCTGTAATCAAAGGTTTGAAATGAAACAAACAACACATACAAAGGACTGAAAGCATTCACAGAGCCTGCATTGTGATTTTCAACATCAAAATCCTTGTATTCCAACACCAAAGAGGCAGAAAAACCTATTACAATCCCTAAAAGGTCTGAAACTTGCAAAAAATCACTTGTTGAAAGTGAAAACAGAAGCTTGCTGTGTAAAAAAAGTGTTCCACACTTGAAAAATGAGCCAAATCTGGCTTTTACAGTGCATGGGTCGAGCCCAGGAGAGAGAAAATGTGAAAAAATGTGGGAGCCATTCCCCATTGACCAAAATGCATTAAAAATAGCATGGAGGTCCTTACAAACCCATGCCCTGACATTTTTGACCATGCTGGAGAAGAATGCGACCCATTTTGCATTAAAATTGGTTGTTGAAACGTCAGTTCTGTCCATGGGCGCGTACTAGAAGTGTTTTTTGATTTTCTCCCTCTAAACTGAACCAAAATTCAAAATTGACCATGGAATCTTGTAGATAATTTCACCAGATTTCCATTGATATAAAGAACGTGAAAATCTGAGCTCTGGATCGAAATTTATGGCGATTTGAAGTTTTAGGGCAAAAATAGGCCAAAATCGGATCGAAGGGCAAAAAGTTTGAATTTTTACCCATTTGGTCTTTGGAACATTTTTCAAATTTTCTAGTTGCCACATGGCACATTCTGATTGGGCGCGGGCCCTTCCTGACCATTTTTTCCTTCGGGTCGCTAGGTGTTTTTTCGCCCTTGGACACGTGGCAGCCCCTGATTGGCTGTGGGCCTTCTAGGGAAAAATTTCCCACCAAAACTCCGTTGAGCCATAACTTGAAAAATACGTGGAGTTAGGAGGAAAAATTTACCTTTCTAGAAAGCTGAGAAAGAGCTCTATCCAATGGTGTCATTTCCAGAAGGTTTTGAGTGCCTAAAAAGTAAAAATTTATGACTGAGGCACAATAGAAGGAAAGAATGAAAGGGAGTTAGCCACAAAATGAGCAAGGGGCACATTTGGATAACAATTTTGGCGACTCAGAGGGGTCATTTACCTGCTGGATGAATGATCAGTAGCTTGAAGCAATCCATTGGGCATGGAGTCATGAGTAGTAGCCTGAAAACTGATCTAAACTTTGAAAACTTCCCTCTGAACCGCTTGAATCCCACTGGACATGGAGTTGTTCCCACCAAAATGCCATCAAAACGAACTGTGCAAGAGCGAAACCAGCAGCACCAAAACTATGTACAAACTGAAAATCATACATGCTCCAAATGGAACATGCAGAGTGTGCACAAGCACTTCTTCTACTGAAAGCAAACCTACCTACTCTACTCTAACTGGAAGCAAAGGTGAGCTAAACGAACCCTGCAACTGGTTGTGCAAAATAGCTTCCTTTCTTCAAAATTGGCAGCCATGCAAATGATTTGGAGCTGAGTATGGCTGATTGGATGAGTGGAAAATCAACAAGAAGCTGGTCTTCTACCCAAATTAGCAAGGTGTCAACTAAAAACAAATCCAATACCTCTTTTAGTTGCTCTGCATTTGGATTGGAGAGGTATGACAGCTGATCCTTGGAACTTTGCAGCTCATCCTCATGCTTAGAAGCAAGCATGACTGGTTGTGGCTTCTCCTTTGGCTCCAATGAAGCCAAATACCTGATTGGGCAAGGTCTGATCCATTGAGTATGCCCATAATTCTGATTTTCAACTCCAAGAATGGAGTTCTCTTGTAGACCTTGAATGGATGGTGTGGAAGCAATGGTAGAACCCTTCTGCCCTTTCTCTTCCTCCAATGAAGGACATGAAAGATTAAAATCTTCCAATCTTGGTTCCAAAGAGCTTCTATAAGATGCAGGCTGCTGCAAATGAATACTCTCCTCCATGACAGCAGGCTCTTGTGTTTGGAAGATGGATGATGAAAGAGAGAATGGTGGAAACTCAACCGGTTCTTCTTCATCAAAACAGTCCTCCAAATCAGACAGGTAAACTGCCTCATTGCTGTCCTGCTGCAAATGTTCAACCTCTCCCATGGTGTTCTCTTGATCTGCAACTTGATCACCATGGTTTCTTTCATCCTCCAGCATTGAGTTTGAGGGATCAAACTCTTCTTCAGTACTAGAACTTGAGAGAGATGAAGTAGAGAGAAGAACTGAAGGTTCTTCTATAACCTGCTTTGTGCTCAAAGCCTTTGGATCTGCACTTTTCTCCCCATAGCTAGAATTTGCTCCTCTTCTTTTGGATTTGGAGCAGCTTCTCCTTCCTCTTGCTGTCCCTCATGACTGATTTTTGCAATTTGAATTGGATCAGCATTTCCTTCAAATAGGGTGCCAACATGGACACTATATTCTGAACAAATTGATTGCTGATCTGCAACTCCTTTTTACTCTTCTTCTGCTGCAACAAAATCAGTCCTGACCACCATTTGTTCTTTAACTCCAACCTCTTCTGAAGGTTTCATCAGCAAAGGGATCTTCTTCATCCCAAATTTAAGAGCCCAACTCTTCAAAATTTGAATTTCTTCATCCTTGTTTGGCTTCTCTTTTTGCTGTCCTTCATGACTGATTTTTGCAATTTTTTGTGGTGGTGGAGGAGGTAAAACCTCTTGTTTCTTTGGAGGAGAGGGTGTTTCATTTAGCTCTTGTGGAGGGGATGACTGTTTGGAAGGGAAAAGGACAGAAGAATTGAGATGAGGTGGAAGACTAGGGGGTGGAGAAATGGATTCAACACTTGGGACAACAGATGGAGAGTTTAAAACTTGACACTGCTGAGATAAAACAGATTGGGAAAGAGGAAAAGAAAAGGCATGAGATGGTGTGCTTACCCGTTGACAAGGTTGCTGAATACTCCTCTCATACACCTCTATTCCTTCAATCCACTTTGCAAGCAATGGCAGCGTTGCAATCATGAAGTCAAGCTTCTCTTGAGGGCTGTAATGCCTTGGGAAAGGTCCCACCCATGGACAGGGTGCTCCACAACCGATTTCAAATTCTTTCATTTGTGCTTAAGCCCTGGATTGCACCATGTTTACCTCCATCTTTTGGATTTTCTCCAACAGACCAGAATCTTGCATCTGATTGTCTTCATTGTATGCACACCTTTGCTCTTGGAAAGCTCCATAGCCAAACTGATTTTGGCATTGCTGCTCATATGGGTATGTATGCTGATTTTGAATTTGTTCAAAATGCTGATTTGGAGGATTTAAAAAACATGTTGGAGGTGGGAAACATTGTTGCTGTTGTAAATGTGAGTTCCATGATGGAAATGAAGTCATGATTGCACAACTTCATGGAATGGAAAAGAATGAAAGAGATGGAAAGAATAATGGATGGAAATGGATGAAAAACAGGTCTGCAACTTCAGAAATGGGTTGCTGATCAGATGGAGTCGCCAGATGTGTTTGCAAGTGCCTCCAAAGGCTGAAATCTTCACAGGAACACACCAACCTGCAAAAGATGAAGTGGAAGACCTCTAAGGTCCCACCGGGTGTGCCAAAACTGTTGTTGCAAATCAGCAGCACCCCTGGATGCAAATCAGGGTTCTAAGTTGATGTTTAGGGCATCCAGTGTGATTGCACAACATTGAAACCTCTCTCCAAGTGTGGGACTTGTAAAAATGAGAGAGGAATCTCCAGATTAGAGGCTGGTTCCTCAAACTCCTCTGATTAGATCTATTATTTGCACAACTGCAGAGGTTCAGATCCTAATTTTATCCTAGATTTGCAAGGAGACAGGGATAAGAAATGCAAAAATTAAAACTAAACTAATAAGGGTGATACACCAAAGGAGTGGTGAGCACTTTTTGCTCATGCAAATAGACACAAATCAGAAATTGCAACATAAAACATCATGCACAGGTTGATAAGCTGTAATCAAAGGTTTGAAATGAAACAAACAACACATACAAAGGACTGAAAGCATTCACAGAGCCTGCATTGTGATTTTCAACATCAAAATCCTTGCATTCCAACACCAAAGAGGTAGAAAACTGTTACAATCCCTGAAAAGGTCTGATACTTGCCAAAATCACTTGTTGAAGGTGAAAACAGAAGCTTGTTGTGCAAAAAAAGTGTTCACACTTGAAAAATGAGCCAAATCTGGCTTTTACAGTGCATGGGTCGAGCCCAGGAGAGAGAAAATGTGAAAAAATGTGGGAGCCATTCCCCATTGACCAAAATGCATTAAAAACAGCATGGAGGTCCTTACAAACCCATGCCCTAACATTTTTGACCATGCTGGAGAAGAATGCGACCCATTTTGCATTAAAATTGGTTGTTGAAACGTCAGTTCTGTCCATAGGTGCGTACCAGAAGAGTTTTTTGATTTTCTCCCTCTAAACTGAAACAAAATTCAAAATTGACCATGGAATCTTGTAGATAATTTCACCAGCTTTGCATTGATATAAAGAATGCGAAAATCCAAGCTCTGGATCGAAAGTTATGGAGATTTGGAGTTTTATGGTAAAAACAGGGCAAAATCGGATCGACGGGCTTTGAATTTTTATTTTTTCAAATTTTCCCCACCTCCGCCACTCCAGGTGCCACATGGCACGTTTTGATTGGGGCGATTTTTTTTCGGGTGCTTTGGCCCTTGGACACGGAAGCTCCCTGTGCAAGGGAAAATTTCCCACAAAAACTCCACTGAGCCATAACTTGAAAAATACGTGGAGTTAGGAGGAAAAATTTACCTTTCTGGAAAGCTGAGAAAGAGCTCTATCCAATGGTGCCATTTCTAGAAGGTTTTGAGTGCCTAAAAAGTAAAAATTTATGACTGAGGCACAATAGAAGGAAAGAATGAAAGGGAGTTAGCCACAAAATGAGTAGGGGGCACATTTGGATAACACGTACACGCACATGCACACGCACACGAACACGCACACGCACGTGAGGATATACACACTCACGCATGCACATGCGCACACACACACATACACACGCGCATGCGTGCACACACGCACACGCACACCCAGAGACACACGTACACATCTACACACAGACGCACACGGACACGCATACGCACACGCACAAGAACACGCACATGCACATGCACACACACACGCACAAGCACAAGCACACACACATAGACACACGTACACACACACACCCACACACATGCAGACACACACACACACGCACACGCATACGTACACACACACGCACACACACGCACACATGCTCTGGTGCACACGCACCCAAACGCAAACGCACATGCACGCACATGAACACGTACATGCACACCCACACACACATAGGCACATGTGCACATGCGCACGCGCACACACACATGCACACACGCACACGCATGCACATGCACACACGCACACACACCCACACACACACACACATGCACACACGCACACCCACACACACGGCCACACACACGCACATGAACACATGCACACGCACACCCACACACACACCCACACACACACATGCACACGCACACACGCGCACGCGCACACACACATGCACACACGCACACGCATGCACATGCGCACGGCCACAAACATGGCCACACAGACGCACATGCACATGCCCATGCAAACGCACATGTAGGCAAACACACACGCACACGCAAGCAGACACACACACACGCACGCACACATGCAGACACACACGCACACGTTCACGTACACACATACGCACATGCATATGCACACACACACGCACATGGAGACACACACGCACATGAGCACACACACGCACATGCCCACGCACATGCACACACACACACACACACGCACACACGCACATGCACATGCACCCACACCACACACACACAGATGCACACGTACACACCACATGCACACACACACACACACACACGCACGCGCACATGCACATCGCACACGTACACGCACACACACACGCACATGCACACACACATTCACACACACGCACACGCATGCAGACACACACGCACATGCACACGAACACACGCACATGCACACACACACACACATGTGTACGCACAGGCACACATGCATGAACACGCACATGCACACAGACATGCACAGGCACACGTGCACGCACATGCACACACGCACGCACACGCACGCACACACACACACACACGCATAAGCACACTCACACGTGCACACACACACACACACACACGTGCAATTGCACACACGCACACACGCACACGCACACTGATACACACGCACACACACGGCACACTGCACACACACAGCACACGCACACACACATACACACACCACACACATACACGCACACACACACGCACTTAGATGGACACGCGCACACACATGGACTGACACACACACACATGCACACGCACACGCACACACACATGCACATGCACACACACACGCACACGCACACGTACATGCACATGCACACGCACACACACATGCACACGCACACGCACACACGCATGCACACACACATGCACAGGCACACGCACAAGCGCACGCACACACACGCATAAGCGCACACACACACACATAAGCACACGCACACGCGCACTCACACACACACACACACCCACACAAACTCACACACACACGCACACACACACATACACACACCTGCATGGCCATACCCCCAAACACACACTTAGATGGACACGCTCTTCACACATGCACCGACACGCATACACACACGCACATGCACATGCAAACACACACGCACACACACACGCACACGCACATGAACATGTAGACACACACACACACACGCACACACGCACACAAACACGTGCACACGCACACGCACACACGCATGCACACACACACACACACATGAACGCACACGCACATGTACACACACATGCACTCTCACATGCACGCACACACACACAGGCACGCACGCACACACACACATGCACATGCACACGTACACACACACACTCTCACACACATGCACACATGCACACACACATGCACATGCACACACACGCACACACGCACATGCACATGCACACGCACACGCACACACACACACAGACAAACACATACGCACACGCACACACACACGCACATGCATGACACACACTTGCACACGCACACACACCAACACACACGCACACGCACACACATGCAAACTGCACACACACATGCACGCATGACACGCACACACACACACACACATATGCACACGCACCACACACATGCACATGCACACTGCACACGCACCACACACATGCACATAGACACACACACAATGCACGCACACGCACACACACACACACACACGCACATGCACGTGCACACACACACAGACACACACACACACGCACACGTGCTTCCACATGCACACACATAGCACACACACATGTGCACATGCACACACACACGCGCTCAATGCACACAGCACAAACAAACGCACATGCTTGCACACACACGTATGCACATGCACATGGCCACACACACGCACATGTATATGCACACGCACACATACATGCACGTGCACACATGCACATGCACACGCAGGCAAATGCACACACAAACACACACACGCAGACAAACACACACATGCACACACATACGCAAGCAAAAACAAAAACACGGACACACACACGCACATGCACACAAGCACAAGCACATGCACACACACAAAAGCACACACTCACGCACACACACACACACGCACATGCACAAGCACACGGACACGCATGAAAACATACACGCACATACACATGCACACACATGAAAATTTACACGCACATGCACATGTACACACACACGCACACGCAC
>CM034154.1:387090726-387198226 GCA_019776745.2 Taxus chinensis
ACACACGTACGCGCGCACACACACACACACACACACACACATGAACACACAGACACCCACGCACGCACACATGCACACGCACACGCACACGCACATGCACACGCGCACACACACACACATGCACATGCACATGCATATGCACATGCACACGCACACACATACCCACACGCACATGCACATGCACATGCATACACGCACGCACGCACACACTTACCCACACGCACATGCACACACATGCACACATGCACATGCACATGCAAGCACATACACGCACGCATGCAACCCTACGCACATAGACGTGCACACACGGACACACAAACACACATGCACGCATGCACACACACATGTAAAGACACACGGACATGCACATGCACACGCACACACATACTCACGCACACCCACATGCACACACATACACACACATACACGCACATATCCCCACACACCCACACAATTCCAAATGCACGCACAGTCATACACACATGCACACACGCGTAAAAACACAAACATGCGCACACACACGCACACTCACAGACACACACACACATTCACACACATACTAAGGCACACACGCACACACACATACACATGCACACACACACACACACATGCATACGCACATGCACTCACAAACACACACGAACATGCCCACGCACACGCAAACCCGCAAGCACACGCACACACACACAAATATGCACACTCACATGCACAAACACAAGCACATGCACACGTGCACAAAAGTAGATGCACTCACATGCACACGCACACACACACGCACACGCACACGCACACACCCATGCACACACACACGCCCACTCGCAAGCACACACGCAAGCACACGCAAATGCATAGGTACATGCACACTCACACGCACATGCACACACACACGCACATGCACACGTGCGCGTTCATGCAAACGCACACGCACTCACACTCGAACTCGCACAAGCACACGCACACACACGCACAAAGATGCACACATGCACAAAAGCAGATGCACGCACGTGCAAACATACACGTAAACAGACATGGACTGCCACACACACACGCGTAAGCACAGACATAGGCACAGGCACACGCCCACCTCCACGCACACGTAAATGCCCACGCCCATGCACATGCACACTCACATAGACGCACACGTGCACACAAGAAGACGCAAGCAGGTGCAAGCGCACACGCACATGCACACACACACGCACACACACACGCACCCGCACACGCGCACACACACACAAATGCACATGCACACGAACATGCACACAAACACACGTGCACACGCACATGCACATGTACTCGTAGATGCACGCGCACGTGCTCACGCACACGCATGCGCACGAGGTCACGCACATGCACACGCACACGCAAATACACACGCACACAAATGCAAACGTGCACAGAAGTAGATTCACACAGGTGCATGCACACATGCACACTCATGCGCGCAAGTAAGGACACACGCACACTAACAGACGCACACACACACACACACACACACACACACACACTCACGCACATTCACACACATACTAAGGCACACACGCACACCCACACGCACATGCACATGCACACACACACACACACGCACACAGACATGCCCACGCACACGCACACCCGCAAGCACACGCACATGCACACGCACAAACACAAGCACATGCACACGTGCACAAAAGCAGACGCACTCACACGCACACGCACATGCACACACCCCACGCACATGCAAGCACACACAAAATCACACACACACGCACATGCACATGCACACGCATACGCACACCCACACACCCATGCCCGCGCACACGCGCATGCGCAAGCACACACACACACACACAAAAGCACGCAGGCACACAAGAAATCACACATAGGCACACGTGCACATGCACACACACACACACACGTAGGCACATACATAAGCACACACACACACACGCACACGCACACGCACACACAAATGCACATGCAAGTACACACGCACACACACACACACACATGCATACACACACGGACATGCCCACGCCCATGCCCATGCACATGCACACACACACGCACAAGCAAGAAGGCACACAAGCAGACGCACGTAGGTGCATGCACACACGCACACACACACGCAAGTACATGCACACGCAAGCAAATGTACAAGCACACCCATACGCACACACACAAACACATGCACACGGACATGCACACGCAAGCAAACGCACAAGCACACCCACACACACACACACACATGTACACGCACACACACACGCACATGCACACTTACACGGACATACACACGCAAACACACATGGACACGCGTATGCACAAGCACACGCTCACACACACACACACACACGCAAGCACACACACAGGCACAGGCACAGGCCCACCCCCACGCACACACACACGCATGCACATGCGCACGCACACGCACACTCACACGCACTCACACACACACTCACACACGTAATCGCACTCGCACACGCACACGCACACGCACACACACGCATAAGCACATGCACATGCACGTAAACGCATAAGCACACCCACATAAATGCACACACACGTACACACATGCACAAGCACACACACATGCTTACAAACACGCACATGCAAACAAATGCACAAGTAGACACACAGGCACACACACACATAAACACACACACACATGCACATGCACATGCACACACACACACACGCTTACATGCGCAAGCACGCGCACTCACACATGCACAAGCACAAGCACATGCACACACTTACACACACAAGAACACATGCACACGCTTACGCGCACACACAAGCACAAGGGCATGCTGGTTGTGAGGGTAGTCAAGAAGAAAATGTACGCACACTGCTGGAACAAATCCAAAAGCACATGGAGACCACAAGCACATGGTGCACATCACAGAGCACACACACTCAAATGACAAGCTTTCAGAATTGGTTACAAGACTCCTTATCCATGGGACACACAGGTCCTTTTCGCACATGCACACTTCACGTACCCCTTAGGACACAAGCACGGACATGCACATGCATGAAGATGTTGCACCCACACACAAACGTACACGCATGGCATAGTAGCACATAGAACGGCCTACACACTCTTGGTGTTGAACAACACTTGTCAATGGGTAAGTTCTAGGCACACACATCATCTAGTTTTTCTCACTCCCATTACTGCAAGTAGCATCATCATGCATTTGGAATTTCAAATTCGCAGGTACAATCACAGTCAATGCATGCACCCAGGAGTTAAGTCCATTTCTCCACACACACGCACTAGTACACGCCACCACATCTCAATTCATGCACTTCACATACCTTTCCTTCCATGCTCACGCACACGTCATCACACACACCACACACGCAAGCTAACAGAAATACCCTCTCCTCCACAAGACCCAACAAGCGCGTTTCTACCTTCTCCACACACGCACATGCACAAAATTGCAACACATCACATTGAGCACACACATCAGATACTTCTCCTCTTGCACACGCCCAAATCACATGTTGGGACATGCATAACAAATCAGCACACACACACAGTCAAGGAACACACAATAGCACATGCAACACACACATGCTCACACGCACAAACACAGGATGACAGAACGCACATTTGCACAGTCTCAAGAGTCACACACGCTCTTACAATTTGGGATGACAAAGATCGCACCTTGATGGTTACAGCCTTTAGAACCCAGGTTGGACGCACACACACACACAAGTGGTGGTTAGGACTGCAATTTGCTGCAGTAGGAGAAGAGCAAAAAGCACAGCAAGCACAATCACGCAATCAGTTTGCTCAGAAAGTAGTGTCCATGTTAGCATTCTATTCAAAGAGACATGCTGATTCACATTCACAGTTGCACAATCAGCCATGGAGGAAGAAAGCTCTGAAGAAGACGCACCTACGCGTCACACAACTCGTCCTTTAGAGCAACACATCGAAGAGTTTGACTTAACAAACATGTACGTGCTACACACACACAGTTCATCACGCACAAGCACATGCCACATGCAAGTACATGAAGAGGCACAAGTTGCACACAAATCACACACGAACAGGAGCACATGCACACTACAGGAGACAATTACACATGCAAGGGATTTGACGCACAGTAGGCTACAAGCGCACCTTCACACGCACAAGCACATGCACTCGCACACGTTCAGTGCTACACAACACATGATCCACTCACAACACACACACACAGGATGAACACAAACACACTGATGATCATGTTACACACAAGAGGATGCACACGCACACGCACGCAGGAAGTTGAGCATTTGCAGTAAGCACACACGCAATGCAGATACATCTGCACATTTGCAGGACTGCACATGACACACAGACACACAGACACACTACACATTCACACATTCATCATGCACACGTTCACACACATACTCACGCACTACTGTCATGCACAACTGACACACACACACCATACACGCACAGTACGCACTACATCTTATAGCAGCACTTTGGAAGCACAGATTGGAAGCATTTTAATCTTTCATGCCTTCATGGAGGACAGACAAACATGCACAGGTGCACACCACACGCTTCTGCACCATCACATTCAAAAGGGTTTACGCACAGCACACGAACTCACATTCTTGGAGTTGAAAATTACACTCAAAGGACCACACACTTGCACATGCACATGTACTGGCTTCATTGCAACCAACGCACAAGTCAAAATCAGTCACACTTGCACACCACAAGCACACGAGGATGAGCTACACAAGAACCAAGGATCAGCTGTCATACACTCTCCAATCCACATGCAGAAGCACTAAAAGAGGAATTTTCAAAATTTGCCATTCACATGAGCACCACACATGATTTGAGAATGTGCACAAGACCATGCTTCTTGTTGCATTTTCCATTCATCCAATCAGCACATGTTCACATGCCAAACATCACATTGCATGGTTGCCAGCATTTTGCAAGAAAGGAAGCACATTTTGCACAACCAGTTGCACAGGTTTGTTTAGCCCAACTTTTGCTTCACAGTTAGAGTAGGACACGCATAGTTTTACTTTCAGTAAAAGAAGTACTTGTGCACACTCTGCATGTTCCATTTTGGAGCATGTATGACACGCAGTTTTGCACATAGTTTTTGTGGTGCTGGTTTTGCTCTTGCACAATCCATTTCAGTGGGTTTCCAAGTGGTCTCAGAGAGGAGGTTTTCAAACAATCAGTTTGCAGGCTACAACTCATGACTCCATGCCCAATGGATGCTTTAGGCAACTGGTAACTTCATCCAACAGGCACAGTGACCCTTCTAAGTCGCAAAAATTGTTATCCAAAATGTGCACCCCTTGCTCATTTTGTGGTTAACTCCTCTCATTCTTCCCATTCTCTTGTGCCTCATACACACAAAATTTTGCACACAGGCACTCAAAACCTTCTGGAAATGGCACCATTGGATACAGCTCTTTCTCAGCTTTCCAGAAAGGTAAATTTTTCCTCCTAACTCCACGTATTTTTCAAGTTATGGCTCGGCAGACATTTTTGTGGGAAATTTTTCGCCCCTACAAGTCCCACAGCCAATCAGAACTCACCACGCACACCAGGCACGCACACGCAAAAATATCAAAGCACACGTAACGAAACAATTACGATTTGCCCGCCCTGTTTTACCCTAAAACTTCAAATCGCCATATCACACGATCCAGAGCTCAGTTTTTCATGTTCTTTATATCAATGGAAAGCACTGGTGAAATTATCTACACAGATTCCATGGTCAATTTTGCATTTTGGCACACGTTTGGAGAGATGCAAAATCAAGCAAACGCTTCTGGCACGTGGTCATGAACAGAAATGACATTTCAACTGCACTGATTTTAATGCAACGCAATGCACTCGCATTCTCTCCCAGCATGGTTAAAAATGTCAGGGCATGGGTCTGTCAGGTAGCCCATGATGTTTTACATGGACATTTTTGTCAATGGTTAAATCCCTTCCACATTTTTCCCACGTTTCTCTCTCCTGGGCTCGTCCCTTACACTGTAAAACGCCAGATTTGGCTCATTTTTCAAAGGGTTTGAACATTTTTTGCATGGCACAGTAACACAAGCTTCTTCTTTCACCTTCAACAAGTGATTTTTGCAAGTATCAGACCTTCTTCATGCGTAATAGGTTTCTGCCTCTTTGATGTTGCAAATGCAAGGATTTTGACAGTGAAAATGACAGTGCAGACTCTGTGATCAATTTTCACACTCCTTTGTTTGTATTGTCTTGTTTCATTTCAGACCTCTAATTACATCTTATCAGCCTGTGTATGATGTTTCATGTTGCATTTCATGAAATTGTGTCAATTTGCATGAACAAGAAGTGTTCACCACTCCTTTGGTGTATCACCTATTAGTTTAGTTTCAATTTTTGTACTTTCTATCTCTGTCTCCTTGGAATTTAGAGTAGGATTAGGATTCAAACCTCTAAAATTGTGCAAATAACAGATCTGATTATCCAGGAGTTTCCAGGAACCAGCCTACTAATTTTCCTGGCTAACTCCCTCATCATTTTTCAAGTCCCTATCTACTTGGCGAGAGTTTTTATGGGAATGTTTTACTTAGGAGGCCCGCTCAAATAGGAAGCTAGAAATGGCACCATTGGAGTGGAGGAGCTCTTGTCTCAAATTTGCAGAAATAAATTTTTCCAAAGACCGATGGGAACTTCCAGGTATCATTTTCAAACTTATTGCTCAGCCGATCCGTTTTGCCTGGAATTTTTTCCCTAAAAGAGCCCGCATCAAATCGCCATATCTGCCACGTGACTCCAAGGGCGAAGAATCAGATGGTTTCAGTAGTGCGACCTGAAGGAACTCAATGAAAAAAATCAGTGAAATTATCTACGTTGGAGATCAAGAGGTAATTGTTTGAATCATCTTGAGTTGAGTTTGGAGCGTAAGGTAAAATGAAGAAACGAATGTTCCAAAGGTGTCAATCGGGTCCACCAAATAGAACTTTCAACTCCGCCGACCTGATTTAGGCCTTTCATTCAGTCAACAATGGGGTCTAAGACTTCAATCAGAATGGCCAAAACAATGATCCAGAGCTCATATTTAACTGGCACAGCCCATGCTTATTTCAATGCATCTGGTGAAATTATCTACAAGATTCCATGGGGAATTGAAGAATTTTCCATAGTTTGGAGGGATAAAATAAAAAGACTCTCTCCTGGTACGACCCATGCATTGTAAGGAATTGCTAAGATTTGTGCAATCCATTTTAGATGCAAAATGAGGTTGAACAAGTTTTTTTCATAACAAGCTGGCTTCTTTCATTCAACAAGGGATGGTTTTGCAAGGACCTTCTTCATGATTGTAACAGGTTTTACCTGCATTTGATGTTCAATTGGAATTGGCTCCCATGTTTTTTCACATGAGTCTCTCTCCTGGGCTCGACTCATGTGACTGTACAATTTTCAGTCCTTTGTTTGTATTGTCTTGCTCATTTCAGACCTCAAAAGATGCATCACCTTATCAGCACAGCTGCTTCTGATTTTCACCTTCAACAATTTTATGGAAGTATTGTGAGAGATTTCCAGTGAACAAGTCAGTGTTCAACAACAGGTCCTTTTCTATCACTCTATTCAGTTTAGCTCTAATATTTTGATTTTCTATGTTGAAAATCAGTCCATTGGAAGCATAGACTAGTGATTATGGCTTCATCAGTCCTTGCATATTGTGCTGAATAATTGATTTGATCAAAGGAGTCTTGAGCAAACCAGCCTCTAACTTCTGTGCATGATTCCTTATGTTGCAATTTTAGATTTGAGTCCCACACTTGCATGAGCAGGTTTAATGTTGTGCTCACCACTCCCACTGCCTGAGAACATCAGAGTTATGAAACCTGACTTGCATCCAAGTGCCCCCAAATGAGTTTCAAGAATTTTGCAACAATTGTAAAATTTAGGTATATGCCCGTTGGTTATCTATAGAGGTCTCATTTTCAATGTAGCCCCAAAGTTTTAGACCTCTGCAGTCCATGCCTGCAATAATCAGATCTAATCAAGAGCCATATCAACCTCATGAGGAACCACCTCTAATCTGGAGCTGACTCTCAAGGGGAAGAATTAGCAAGGCCTCCTGCCACAGACCATTGGAGCCCTAAAGGTTTCAAATGCTATATGTGCAATCTAACACAAGATGCCAACATAAAACATCAGATGCTTAGGAAACCTGATTGGTGCATCCAGGGGTGCTAATATCTGAAGTTATCACAATCAATCAAGAGAGCTCCCAAAGCAGGTGAGGTGAATCAAGGTCTTAGATGGTCACAACCTACTGGTGTGGAGAAAATCTCTCAGTGGCAGTCAAGGTCAACCAGCAAGAAGGTGCCTTTCATTACAGTCAATAAGTTCTAAATTATCATATTTCTATGTTAATTCAGTCCATGGGAGGCATAACTATCCCTATGGCTTATAGCATTGGCCATTAGGGCTGAAAATTGTTTGATCTCAAGCTGGCAAACTAGCCCCTAGACCTCCCATGCCATTATTTCCAAGTTTTTAGAGAGCCCAAACACTAATCAAGCACCTAATTTGGCTCGCTTCTCCCACTCCTAGAAATCAGAGTTCAAATGAAGCTTCTACTTCATCTCCAAGTGCCCCAAATGAGCTTCAAGAAGTCATGAAGCAATTGTAAAATTTAGGTAATGAGTTGGTTACTATCAAGAGGCAACAAGCCCAAAGTTTTAGACCTTCCTTCCAGCCTCAAGCTCAGCCTAACAGGAAGCCATATCAACCTCATAGACCACCCAATCTAGCTGCAAATCTAAATCAAGCAAGGCCTCCTGCCAACAGACCATTTCAGCCCTATAATCCAAATGCTATATCTGCCTCTAAGGCATTAGTGCCAACATAAAACAACGTTGCTTAGGAGTATGATTGGTGTTTTCCATGTAATGAACCTCACAATCAATCTATGTGCTTCAACGGTGCCTTGAATCAAGTATTAATGGTGACAACTACTGGTGTGGAGGGTGAGGGCAGTCAAGGAAACAACCAACAAGAAACATTCCAGCAGCAATCAGCTCCAAATGACACCACACTTGTGAACTGGCAGGTAGAGGATTTTTGTGGCATAAATAAAATAGTCTCTCAAGGTGTTGCAGCTAACACAAGGTCAAAAAGAAGGAATTTGGGTGAAGAACAACCATTAGCTCTAACCAATCCATAACCTTTTATGGCTCCACAAATGGTTGGCAAACAAAATCCAGTTGTAAATGTACAAGGGCAGCCAAGAACAGCTCCTAGACCAACTCAAATACCAGTTGTTGCTGCCCACATGTAAGGGATGAATATGTAAACCAAGGGACAACAAAGAGATCCTTCATCACCATTTAGTATCATTGATCAGATGAAGAAGACAAATGTAAATATATCAATGTGGGAATCCCTATCTATCCCAGGCCAGAGAGATTTGCTACAAGCTACCATGAAGGACTGGCCAACTTCGAATCAGCAAGTCCAAATGCAAGAGAAGGTGCTCACAAATGCTGCCTAGCCTGAAGGGAATCATGGAGGACAGCAAGGTAAAATGTTGAAGCCCCCTCCTTTTTATGTCTCATTAATCATGGGAAACCAATTGGTGCACAATTGCATGATTGATTCCAGGGCAAGTAGCTCAGTGATGCCTAAGAAAATAGTTGATCAGCTAGGACTTCAATATGAAACCATATCCAAAGGGGTAGTGCAGTTGGATGGGACAGCAGTAACAACAGTTGGGGTGATTAGAAACTTGAGTCTTACCTTGCATGCATGTCCAAATGTTGTTGTTTTACAAGATGTATCAGTTATAGACCTTCCACCACTCTTTGCCCTATGTTTGTCAAGATATTTCACAGCCAAGATTGGAGGATATTTGTCTGCTGATTTGTCACACATGCTGTTCAGAACGAGGTATGGAGCCAAAGCTACAATCAGGTCTAAACCTATTGTAAACTTCCACATTGAGCCCTACACTCCAAGTCAGATCAATGCCAACTGTTTGGCATTTGATCAAGAAGATCACCCAAGCACTGATGAAGCTGACACCAAGGTTGGAAGCACCCCGAATCTAATTCTTGATGAATGGAAAACAAGGTACACTCTTTTGATCCTTATCAAGAAGTAGAAGAATCTAAGCTAGGGGTCTATTGCATACATCAAGAAGATCAGCCCATTCCTAGCATCACCAAGCCAAACCACAAGGATGACAATGAGGTATGGCAGCTATTTTTTTATGGATCAAGGAGTAGACAAGGTACGGGAGGTGGAGCTATGCTTATTTCACCTCAAGGAGTAAAGTACTATTCAACTTTTAGATTTCAGTTTGCATGCTCCAATAAAACTACTGAATATGAAGCCTTAGTGCAAGGGATGCATTGGGTGATAAAGAGAGGAATAAAGAACTTGCAAGTCTTTGGTGACAATGAATTGATTGTAAACCAAGTTAAAGGGCAGCATGATGTCAAGAATACTCTACTTAAGTGCTACAAGAACAAGGTGTGGGACCTCATTGAAATCCATTCCTAGAAAAGAAAACCAAGCTACTGATAGGCTTTCAGCAGTTGGGGCAGCCTTTGATATTGTGGAAAGAATTCAAAAGGACAAGGTACAACCAAACATCCATGTGATTATGAGGCCTTCAGTGCCGGATAACAATGTAAGTTGGCAAGTGTTTGAGAATGACCAACAAATCATCCATTTCCTACAAGAAGAAGCTGTGTTCTCAACTAAAAATCAACAAAAATTGGAACACCAGTATGGTAACCAAGTGGTACAGCTGAAAACTAACATGCTGCCCAAGGGACTTATCACTTTGGAGTCCATTTTCAATCCCAATGATCAGTTTAGGAAAGAGAAAGAAAACATTCAGGTCAAGAGAGAAGATTCAGTATCCATCTTGGTGGAAGAGAACAAACCATTACAAATTGGAAAGATGACAACTAAACAAGAAAGGTATGAGTTCATACAGTTGTGTCAAGAGTTCCCTGATGCGTTTGCTTGGAGCTACGAAGATTTGAAAGGTTTCAATCCCAAGTTAGCTCAGCACAACATTGAGTTGGATCTAAATACTAAGCCCATCAGGCAGAAATAAAGGCTAGTCAATCCACACATGGAACCTCTTATGAGGAAGGAATTGAACAAGTTGATTGAGTCAAGAATCATATTCCCAATCAAGCATTCTAGTTGGGTTGCCAACTTAGTTCCAGTCAGAAAGAAGAGTGGAGAGATCAAATTGTGTGTTGAATTCAGAGAATTGAATAGAGCATCTCTCAAGGACCATTACCCACTCCCTTATATGGAGAAAATTTTACAAGTTGTGGCTGGCTCCGAGAGGTTTTCACTACTTGATGGCTACTCGGGCTACAATCAGATTATGGTGAAGGAAGAAGATCAGTTCAAGACAGCCTTCACAACCAAATGGGGAACTTATGCATATAGGAAAATGCCATTTGGACTATTCAACACTGGATCTACCTTCCAAAGAGCAATGGACATGGCGTTCAAAGGTTTGATTAACAACGTGGTGCTGATATACCTTGATGATATCACTATTTTTTCAAAGAATGCAGCAGACCACCTCTCTCATTTGAGACAAGTCTTCCAAAGGTGCAAGAGATTTGGAGTTTCTTTAAATCCTAAGAAGTGTATCTTCCTAGAACATGAATGAAAGCTCCTTGGCCATATTGTCTCCAAAGAAGGATTAACAATTGATGCATAGAGGGTTGAAGCCATAAGAGCACTACAATTACCAAGCCACAAGAAGGCCCTTCAGAGTTTCTTGGGGAGAATAAACTTTGTTCGGAGGTTTGTCCCAGATTTTGTAGCCCTTGTCAAACCTATCACAAAAATGTTAAAGAAAAACATGGCTATCAAGTGGATAGCAGAAGGCAAGGAGAGTTTTGAAGCAATCAAAGAAGCCATCTCCCAAGCACAAACTCTCATCAACCCAGATTTCTCCAAGGATTTCATCCTCTATGCATTTGGAGGTAATGATACTATTTCTGCCATTTTTGTACAGCAGAACAAGGACAATAATGAGCAGCCAATTACTTTCTTTAGCCAAAGCCTAGATGACTATGAGGTGAGATATTCTTTTATTGAGAAGCATGTACTTGCAGTAATCAGAAGTTTGAAGAAATTTAAGCATCTAGTCTCAAACAACAAGGTTCAGTTGTTGGTCTCTCATGTGGGAGTAAAGGACTTCCTCCTCAACAAGGATTTGAATGAGAAAAGGGCAGGTTGGATCACTCGTGTCATGGAGTATGAAATTGAGATCAAGGTCACCAAGCTGGTAAGAGGAAAAGGATTGTGTGAGTAGCTAATTCTGGGCAAGCAAAAAGGAGTATGTAATAAAGAAGAGGTTGTTTTGACAGTTCAAGACAGCCATGTGCAAGGTAGCACTCAAGAAGAGGATAATGTTGTCCCCACTCCTTGCTGGACCCGAGGTATAATGCACTTCCTAAGCACAGGCGTATGCCCTCCAGAGATGAACAAAACCCAAAGAAGACACTTCAGATTGCAGGCTGTCCCATATGCCATAGTAGATGGTGTTTTGTTCAAGAAAGATGTGAATGGAGTGCTGCTAAGATGCATTAGCACGAATAAGATTCATAGGGTGTTGGAAGAGTTCCATGGTGGAACAGCTAGTGGTCATTTTGCACCAAGAGTGACAGCTCTAAAAATCATGAAGGCTGGTTATTACTGGCCCAAGATTTTCATTGATTGCTTTGCGTGGATCAAAAGGTGCAAGAATTGTGCATTCTTCACAGGTAAAGAGAGGCTTGCTGCCCTTCCATTGCATCCAATTTTAGTTGACCAGCCATTCATGCAATGGGGTTTGGAATTCATTGGAGTCGTTAATCCTAATTCAAGCCAAGGGCATAAGTGGATTTTGACAGCCACAGACTACTTCACCAAGTGCACTGAAGCAGTAGCACTCAAGGAAGCAAATGAGTCTAGCATCTTAGACTTCTATGAAGGGATAGTAACCATATTTGGCATACCTGCTACAATAATATCAAATAATGCATTAGCATTCATTGGATCCAAGGTGACTGAGTGGGATGTCAAGAACGGGATCTACCTAAGTACTTCATCAAACTACTACCCTCAGGGTAATGGCCTGGCTGAATCTACAAATAAGAACTTGTTGAGGATCATTAGGAGGACTCTTGATGAGAATCAGAGGTCTTGGCATACCAAACTGAAATCAGCCTTATGGGCTGATAGGATAACTCCCAAGAGATCCACAGGTAACTCTCCATTCAGGCTTGTTTATGGAAGAGAGACAATCTTACCCATGTCACTTGAGTTGTTATTGCAAATCAGCAGCACCCCTGGATGTAAATTAGGTTTCTAAGTTGATGTTTCAGGCATCCAGTGTGATTGCACAACATTGAAACCTCTCTCCAAGTGTGGGACTTGTAAAATGAGAGAGGAATCTCCAGATTAGAGGCTGGTTCCTCAAACTCCTCTGATCAGATATGTTATTTGCACAATTGTGGAGGTTTGAATCCTAATCCTACTCTAAATTCCAAGGAGACAGAGATAGAAAGTGTAAAAATTGAAACTAAACTAATAGGTGATACACCAAATGAGTGGTGAACACTTCTTGTTCATGTAAATTGACACAATTTCATAAAATGCAACATGAAACATCATACACAGGCTGATAAGATGCAATTAGAGGTCTGAAATGAAGCAAGACAATACAAACAAAGGACTTAAAATTGATCACAGAGCCTGCACTGTCATTTTTCACTGTCAAAATCCTTGCATTTGCAACATCAAAGAGGCAGAAACTTGTTACAATCATGAAGAAGGTCTGATACTTGCAAAAATAACTTGTTGAAGGTGAAAGAAGAAGCTTGCTATCCAAAAAAACATGTTCCACACCCTAAAAAAATGAGCCAAATCTAGCTTTTACAATGCATGGGTCGAGCCCAGGAGAGAGAAAACGTGTAAAAAACATGGGATCCATTCCCCATTGAATGAAGATGAATTAAAATAGCATGGGCGTCCTTACAAACCTATGCCCTAACATTTTTGGCCATGCTGAAGAAGAATGTGACCCATTTTGCATTAAAACTGGTTGTTGAAACGTCATTTCTTACAAGAAATGGTAGGAATTTTCTGCCCTTTCTCTTCCTTCATGGAAACATGGAACTTTTCTATAGTGTGTAACTCCTCATTATTGACTGCAACATCCAATGAAGTTACTTTTGCATTGTTGTTACTTGCTGCAATACATTGTTGGCTTTGGAGCTCCTCCATTGTAGCTTTTGGAAGATCAAATTCTTCCAGCTTTGATTCAAGAGGCATGTTACAAACTGTAGGCTGTTGTCCTTGAACTCTTTTGTCCATGGCAGCAAGTTCTTGTTGTTGGAGAACGAATGGTGAAGAAGGAAACATGGTAATTTCAGCTAGCTCTTCATCTAAACATTCTTCTAATTCTGATGGCAAATCAAACTCTTGAATGTCTTGCTGCAGCAAAGTCTCTCCCTCTTGTATGGTGGCCTCCAAATCTACATTTTCTTCACCCTGTATAACTTCATTTTCAAACATAAAACTTGTCAATCCAAACTCATCCCAAAAATCAGATTGTTGGAGAGATGAAGTGGGAGAGAAGCATGAAATTTTTTGTGCCTTTTGCTCACAATTTGGACCTATTTTATTCACCTCCATAATGGCTTCATCAATCAAATCAGCCCATTCAAATGAAAGAAAAAACGTATCAATAATGCTTCCTTCTTCTATTGTTGTAAAAACTGACTTGACCTCATCCATT
Organism: Taxus chinensis; assembly: GCA_019776745.2. NCBI lineage: Eukaryota > Viridiplantae > Streptophyta > Pinopsida > Cupressales > Taxaceae > Taxus > Taxus chinensis. Next base: position 387,105,507 of record CM034154.1, read on the forward strand.
TGCTCCTCAAAGATGGGGTTTTGAGATGGTTTTCCTTCCTTCTCAATGGCTGATTTTGTAGTGCAAACTGGATCAACATTTTCTTTGGGAAAAGTGCCAACATGGACACCCAACTCATCACCAACAAACTGTTGTTTTTCTTGCTTCACTGCTGTTATAAAATCAGCCTTGTTTTCCACTTGTTCTCCAACTTCAACATCCTATATTGGTTTGACCATCAAGGAGATTTTTGTAATCTTGAATTTAAGAGCCCAACTCTTCAGACTTTGAATTTCTTCATCCTTGTTTGGCTCTTCTTTCTGTTGTTTCTTTCCTTGATTGGCATTCTAATTTTTATCCTCCCAACATGGATTTGGGAATGCAAGAGGAGAAGTGGATTATAACTCAATTGATTTTACAATTTTTTGTGGTGGTGGAGGAGGTAGGAACTCTTATTTCTTTGGAGGGAATGGCTGTTTGGAAGGGAAAATGACAGAAAAATTGAGATAGGGTGGAACACTAGGGAATGGAGAAATGGATTCAACACTTGGTACAGTAGATGGAGAGTTTAAAACTTGACACTGCTGAGATAAAACAGATTGGGAAAGAAGGAGAGAAGAGGCATGAGATGGTGTGCTTACCTGTTGACAAGGTTGTTGAATACTCCTCTCATACACCTTTATTCCTTCAGTACACTTTGCAAGTAATGGTAGTGTTGTAATCATGAAGTCTATCTTCTCTTGAGGGCTGTAATGCCTTGGAAAAGGTCCCACCCATGGACAAGGTGCTCTACAACCGATTCTAAATGCTTTCATTTGTGATTGAGCCCTGGATTGCACCATGTTTACCTCCATCTTTTAGATTTGTTCCAATAGATCTGCATTTTCTTCTTGACTTCCCTCACAACCAGTATACCCTTGTGCTTAACATGCTTCATATCCAAACTAAATTTGGCACTACTGCTCATATGGGTAGACATGCTGATTTTGAATTTGATCGAAATGCTGATTTGGAGGATTTGTAAAACATGTTGGAGGTGTGATATACTGCTGTTGTAAATGTGAATTCCATGATGGAAATGAAGTCATGATTGCACAACTTCATGAAATGGAAAATAATGAAAATGATGGAAATAAAAATGGATGGAAATGAATGGAAAACAGGTCTGCAACTTAGAGAATGAGTTGTTTACCAGATGGAGTCACCAGATGTGCTTTTGAAAGTGCCTCCAAAAGGATAAATCTTTAACAAGAACACACTAAGCTATCAAAGATAAAGTGGAAGTCATCTAAAGTCCCACTGGGAGTGCCAAAACGGTTGTTGCAAATCAGCAGCACCCTTGGATGCAAATCAGGTTTCTAAGTTGATGTTTCAGGCATCCAGTGTGATTGCACAACATTGAAACCTCTCTCCAAGTGTGGGACTTGTAAAATGAGAGAGGAATCTCAAGATTAGAGGCTGGTTCCTCAAACTCCTCTGATCAAATCTGTTATTTGCATAATTGCAGAGGTTTGAATCCTAATCCTACTCTAAATTCCAAGGAGACAAAGATAGAAAGTGTAAAAATTGAAACTAAACTAATAGGTGATACACCAAAGGAGTGGTGAACACTTCTTGTTCATGTAAATTGACACAATTTCATAAAATGCAACATGAAACATCATACACAGGCTGATAAGATGCAATTAGAAGTCTGAAATGAAGCAAGACAATACAAACAAAGGACTGAAAATTGATCACAGAGCCTGCACTGTCATTTTTCACTGTCAAAATCCTTGCATTTGCAACATCAAAGAGGCAAAAACCTATTACAATCATGAAGAAGGTCTGATACTTGCAAAAATAACTTGTTGAAGGTGAAAGAAGAAGCTTGCTATTAAAAAAAAATGTTCCACACCCTAAAAAAAAGAGCCAAATCTAGCTTTTACAATGCATGGGTCGAGCCCAGGAGAGAGAAAATGTGTAAAAAACGTGGGAGCCATTCCCCATTGAATGAAAATACATTAAAACAACATGGGCATCCTTACAGACCCATGCCCTAACATTTTTGGCCATGATGAAGAAGAATGCGACCCATTTTGCATTAAAACTAGTTGTTGAAACGTCATTTTTGGCCATTACCGTGTGCCAGATATGTTTCTTGATTTTCTCTCTCCAAACTAAACCAAAATGCAAAAATGACCATGGAATCTTGTAGATAATTTCATTATCTTTCCATTGATATAAAGAACGTGAAAATCTGAGCTCTGGATCAAAAAAATGGCGATTTGAAGTTTTAGGGCAAAACAGGGCCAAATCTGGTTGCTTTGATATTTTTGGCTTGGACACATGGCGAGTTTTGATTGGCTGCGGGCCTTCTAGGGGACAATTTCCCACAAAAACTACACCGAGCCATAACTTGAAAAATACATGGAGTTAGGAGGAAAACTTTACCTTTCTAGAAAGCTGAGAAAGAGCTCTATCCAATGGTTTCATTTCCAGAAGGTTTTGAGTGCCTGAAAAGCAAAATTTTATGTCTGAGGCACAAGAGAAGGAAAGATGAAAGGAGTTAGCCAGAAAATGAGTAGGGGGCACAATTTGGATAACAGTTGCCAACATTGGAACTCATGAAGTAGTTAGAGTTGCTAGAATTTGGGCCCATGGAGGTGAGATATGCCGAGTTGATGGAGCTCCAAGAGATCAGAGATTAGGCATCCCAAGCAATGGAGAAGGATTAAGCTTTGATCAAAAAGACCTTTGATAGGAAGGTCAAGAGTAGGTCTTTCCATGTTGGAGATCTAGTGTTAAAATGGGATGCAGATAGAGAAAAACTAGGAAGGCATTCAAAATTTGATGCCATTTGGAGTGGCCCATACATGGTCACACAGTGTAAGGACAACAATGCCTTCCAATTGTCTTCATTGGATGGCGAAGAACTGCAGATTCCAATCAATGGAATCTATCTAAAGCATTGCTACTAGAGGGAAATTCTCCACCTTGTAAATATTAGCTTAGGTTTTCATTCCTCCAAGTGCTTGTGCACATTGTTTTGCTGTAGGTTAGTTTTACTTTCCCTAAGTGCTTTGGCACAGCTTGTTGTTCCTGGGAATGTGTTTGCAGGCCTTGCTCCATCAGGTGATATTCCATCTTCCTCCTTGCAACGTTCTAGTCAGTTGGGGTATTAAACAAAGAATCAGGTGACTCCATACCTAATAGATTGCTTCAGGCAACTGGTAACTTCATCCAGCAGGCAGATGACCCCTATGAGTCGCCAAAATTGCTACCCAAAATGTGCCCCCTGCTCATTTTCTGGCTAACTCCTTTCATCTTTCCTTCTCTTGTGCCTTAGACATAAAATTTTACTTTTCAGGCACTCAAAATATTCTAGAAATGGCACCATTGGATAGAGCTCTTTCTCAGCTTTCCAGAAAGGTAAAGTTTTCCTCCTAACTCCACGTATTTTTCAAGTTATGGCTCGACGGAGTTTTTGTGGGAAATTTTCCCCTAGATACCCCGCAGCCAATCAGGATATGCCACGTGGCACCTGGAGTGGTGGAGCGTGGGGAAAATTTGAAAAAATTTCCAAAGACCAAACGGGTAAAGATTCAAACTTTTTTCCTGCCGATCCGATTTTGGCCTGTTTTTGCCCTAAATTTTCATATCGCCATATCTTTCAATCCAGAGCTCGGAAGTTCGCGTTCTTTATATCAATGGAAAGCTGGTGAAATTCTCTACATGATTTCAGGGTCAATTTTGAATTTTGGTTCAGTTTGGAGAGAGAAAATCAAGAAACGTCTCTGGCATGTGGTAATGGCCAGAAATGACGTTTCAACAACCAGTTTTAATGCAAAATGGGTGGCATTCTTCTTCAGCATGGCCAAAAATGTCAGGGCATGGGTCTGTAAGGACGCCCATGCTGTTTTAATGCATCTTCATTCAATGGGGAATGGCTCCCACGTTTTTTACATGTTTTCTCTCTCCTGGGCTCGACCCATGCATTGTAAAAGCCAGATTTGGCTCATTTTTTTAGGGTTGAACATTTTTTTTGGACAACAAGCTTCTTCTTTCACCTTCAAAAAGTGATTTTTGCAAGTATCAAACCTTCTTCATGATTGTAACAGGTTTCTGCCTCTTTGATGTTGCAAATGTAAGGATTTTGACAGTGAAAATGATAGTGCAGGCTCTCTGATCAATTTTCAGTCCTTTGTTTGTATTGTCTTGCTTCATTTCAGACCTCTAATTGCATCTTATCAGCTTGTGTATGATGTTTCATATTGCATTTCATGAAATTGTGTCAATTTGCATGAACAAGAAGTGTTCACCACTCATTTGGTGTATCACCTATTAGTTTAGTTTCAATTTTTGCACTTTCTATCTCTGTCTCCTTGGAATCTAGAGTAGGATTAGGATTCAAACCTCTGCAATTGTGCAAATAATAGATCTGATCAGAGCAGTTTGAGGAACCAGCCTCTAATCTGGAGATTCCTCTCTCATTTTACAAGTCCCACACTTGGAGAGAGGTTTCAATGTTGTGCAATCACACTGGATGCCTAAAACATCAACTTAGAAACGTGATTTGCATTCAGGGGTGCTGCTGATTTGCAACAACAATGTGCACGCACACACACACACACACACACACACACACACACACACACACTCACATGCACACGTACAATCACACGCACATGAACATGCACACGTGCACGCACACAGACACACACACTCATACGCACACGCACATGCACATGCACACGCAAATGCGCACGCACACGCACACACGCATGCACACACGCACATGCACATGCACACGCACACACTCACAAAAACTCATGCACACACATAGATGCACACACATACACACACCTACACGCACGCACCCCCACAAACACACTCAGATGCACACGCACTTCCACATGCACGGACACGCACACACAAATGCATATGAACACGCACAAGCGCACGCACACGTGTACATACATGTACATGAACATGCAAACACACACGCACACGCACACGCACATGAACATGCAGAAACACACGCATATGCACACTTCCACGCACATGCACACATGCACTATCACAAGCACACGCACGAAAACTTACACGCACACACAAACACTCACGAACACGAACATGCACACACACATGCACTCTCACATGCACATGCACACGCATGAAAACTTACACGCACACACAAACACACACAAACATGAACATGCACACGCACACGCACACACATCCACACGAATACACACACGCACACACACTCACACACACGTACGCACACGCGTAAGCGCACACATAGGCACACGAACACGCTGACACCTACGCATGCATACATGCAGATGCACACGCACACGTACACGCACATGAACATATAGACACCCATGCACACACACACACACACGCACATGCACACACATGCGCACATGCACAAGCACACACACACATATGCGCAAACACACACACACATTCACACGCACACGCACACACATACGCACATGCACAAGCACACACACACACATGCGCAAGCACACACACACATTCACACGCACATGCACACGCACACGTATGCCTACACACGTGCACACGCACATGCACACGCACACACACACGCACATGCACACACACACACACACACACACGCGCGCACTAACACTCACATGCGCATGCACACGAACACACACACGCACACACACGCACACACGCACATGCACACCCACACGCACACGCACACGCTAATGTATATGCACATGAACATGCACGTGCACACGCACACGCACACACACACGTGCATGCACATGAACACGCACGCACACACACACACACACACACACACACGCACGCACGCACACGTACATGCACACACACACGCGAAGACACACGTACAAGCACACAATAACGTACATGCACATGAACATGCATGCGCACACGCACATGCACACTCACACGCAAAAGCACAAGCAGACACACACACACACGTACACACACACACACACCCACACACACATGCACACACACACGAAAACAAACACGTAAAAGCACATGCACATGCACACGCACGCACGCACACGCACATGCACACGCACACACACATGCACACACACACGCACATGCACACGCACACTCACGCACACACACACACACGATCACTCACACACACATAGACGTGTAAGAAAGAAAACTTACATGCACACACAAACACATACGCACACGCACACAAACACACACACACACACACATAGACGCATACGCACACTCACACGCACACACACACGCACACACACGCACATGCACACACCCCCACACATGCATAGATGCACACGTGCACACACACACACACACATGCACACGCACACACAAACGCACAAGAACACGCACATGCACATGCACAAGCGCACACACACAGACACAGACACACGCACACACATGCAAAACCACATGCACATGCACACGCACACATACACGCCTACGCGTTTAACACACACATGCACATGCACAAGCACACGCACACGCACACACCCACGCATGCGCACGGGCGCACACACACGTGAATGCACATGAGCATGCACACGCACACGTACACCATTTTGCACACACACACACACACATGCTAACACCATATGCACATACACACGAACACGCACATGCACACTTGCTGGCGTAAATGCGCATGCATGCGAGGATATACACTCTCACGCATGCACACACACACACACACACACACACACACACACAAGGGCACGCGCATGCTCATGTGTACATGCACACACAAAAATGCACACGCACAAAACTCACATTCACAACTGGCAACCACAAATGCACACGCACATGCACACGTACACCACACATGCAAAACGCACAAACTACCATGCACATGAATATGCACGCCCGTAATGCACACAACACACCACACTCCCACACACACACATGAACTCACACACACAAGCACAAGCACACACACACACGTACACACACGCACACCCACACACACATGCACATGAACATGCATGCGCACATGCACATGCAAACACACACGCGCATGCAAACGAACACACACACGAACACACACATGCACATGCACATGCAAATGCACATGCACACACACACACATGCACATGCTAACGTACATGCACATGAACATGCATGCACACATGCACACGTAGACGTGCATGTATACTCACACGCATAGGGAAAAGCACACACACACACACACGTACCCACAGACACATGCACACACACACGCACACACAAACGTAAATACACACGCACACAAACACGCACACACCCATGCACATGCACACGCACACACACATGCACATGTACATGCACAAGGACACTCACACTCATGCACACACACACGATCACTCACTCACAGACACGCACATGATCACTGACACACACATAGACGTGCAAGCAAAAAAAATTACATGCACACACAAACACATACGAACACGCACAAAAAAACACACACACACACACACACACACACAGATGAATATGCACATGCACACACACATGCACACACACATGCACACACACGCACATGTACACAAACATGCACACACCCCTGTTATCCAAAATGTGCCCCCTGCTCATTTTGTGGCTAACTCCTCCCATTCTTCCCTCTCTTGTGCCTCAATCACAAAATTTTGCTTTTCAAGCACTCAAAACCTTTTGGAAATGACACCATTGGATAGAGCTCTTTCTCAGGTTTCCAGAAAGGTAAAGTTTTCCTCCTAACTCCATCTATTTTTGAAGTTATGGCTTGGCAGAGTTTTTTGGAAAAAATTTCCCCTGAAAGGCCCGCGGCCAATGAGATGCCGCCACATGGCACCTAGAGTGGCGGAGCGCGGGGAAATTTTAGAAAAATTTCCAAATGACCAAAAAGGTGCAAAAATTCAAATTTTTGCCCGCCAACCCGATTTGGCCCTGTTTTTCCCTAAAACTTCAAATCGCCATATCTTTCGATCCAGAGCTCAATTTTTCACGTTCTTTATATCAATGGAAAGATGGTGAAATTATCTACATGATTCTAGGGTAATTTTTGGATTTTGATGGAGTTTGGAGAGACAAAATTGAAAAATTCCTCTGGCATGTGGTCATGCACAGAAATGACATTTCAACCACCGTTTTTAATGAAGAATGGCTCGCATTCTCTCCCAGCATGGCTAAAAATGTCAGGGGATGGGTCTGTAAGGATGCCCATGCTATTTTGAATGTGTTTTGGTTAATGGTTGAATCCCTTTTACGTTTTCCCATGTTTCTCTCTCCTGGGCTCGTCCCTTGCACTGTAAAAGCCAGATTTGGCTCATTTTCAAAGGGTTGAACATTTTTTGTGTATTGCAGGTCCCCTTTCTCACCTTGGAAGTGATTTTGGTGGAATATCAGACCTTTTATAAGAGCTACAACTTTATTTTTCCTCTCAGGTGTTGTAATGTAAGTGATTTTGATGATTAAAATAACAATACAGCCTTTGTGATTAGTTTTCATCCTTTGCCTGTGTTGTTTGGTTAATTTATGATCCTTCATTACAATTATCAGTTTGTGCATGAGGTTCTTTGTTACATTTTTATGGATTGTGTCAATCTGTAGAAGTAAAAAATGCTCACCACTCCTTTGGTGCATCACCTATTACCATTAGTTCTTTCTTTTTTGCATTTTCTATCCTTGTCCCTTTGGAATTTAGAGTAGATTTAGGAGTTTAAACCTCTGTAATTGTGTAAGTAAAATAGATGATCAGAGGAGTTGAGGAACTAGCCTCTAATCTGGAGATTCCTCTTCCATCTTTTCAAGTCCCACACTTGGGAAGAGGATTCAATGTTGTGCAATCACACTGGATGCTAGTATGATCAAACTAGAAATCTGATCAACATCCAGGGGGTGCTGCTGATTTGCCACAACAGTTTTGGCATGCCCGGTGGGACCTTAGAGGTCTTCCACTTTATCTTTAATAGGTTGGTGTGTTCTTGTTAAAGATTCAACCTTTTGGAGGCACTTTCAAAAGCACATCTGGCGACTCCATCTAGTAAACAACTCATTCTTTAAGTTGTAGACCTATTTTCCATTCATTTCCATCCATTCTTCTTTCCATCATTTTCATTATTTTCCATTCCATGAAGTTGTGCAATCATGACTTCATTTCCATCATGGAATTCACATTTACAACAGTAGTATATCACACCTCCAACATGTTTTACAAATCCTCCAAATCAACATTTTTATCAAATTCAAAATCAACATGTCTACCCATATGAGCAGCAGTGCCAATGTCATTTTAGATATGAAGCATGTCAAGCACAAGGGTATGCTGGTTGTGAGGGCAGTCAAGAAGAAAATGTAGATCTACTGGAACAAATCCAAAATATGGAGGTAAGCATTATGTAATCCAGGGCTCAAGCACAAATGAAAGCATTTAGAATCGGTTGTAGAGCACCTTGTCCATGGGTGGGACCTTTTCCAAGGCATTACAGCCCTCAAGAGAAGCTAGACTTCATGATTACAACACTACCATTGCTTGCAAACTGGACTGAAGGAATAAAGGTGTATGAGAGGAGTATTCAACAACCTTGTCAACAGGTAAGCACACCATCTCATGCCTCTTCTCTCCTTCTTTCCCAATCTGTTTTATCTCAGCAGTGTTAAGTTTTAAACTCTCCATCTGCTATCCCAAGTGTTGAATCCATTTCTCCATTCCCTAGTCTTCCACCCCATCTCAATTCTTCTATCCTTTTCCCTTCCAAATAGCCATTCCCTCCAAAGAAACAAGAGTTCCTACCTCCACCACCACAAAAAATTGCAAAATCAATTGAGTTACAATCCACTTCTCCTCTTGCATTCCCAAATCCATGTTGGGAGGATAAAATTTAGAATGCTAATCAATGAAAATAGTAGCAGAAAGAAGAGCCAAACAAGGATGAAGAAATTCAAATTTTGAAGAGTTGGGCTCTTAAATTTGGGATTACAAAAATCCCCTTGATGGTGAAACCAATAGAGGATGTTTGTTGATCTAGTTTGCACTGCAAAATCAGCCATCAAGAAGGAAGGAAAACCATCTCAAAACCCCATCTTTGAGGAGCAAATGGATGAGGTCAAGTCATTTTTTACAACAGTAGAAGAAGGAAGCATTATTGATACGTTTTTGCTTTCATTTGAAGGGGCTGATTTGATTGATGAAGCCATTATGGAGGTGAACAAAATAGGTCCAAATTGTGAGCAAAAGGCACAAGAAATTTCATGCTTATCTCCCACTTCATCTCTCCAACAATCTAATTTTTGGGATGAGTTTGGATTGACAAGTTTCATGTTTGAAAATGAAGTTATACAGGGTGAAGAAAATGCAGATTTGGAGGCCACCATACAAGAGAGAGAGACTTTGCTGCAATAAGACATTCAAGAGTTTGATTTTCCATCAGACTTAGAAGAATGTTTAGATGAAGAGCTAGCTGAAATTACCATGTTTCCTTCTTCACCATTCATTCTCCAACAACAAGAACTTGCTGCCATGGACAAAAGAGTTCAAGGATAATAGCCTACAGTTTACAACATGCCTTTTGAATCAAAGCTGGAAGAATTTGATCTTCCAAAAGCTATAATGGAGGAGCTCCAAAGCCAACAATGTATTGCAACAGGTAACAACAATGAAAAATCAAATTCATTTGATGTTGTAATCAATAACGAGGAGTTGCTATTGTTGCAAATCAGTAGCACCCCTGGATGCAAATCAGGTTTCTAAGTTGATGTTTCAGGCATCCAGTGTGATTGCACAACATTGAAACCTCTCTCCAAGTGTGGGACTTGTAAAAATGAGAGAGGAATCTCTAGATTAGAGGTTGGTTCCTCAAACTCCTCTGATTAGATCTATTATTTGCACAACTGCAGAGGTTCAAATCCTAATTTTATCCTAATTTGCAAGGAGACAGGGATAAGAAATGCAAAAATTGAAACTAAAACTAATGATGGTGATGCACCAAAGGAGTGGTGAACATTTTTACTCATGCAAATAGACACAAATCAGAAATTTCAGCATAAAACATCATGCACAGGTTGATAAGATGTAATTAAAGGTTTGAAATGAAATAAACAACACATGCAAAGGACTGAAAGCATTCACAGAGCCTGCATTGTGATTTTCAACATCAAAATCCTAGTATTCCAACACCAAAGAGGCAGAAAAACCTATTACAATCCCTGAAAGTATGATACTTCCAAAATCACTTGTTTAAGGTGAAAACAGAAGCTTGCTATGCAAAAAGGTGTTCAACCTTTGAAAAATGAGCCAAATCTGGCTTTTACAGTGCATGGGTCGAGCCCAGGAGAGAGAAAATGTGAAAAAATGTGGGAGCCATTCCCCATTGACCAAAATGCATTAAAAACATCATGGAGGTCCTTACAAACCCATACCTTGACATTTTTGACCATGCTGGAGAAGAATGTGACCCATTTTGCATTAAAATTAGTTGTTGAAATGTCAGTTCTATCCATGGGCACATACCAGAAGAATTTTTTTATTTTCTCCCTCTAAACTAAACCAAAATTCAAAATTGACCATGGAATCTTGTAGATAATTTCACCATCTTTCCATTGATATAAAAAATGTGAAAATCCAAGCTCTGGATCGAAAGTTATGGCGATTTGAATTTTTAGGGAAAAAACAGGCCAAAATCGGATCGGCGAGCAAAAAGTTTAAATTTTTACCCATTTGGTCTTTGGGAAACATTTTCAAAATTTCCCCATGCTCCGCCACTCTGGTGCCACATGGCATGTTCTGATTGGGCACAGTCCCTTCCTGACCATTTTTTCCTTCGGGTCGTTTGGTGTGTTATTTTCCACCCTTGGACACGTGCAAGCTCCTGATTGGCTGCGGGCCTTCTAGGAAAAATTTCGCACCCAAAACTCGCTAAGCCCATAACTTGAAAAATACGTGGAGCTAGGAGGAAAAAATTTACCTTTCTGGAAATATGAGAAATATCTCTATCCATGGTTGCCTTTTCCAAAAGGTTTTGAGGGCTTTGGAAAAAAAACAAAACAATTCTGTACTGGGCAACAAGAGAGTGAAAAAAGTGAGAGGAGTTAGCCCACAAAAAATGTAGCAGGGGCCATTTTGATAATAATTTTGGTGACTCCAGAGGTTCATCTACCTGCTGGATGAAGTTACTAGTTACCTAGAAGCAATTCCATTGTGTATGGATGTCATTGAATCCTATTTGATCCCCAACTGACTAACACTCGATGAGGAAAAGATGGAATATCACTGATGGAGCACGGCTTGCAAAACACACTCCAGGAACAACCAACTTGTGCCAAGCACTTAGGGAAAGAAACCTAATCTACAACAAAAATAATGTTGCACAAGCACTTGGAGGAATGAAAAAAACAAACTAAAACTAATGATGGTGATGCACCAAAGGAGTGGTGAACATTTTTACTCATGTAAATAGACACAAATCAGAAATTTCAGCATAAAACATCATGCACAGGTTGATAAGATGTAATTAAAGGTTTGAAATGAAATAAACAACACATGCAAAGGAGCTGAAAGCATTCACAGAGCCTGCATTGTGATTTTCAACATCAAAATCCTAGTATTCCAACACCAAAGAGGCAGAAAAACCTATTACAATCCCTGAAGGTATGATACTTCCAAAATCACTTGTTTAAGGTGAAAACAGAAGCTTGCTATGCAAAAAGGTGTTCAACCTTTGAAAAATGAGCCAAATCTGGCTGTTTACAGTGCATGGGTCGAGCCCAGGAGAGAGAAAATGTGGAAAAATGTGGGAGCCATTCCCCATTGACCAAAATGCATTAAAAACATCATGGAGGTCCTTACAAACCCATACCTTGACATTTTTGACCATGCTGGAGAAGAATGTGACCCATTTTGCATTAAAATTAGTTGTTGAAATGTCAGTTCTATCCATGGGCACATACCAGAAGAATTTTTTTATTTTCTCCCTCTAAACTAAACCAAAATTCAAAATTGACCATGGAATCTTGTAGAGAATTTCACCAGATTTCCATTGATATAAAAAATGTGAAAATCCAAGCTCTGGATCGAAAGTTATGGCGATTTGAATTTTTAGGGAAAAAACAGGCCAAAATCGGATCGGCGAGCAAAAAGTTTAAATTTTTACCCATTTGGTCTTTGGAACATTTTTCAAATTTTCCCCATGCTCCGCCACTCTAGGTGCCACATGGCATGTTCTGATTGGGCACAGTCCCTTCCTGACCATTTTTTCCTTCGGGTCGTTTGGTGTTTTTTCACCCTTGGACACGTGGCAGCTCCTGATTGGCTGCGGGCCTTCTAGGGAAAAATTTCTCACCAAAACTCCGCTAAGCCATAACTTGAAAAATACGTGGAGCTAGGAGGAAAAATTTACCTTTCTGGAAATATGAGAAATATCTCTATCCAATGGTGCCATTTCCAAAAGGTTTTGAGGGCTTGGAAAAAAAAAACAATTCTGACTGAGGCACAAGAGAGGAAAAAATGAGAGGAGTTAGCCACAAAAAATGAGCAGGGGCACATTTTGGATAATAATTTTGGTGACTCAGAGGGGTCATCTACCTGCTGGATGAAGTTACTAGTTACCTAAAGCAATCCATTGGGTATGGAGTCATTGAATTCTCTATTTGATACCCCAACTGACTAGAACACTGCAAGGAGGAAGATGGAATATCACCTGATGGAGCAAGGCTTGCAAACACATCTCCAGGAACACCAAGCTTGTGCCAAAGCACTTAGGGAAAGAAAAACTAATCTACAACAAAATAATGTGCACAAGCACTTGGAGGAATGAAAAACCTAAACTAATAAGTACAGGGTGAAGCATTTCCTTCATTAGCAATGCTTCAGATGGATTCCATTGACTGAAATCTACAGTTCTTCACCATCCAATGAAGACAACTGGAAAGCATTGCTATCCTTACATTTTGTGATCATGTATGGGCCACTCTAAATGGCATCAAATTTTGAATGCCTTCCCAGTTTTTCTCTATCCACATCCCATTTTAACACTAAATCTCCAACTTAGAAGGATCTGTTCTTGGCCTTTCTATCAAAGGTCTTCTTTATCAAAGCTTGATCCTTCTCCATTGCTTGGGATGCCTGATTTTTGATTTCTTTGAGCTCCATCAATTCTGCATATCTGACTTCCATGGGCTCAAACTCCAACAACTCCAATTGTTTCATGAGTTCTAATGTTGGCAACTCAAGTGATATGGGAAAAATTGTCTCTCTTCCATAAACAAGGTTGAATGGAGAGTTACCTGTAGATCTTTTAGGAGTTATCCTATCAGCCCATAAGGCTAATTTCAATTTGGTATGCCAAGACCTCTGATTCTCATCAAGATTCCTCCTAATGATCCTCAACAAGTTCTTATTTGTAGATTCAGCCTGGCCATTACCCTAGGGGTAATAGTTTGATGAAGTACTTAGGTAGATCCCGTTCTTGACAGCCCATTCAATCACCTTGGATCCAATGAATGCCAATGCATTATCTGATATTATTGTAGCTGGTATGCCAAATCTGGTTACTATTCCCTCATAGAAGTCTAGGATGCTAGATTCATTTGCTTCCTTGAGTGCTACTACTTCAGTCCATTTGGTGAAGTAATCTGTGGCTGTTAAAATCCACTTGTACCCTTGGCTCGAATTGGGATTAATAACTCCAATGAAGTCTAAACCCCATTGCATGAATGGCTGGTCAACTGAAATTGGATGTAATGGGAGAGCAGCTAGCCTCTCTTTACCTGTGAAAAATACACAATTCTTGCACCTCTTGATCCATCCATAACAATCATTGAAAATCTTGGGCCAATAATAACCAACCCTCATGATCTTTAGAGCTGTCACTCTTGGTGCAAAATGGCCACCAGCTGGTCCACCATGGAACTCTTCCAGCATCTTATGAATCTGATTTGTACCAATGCATCTCATCAGTACTCCATTCACATCTCTTTTGAATAAAACACCATCAACAAGGGCATATGGGACAGCTTGCAACCTGAAGTGTCTTCTTTAGTTCTTGTTCATCTTTGGAGGACATAGACCTGTGCTTATGAAGTGCATTATACCTTGGGTCCAGCAAAGAGTGGGGACACCATCATTCTCCTCTTGAGTGCTTCCTTGCTCATGGCTATCTAGCAATGCCAAAACAGCCTCCTTCTCGTTGCATGATTCCTCTTGTTTGCTCAAGATCAGCTGCTCACACAATCCTTTTCCTCTTACCAACTTGATGACTTTGATCTCAATGTCATACTCCATGACACGAGTAATCTAACCTGCCCTTTTTGCATTCAAATCCTTTTTGAGGAGGAAGTCCTTTACTCCCGCATGAGAGACCAACAACTGAACCTTGTTGTTTGAGACTAGATGCTTGAATTTCTTCAAGCTTCTGATTACTACAAGTACATGCTTCTCAATAAAATAATATCTCACATCATAGTCATCTAGGCTTTGGCTGAAGAAAGAAATTGGCTACTCATCATTGTCCTTGTTCTACTGTACCAAAATGGCAGAAATAGTATCATTACCTCCAAATGCATAGAGGATGAAATCCTTGGCGAAATCTAGGTTGATGAGAGTTGGTGCTTGGGAGATGGCTTCTTTGATTTCTTTAAAACTATCCTTGCCTTCTGTTGTACACTTGAAAGCCATGCTTTTCTTTAACATTTTGGTGATAGGGTTGACAAGGGCTGCAAAATATGGGACAAACCTCCAAACAGAGTTTATTCTCCCTAAGAAACTCTGAAGGGCCTTCTTGTGGCTTGGTAATGGTAGTGCTCTTATGGATTCAAACCTCTCTGCATCAATTGCTAATCCTTCTTTGGAGACAATATGGCCAAGGAGCTTTCCTTCATGTGCTAGGAAGATACACTTCTTAGGATTCAAATACACTCCAAATCTCCTGTAGCTTTGGAAGACTTGTCTCAAATGAGAGAGGTGTTCTGCTACATTATTTGAAAAAATAGTGATATCATCAAGGTATATCAGCACCATGTTGTTAATCAAACCTTTGAACGCCATGTCCATTTCTCTTTGGAAGGTAGCACCAGCGTTGGACAGCCCAAATGACATTTTCCTATATACATAAGTTCTCCATTTGGTTGTGAAGGCTGTCTTGAACTGGTCTTCATCCTTCACCATAATTTGATTATAGCCTGAGTAGCCATCAAGTAGTGAAAACCTCTCGGAGCCAGCCACAACTTGCAAAATTTTCTCCATAGAAGGGAGTGGGTAATGGTCCTTGAGAGATGCTCTATTCAAGTCTCTGAATTCAACACACAATCTGATCTCTCCACTCTTCTTTCTAACTGGAACTAAGTTAGCAACCCAACTAGAATGCTTGATTGGGAATATGATTCTTGACTCAATCAACTTGTTCAATTCCTTCCTCATGAAAGGTTCCATGTGTGGATTGACTGGCCTTTGTTTCGTAGCTCCAAGCAAACACATCAGGGAACTCTTGACACAGTTGTATGAACTCATACCTTTCTTGTTCAGTTGTCATCTTTCCAATTTGCAATGGTTTGTTCTCTTCCACCAAGATGGATACTGAATCTTCTCTCTTGACCTGAATGTTTGCTTTCTCTTTCCTAAACTGATCATTGGGATTGAAAATGGAATCCAAAGTGATAAGTCCCTAAGGCAGCTTGTTAGTTCTCAGCTGTACCACTTGGTCACCATACTGCTGTTCCAATTTTTCTTGATTTTTAGCTGAGAACTCAGCTTCTTCTTGTAAGAAATGGATGATTTGTTGGTCATTCTTAAACACTTACAAACTTACATTGTTATCCGGCACTGAAGGCCTCACAATCACATGGATGTTTCGCTGTACCTTATCTTTTTGAATGCTCTCCACAACGTCAAAGGCTTCCCCAACTGCTACAAGCCTGTCAACAGCTTGGTTCTCTTTTCTAGGAATTGATTTGTTCGCAAAACCCTCAAAATATTCAATGAGGTCCCACACCCTGTTCTTGTAGCACTTGAGTAGATCATTCTTGATAGAATGCTTCCCCTTGACTTGGTTGACAATCAACTCACTGTCACCAAAGACTTGCAAGTTCTTTATTCCTCTCTTTATTGCCCAATGCATCCCTTGCACCAAGGATTCATATTCAGCAGTGTTATTGGACCATGTAAACTGAAATCTAAAAGTTGAATAGTACTTTACTCCTTGAGGTGAAATAAGCATAGCTCCACCTCCTGCACCTTGTCTACTCCTTGATCCATCAAGAAACAGCTGCCATACCTCATTGTCATCCTTGTGGTTTGGCTTGGTGATACTAGGAATGGGCTGATCTTCTTGATGTATGTAATAGACCCCTAGCTCAGATTCTTCTACTTCTTGATAAGGATCAAAAGCATGCACCTTGTTTTCCCATTCATCAAGAGTTAGATCCGGGATGCTTCCAACCTTGGTGTCAGCTTCATCAGTGCTTGGGTGATTTTCTTGATCAAATGCTGAACAATTGGCATTGATCTGACTTGGAGTGTAGGGCTCAATGTGGAAGTTTGTAATAGGTTCAGACCTGATTGTAGCTTTGGTTCCATACCTCGTTCTGAACAGCATGTGTGACCAATCAGCACACAAATATCCTCCAATCTTGGCTATGAAATCTCTTGGCAAACATAGGGCAAAGAGTGGTGGAAGGTCTATAACTAATACATCTTGTAAAATAACAACATTTGGACATGCATACAAGGTAAGACTCAAGTTTCTAATCACCCCAACTGTTGTTACTGTTGTCCCATCCAACTGCACTACTCCTTTGGATATGGTTTCATATTGAAGTTCTAGCTAATCAGCTATTTACTTGGGCATCACTGAGCTACTTGCCCCAGAATCAATCATGTAATTGTGCACCAATTGGTTTCCAATGATTATTGAGACATAAAAAGGAGGGGGCTTCAAAATTTTACCTTGCTGTCCTCCATCATTCCCTTCAGGCTGGGCAGCATTTGTGAGCACTTTATCTTACATTTGGACTTGCTGATTCGAAGTTGGCCAGTCCTTCATGGCAGCTTGTAGTAAATCTCTCTGGCTTGGGATAGATAGGGATTCCCAAATTGATATATTTACATTTGTCTTCTTCATCTGATCAATGATACTAAATGGTGATGAAGGATCTCTTTGTTGTCCCTTGGTTTGCATATTCATCCCTTGCATGTGGGCAGCAACAACTAGTATTTGAGTTGGTCTAGGAGCTGTTCTTGGCTGCCCTTGTGCATTTACAACTGGATTTTGTTTGCCAACCATTTGTGGAGCCATAAAAGGTTGTGGATTGGTTGGAGCTAATGGCTGTTCTTGACCCAAATTCCTTCTTTTTGACCTTGTGTTAGCTACAACACCTTGAGAGACTGTTTCATTTATGCCACAAAAATCCTCTACCTGCCAGTTCACAAGTGTGGTGTCATTTGTAGCTGATTGCTGCTGGAATGTTTCTTGTTGTTGGTTGTTTCCTTGACTGCCCTCACCCTCCACACCAGTAGTTATCACCATTAATTCTTGATTCAAGGCACCATTGAAACACATAGATTGGTTGTGAGGTTCATTGCATGGAAAACACCAATCATACTCTTGAGCAACGCTATTTTGTGTTGGCACCAATGCCTTAGAGCCAGGTATAGCATTTGGATTATATGGCTGAAATGGTCTGTTGGTAGGAGGCCTTGCTTGATTTAGATTTGTAGCTGGATTGGGTGGTCTATGAGGTTGATATGGTTGCTTGTTAGGCTGAGCTTGAGGCTGGAAGGAAGGTCTAAAACTTTGGGCTTGTTGCCTCTTGAGAGTAACCAACTCATTACCTAAATTTTGCAATTGCTTCATGACTTCTTGAGGTTCATTTAAGGCACTAGAAGATGAAGTGGAAGCTTTACTTGAATTCTGATTTCTAGGAGTGGGAGAAGGAGCCAAATTAGGTGCTTGATTAGTGTTTGGGCTCTCTAAACTTGGAAACAATGGCATGGGAGGTCTAAGGTCCCACCGGGCATGCCAAAACTATTGTTGCAAATCAGCAGCACCTTTGGATGCAAATCAGGTTTATAAATTGATGTTTTAGGCATCCAATGTGATTACACAACATTGAAACCTCTCTCCAAGTGTGGGACTTGTAAATATGAGAGAGGAATCTCCAGATTAGAGTTTGGTTCCTCAAACTCCTCTGATTAGATCTATTATTTACACAACAGCATAGGTTCAAATCCTAATTTTATCCCAATTTGCAAGGATACAGGGATCAGAAATGCAAAAATTGAAACTAAAACTAATGATGGTGATGCACCAAAGGAGTGGTGAACATTTTTGCTCATGAAAATAGACACAAATCAAAAATTGCAGCATAAAAAATTATGCACAGGTTGATAAGCTGTAATCAAAGGTTTGAAATGAAACAAACAACACATGCAAAGGACTGAAAGCATTCACAGAGCCTGCATTGTGATTTTCAACATCAAAATCCTTGTATTCCAACACCAAAGAGGCAGAAAAACCTGTTACAATTCCTGGAAGGTCTGTTACTTCCAAAATCACTTGTTGAAGGTGAAAATAGAAGCTTGTTATGTAAAAAGGTGTTCAACCTTTGAAAAATAAGCCAAATCTAGCTTTTACAGTGCATGGGTCGAGCCCAAGAGAGAGAAAACGTGAAAAAATGTGGGAGCCATTCCCCATTGACCAAAATGCATTAAAAATAGCATGGAGGTCCTTAAAAACCCCATGGAGGTCCTTAAAAACACATGCCTTGAAATTTTTGACCATGCTGGAGAAGAATGTGACCCATTTTGCATTAAAATTGGTTGTTGAAACGTCAGTTTTGTCCATAGGTGCGTACTAGAAGCATTTTTTGATTTTCTCCCTCTAAAATGAACTAAAATTCAAAATTGATCATCCTTGTTTGGCTCTTCTTTCTGCTGCTATTTTCCTTGATTGGAATTCTAATTTTTATCCTCCCAACATGGATTTGGGAATGCAAGAGGAGAAGTGGATTGTAACTCAATTGATTTTACAATTTTTTTTGGTGGTGGAGGAGGTAGGAACTGTTGTTTCTTTAGAGGGAATGGCTGTTTGGAAGGGAAAATGATAGAATAACTGAGATGGGGTGGAAGACTAGGGAATGGAGAAATGGAATTAACTCCTGGGATAGCATTGACTAGATTTAGAATTTGAAATTCCAAATGAGATGATGATGCTTGAGTAATGGGAAGAGAAAAACCAGATGATGATGTAGATCTTACCCATTGACAAGGTTGTTCAACACCTAGTGTATAGGCCTCTATTTCTGCTGTCCATTGTGCAAGTTAGCGCAGCATCTTCATCATAAAGTCCAGCTTCTCCTGAGGGCTGAAGTGTCTGTTGTTACTAATCAGCAGTACCCGTGGATGTAAATCAAGGTTCTAAGTTGATGTTCAGGGCATCCAGTGTGATTACACAACATTAAAACCTCTCTCCAAGTGTGGGACTTGCAAGATGAGAGAGGAATCTACAGATTAGAGGCTGGTTCCTCAAACTCCTCTGATTAGATCTATATTTGCACAACTGCAGAGGTTTAGATCCTAATTTTATCCTAATTTGTAAGGAGACAGGGATAAGAAATGTAAAAATTGAAACTAAACTGATAAGGGTGATACACCAAAGGAGTGGTGAGCACTTCTTGTTCATGCAAATTGACACAAATCAGAAATTGAAATATAAAACATCATGCACAGGTTGATAAGCTGTAATCAAGGGTTTGAAATGAAGCAAACAACACATACAAAGGACTGAAAGCATTCACAGAGCCTGCATTGTGATTTTCAACATCAAAATCCATGTATTCCAACACCAAAGAGGTAGAAAAACCTGTTACAATCCATGGAAGGTCTGATACTTCCAAAATCACTTGTTGAAGGTGAAAACAGAAGCTTGCTATGTAAAAAGGTGTTCAACCTTTGAAAAATGAGCCAAATCTGGCTTTTACAGTGCATGGGTCGAGCCCAAGAGAGAGAAAACGTGAAAAAACGTGGGAGCCATTCCCCATTGACCAAAATGCATTAAAAATAGCATGGAGGTCCTTACAAACCCATGCCCTGACATTTTTGACCATGCTGGAGAAGAATGCGACCCATTTTGCATTAAAATTGGTTGTTAAAATGTCAAATCTGTCCATGGGCACATACCAGAAGCATTTTTTGATTTTCTCCCTCTAAACTAAACCAAAATTCAAAATTGACCATGGAATATTCTAGAGATCTTCACCATCTTTCCATTGATATAAACAACGCAAAAATTTGAGCTCTAGATTGAAAGTTATGGTGATTTGAAGTTTTAGGGCAAAAACAGGCCAAAATCGGATCGGCGGGCAAAATGTTTGAATTTTTACCCATTTGGTCTTTGGAACATTTTTCAAAATTTCCCCACACTCCGTCACTCCAGGTGCCACATGGCACATTCTGATTGGGTGCGGGCCCTTCCTGACCATTTTTTCCTTCGGGTCACTTGGTGTTTTTTCACCCTTGGACACGTGGCAGCTCTTGATTGGCTGCGGGCCTTCTAGGGAAAAATTTCCCACCAAAACTCTGTTGAGCCATAACTTGAAAAATACGTGGAGTTAGGAGGAAAAATTCACCTTTATGGAAATCTGAGAAAGAGCTCTATCCAATGGTTCCATTTTCAAAAGGTTTTGAGTGCCTAGAAAAAAAAATATTCTGACTGAGGCACAAGAGAAGGAAAGATGTAAAGCAATTAGCCACAAAATGAGCAGGGGGCACATCTGGGATAACAATTTTGGTGACTCAGAGGGGTCATCTGCCTATTGGATGAAGTTACCAGTTGCCTAAAGTAATCCATTGGGCATGGAGTCACTTGATTCTCTATTTAATACCCCAACTGACTAGAACGTTGCAAAGAGGAACATGAAAAATCACCTGATGGAGCAAGGCCTGCAACACATTCCTAGGAACAACAAGTTGTACCAAAGCACTAAGGGAAAGCAAAACAACCTACAACAAAATAATGTGCACAAGCACTTGGAGGAATGAAAACCTAAGCTAATATTTACAAGGTGGAGAATTTCCCTCTAGTAGCAATGCTTTAGATAGATTCCATTGACTGGAATCTACAGTTCTTCGCCATCCAATGAAGACAATTGGAAGGCATTGCTGTCCTTACACTTTGTGACCATGTATGGGCCACTCCAAATGGCATCAAATTTTGAATGCCTTCCCAGTTTTTCTCTATCTGCATCCCATTTTAACACTAGATCTCCAACTTGGAAAGATCTACTCTTGGCCTTCCTATCAAAGGTCTTTTTGATCAAAGCTTGATCCTTCTCCATTGCTTGGGATGCCTAATCTCTGATCTCTTGGAGCTCCATCAACTCTGCATATCTCACCTCCATGAGCCCAAACTCTAGCAACTCTAACTGCTTCATGAGTTCCAATGTTGGCAACTCAAGTGACATGGGCAAGATTTCCTCTCTTCCATAAACAAGCCTGAATGGAGAGTTACCTGTGGATCTCTTGGGAGTTATCCTATCAGCCCATAAGGCTGATTTCAGTTTGGTATGCCAAGACCTCTGATTCTCATCAAGAGTCCTTTTAATGATCCTCAACAAGTTCTTTTTTGTAGATTCAGCCTGGCCATTTCCCTGAGGGTAGTAGTTTGATGAAGTACTTAGGTAGATCCCGTTGTTGACAGCCCACTCAGTCACCTTGGATCCAATGAATGCTAATGCATTATCTGAGATTATTGTAGCAGGTATGGTAAATCTGGTTACTATCACCTCATAGAAGTCTAAGATGCTAGACTCATTTGCTTCCTTGAGTGCTACTGCTTCAGTCCACTTGGTGAAGTAGTCTGTGTCTATCCAAATCCACTTATGCCCTTGGCTTGAATTGGGATTAATGACTCTAATGAAGTCCAAACCCCATTGCATGAATGGCTGGTCAACTGAAATTGGATGCAATGGAAGGGCAGCAAGCCTCTCTTTACCTGTGAAGAATGCACAATTCTTGCACCTTTTGATCCACTCAAAGCAATCACTGAAAATCTTGGGCCGATAATAACCAGCCTTCATGATTTTTAGAGCTGTCACTCTTGGTGCAAAATGACCACCAGCTGGTCCACCATGGAACTCTTCCAACACCCTATGAATCTGATTTGTGCTAATGCATCTCAACAGCACTCCATTCACATCTTTCTTGAACAAAACACCATCCACTATGGCATATGGGACAACCTACAATCTGAAGTGTCTTCTTTGGGTTTTTTTCATCTCTAGAGGGCATAGGCCTATGCTTAGGAAATGCATTATACCTTGGGTCCAGCAAGGAATGGGGACAACATTATTGCTACCTTGCACATGGCTATCTTGAACATTCAAAATAGCCTATTCTTTATTGCATACTCCTTTTTTCTTTCCTAGAATCAGCTGCTCACGCAATCCTTTTCCTCTTACCAGCTTGGTGACTTTGATCTCAATGTCATACTCCATGACACGATTGATTCAACCTACCCTTTTCTCATTCAAATCCTTGTTGAGGAGGAAGTCCTTTACTCCCGCATGAGAGACCAACAACTGAACCTTGTTGTTTGAGACTAGATGCTTGAATTTCTTCAAGCTTCTGATTACTGCAAGTACATGCTTCTCAATAATAGAAGAAAGCAATTGGCTACTCATCATTGTCCTTGTTCTTCTGTACCAAAATGGTAGAAATAGTATCATTACCTCCAAATGCATAGAGGATGAAATCCTTGGCGAAATCCAGGTTGATGAGAGTTGGTGCTTGAGAGATGGCTTCTTTGATTGCTTCAAAACTCTCCTTGCCTTCTGTTGTCCATTTGAAAGCCATGCTTTTCTTCAACATCTTGGTGATAGGTTTGACAAGGGTTGCAAAATCTGGGACAAACCTCCGAACAAAATTTATTCTCCCCAAGAAACTTTGAAGTGCCTTCTTGTGGCTTGGCAATGGTAGTGCTCTTATGGCTTCAACTCTCTCTAGATCAATTGCTAATCCTTCTTTGGAGACAATATGGCCAAGGAGATTTCCTTCATGTGCTAGGAAGATACACTTCTTAGGATTCAAAGACACTCCAAATCTCCTGCACCTTTGGAAGACTTGTCTCAAATGAGAGAGGTGGTCTGCTGCATTCTTTGAAAAAAACAGTGATATCATCAAGGTATATCAGCACCACGTTATTAATCAAACCTTTGAATCCCATGTCC
This sequence comes from Taxus chinensis, assembly GCA_019776745.2. Taxonomy (NCBI): domain Eukaryota; kingdom Viridiplantae; phylum Streptophyta; class Pinopsida; order Cupressales; family Taxaceae; genus Taxus; species Taxus chinensis. The sequence goes on from CM034154.1 coordinate 387,129,666, forward strand.
TTTGCTCTTTGGAAGGTAGCTCCAGTGTTGGACAACCCAAATGGCATTTTTCCTATATGCATAAGTTCCCCATTTGGTTGTGAAGGTTGTCTTGAACTGATCTTCTTCTTTTACCATAATCTGATTGTAGCCTGAGTAGCCATCAAGTAGTGAAAACCTCTCGGAGCCAGCCACAACTTGCAAAATTTGCTCCATAGAAGGGAGTGAGTAATGGTCCTTGAGAGATGCTCTATTCAAGTCTCTGAATGTCAACACACGATCTGATCTCTCCACTCTTCTTTCTGAATAGAACTAAGTTGGCAACCCAACTAGAATGCTTGATTGGGAATATGATTCTTGACTCAATCAACTTGTTCAATTCCTTCCTCATGAGCGGTTCCATGTGTGGATTGACTGGCCTTTGTTTTTTGCCTGACATGGGCTTAGTATTTGGGTCCAACTCAATGGTGTGTTGAGCTAACTTGGGATTGAAACCTTCCAAATCTTTGTAGCTCCAAGCAAACACATCAGGGAACTCTTGACACAACTGTATGAACTCATACCTTCCTTGTTCAGTTGTCATCTTTCCAATTTGCAATGGTTTGTTCTCTTCCACCAAGATGGATACTGAATCTTCTCTCTTGACCTGAATGTTTACTTTCTCTTTCCTAAACTGATCATTGGGATTGAAAATGGACTCCAAAGTGATAAGTCCCTTAGGCAGCTAGTTAGTTCTCAGCTATACCACTTGGTCACCATACTACTATTCCAATTTTTCCTGATTTTTAACTGAGAACTTAGCTTCTTCTTGTAAGAAATGGATGATTTGTTGGTCATTCTTAAACACTTACAAACTTACATTGTTATCCGGCACTGAAGGCCTCACAATCACATGGATGTTTAGCTGTACCTTATCTTTTTGAATGCTCTCCACAATGTCAAAGGCTTCCCCAACTGCTACAAGCCTGTCAACAGCTTGGTTCTCTTTCCTAGGAATTGATTTGTTCGCAAAACCCTCAAAATATTCAATGAGGTCCCACACCCTGTTCTTGTAGCACTTGAGTAGATCATTCTTGATAGCATGCTTCCCCTTGACTTGGTTGACAATCAACTCACTGTCACCAAAGACTTGCAAGTTCTTTATTCCTCTCTTTATTGCCCAATGCATCCCTTGCACCAAGGATTCATATTCAGCAGTGTTATTGGACCATGTAAACTGAAATCTAAAAGTTGAATAGTACTTTACTCCTTGTGGTGAAATAAGCATAGCTCCACCTCCTGCACCTTGTCTACTCCTTGATCCATCAAGAAACAGCTGCCATACCTCATTGTCATCCTTGTGGTTTGGCTTGGTGATACTAGGAATGGGCTGATCTTCTTGATGTATGTAATAGACCCCTAGCTCAGATTCTTCTATTTCTTGATAAGGATCAAAAGCATGCACCTTGTTTTCCCATTCATCAAGAGTTAGATCCGGGATGCTTCCAACCTTGGTGTCAGCTTCATCAGTGCTTGGGTGATTTTCTTGATCAAATGCTGAACAATTGGCATTGATCTGACTTGGAGTGTAGGGCTCAATGTGGAAGTTTGTAATAGGTTCAGACCTGATTGTAGCTTTGGTTCCATACCTCGTTCTGAACAGCATGTGTGACCAATCAGCACACAAATATCCTCCAATCTTGGCTATGAAATCTCTTGGCAAACATAGGGCAAAGAGTGGTGGAAGGTCTATAACTAATACATCTTGTAAAATAACAACATTTGGACATGCATGCAAGGTAAGACTCAAGTTTCTAATCACCCCAACTGTTGTTACTGTTGTCCCATCCAACTGCACTACTCCTTTGGATATGGTTTCATATTGAAGTTCTAGCTAATCAGCTATTTACTTGGGCATCACTGAGCTACTTGCCCCAGAATCAATCATGTAATTGTGCACCAATTGGTTTCCAATGATTATTGAGACATAAAAAGGAGGGGGCTTCAAAATTTTACCTTGCTGTCCTCCATCATTCCCTTCAGGCTGGGCAGCATTTGTGAGCACTTTATCTTACATTTGGACTTGCTGATTCGAAGTTGGCCAGTCCTTCATGGCAGCTTGTAGTAAATCTCTCTAGCTTGGGATAGATAGGGATTCCCAAATTGATATATTTACATTTATCTTCTTCATCTGATCAATGATACTAAATGGTGATGAAGGATCTCTTTGTTGTCCCTTGGTTTACATATTCATCCCTTGCATGTGGGCAACAACAACTGGTATTTGAGTTGGTCTAGGAGCTGTTATTGGCTGCCCTTGTGCATTTACAACTGGATTTTGTTTAACAACCATTTGTGGAGCCATAAAAGGTTGTGGATTGGTTGGAGCTAATGGCTGTTCTTCACCCAAATTCCTTCTTTTTGACCTTGTGTTGGCTGCAACACCTTGAGAGAGTATTTGATTTATGCCACAAAAATCCTCTGCCTGCCAGTTCACAAGTGTGGTGTCATTTGGAGCTGATTGCTACTGGAATGTTTCTTGTTGTTGGTTGTTTCCTTAACTACCCTCACCCTCCACACCAGTAGTTGTCACCATTAATTCTTGATTCAAGGCACCGTTGAAACACATAGATTGGTTGTGAGGTTCATTGCATGGAAAACACCAATCATACTCTTGAGCAACATTGTTTTGTGTTGGCACCAATGCCTTAGAGGTAGATATAGCATTTGGATTATAGGGCTAAAATGGTCTGTTGGCTAGAGGCCTTGCTTGATTTAGATTTGCAGCTGGATTGGGTGGTCTATGAGGTTGATAGGGTTGCCTGTTAGGTTGAGCTTGAGGCTGGAAGGAAGGTTTAAAACTTTGGGCTTGTTGCCTCTTGAGAGTAACCAGCTCATTACCTAAATTTTGCAATTTCTTCATGACTTCTTGAAGTTCATTTGAGGCACTAGAAGATGAAGTGGAAGCTTCACTTGAATTCTGATTTCTAGAAGTGGGAGAAGGAGCCAAATTAGGTGCTTGATTAGTGTTTGGGCTCTCTAAACTTGGAAACAATGGCATGGGAGGTCTAGGGGCTAGTTTTCCAGCTTGGATCAAACAATTTTCAGCTCTAATAGCAATGCTATAAGCAATGCGGATAGTTGTGCCTCCCATGGATTGAATTAACATAGAAATATCAGAATTTAGAGCTTTGAGATAGTAAAGAAAATCACCTTCTATTGTTGGCTTGACTGCCACTAGAATTCTCTCCCAAGTCCTTTGAAATCTGAAGTTGAAATCAGTTAGCTACTTATTGGGAGCTCTCTTGATGGTTGTCAGCAGCTCCAAAAGAGACAAGTTGTCTCCTTTCTCTCCAAATTGCTCATGAAGTGCTTGTTATCCAAATGTGCCCCCTACTCATTTTGTGGCTAACTCCCTTTCTTTCTTTCCTTCTATTGTGTCTCAGTCATAAATTTTTATTTTTTAGGCACTTAAAACCTTCTGGAAATGACACCATTAGATAGAGCTCTTTCTTAGATTTCCAGAAAGGTAAAGTTTTCCTCCTAACTCCACGTATTTTTCAAGTTATGGCTCAGTGGAGTTTTTGTGGGAAATTTTCCCTTGCAAGGTCCGCAGCCAATCAGAACTCGCCACGTGTCTAGGTCAAAAATATCAAAGCGATCCGATTTTGGCCAATTTTTGCCCTAAAACTTCAAATCGCCATAACTTTCGATCCAAAGCTCAGATTTTCACGTTCTTTATATCAATGGAAATCTGGTGAAATTATCTACAAGATTCCATTGTCAATTTTGAATTTTGGTTCAGTTTAGAGGGAGAAAATCAAAAAATTCTTATGGTACGCGCCCATGGACAGAACTGACGTTTCAACAACCAATTTTAATGCAAAATGGGTCGCATTGTTCTCCAGCATGGTCAAAAATGTCAGGGCATGGGTTTGTAAGGACATCCATGATGTTTTTAATGCATTTTGGTCAATGGGGAATGGCTCCCACATTTTTTCACATTTTCTCTCTCTTGGGCTCGACGCATGCACTATAAAAGCCAGATTTGGCTCATTTTTCAAAGGGGAACACTTTTTTACACAACAAGCTTCTATTTTCACCTTCAGCAAGTGATTTTTTGCAAGGATCAGACCTTTTTAGGGATTGTAATAGTTTTCTACCTCTTTGGTGTTGGAATACAAAGATTTTGATGTTGAAAATCACAATACAGGCTATGTGAATGCTTTCAGTCCTTTGTATGTGTTGTTTGTTTCATTTCAAACCTTTGATTACAGCTTATCAACCTGTGCATGATATTTTATGTTGCAATTTCTGATTTGTGTCTATTTGCATGAGTAAAAATGTTCACCACTCCTTTGGTGTATCACCCTTATTAGTTTAGTTTCAATTTTTGCATCTCTTATACCTGTCTCCTTGCAATCTAGGATAAAATTAGGATCTGAACCTCTGTAGTTGTGTAAATAATAGATCTAATCAGAGGAGTTTGAGGAACTAGCCTCTAATCTGGAGATTCCTCTCTCATTTTTACAAGTCCCACACTTAGAGAGAGGTTTCAATGTTGTGTAATCACACTGGATGCCTAAAACATTAATTTAGAATCCTGATTTGCATCCAGGGGTGCTGTTGATTTGCTACAACAGTTTTGGCATGCCCGGTGGGACCTTAGAGGTCTTCCACTTCATCTTTTGCAGGTTGGTGTGTTCCTGTGAATATTTCAGCCTTTAGAGGCACTTGCAAATACATCTGGCGACTCCATCTGATCAGCAACCCAGTTCTAAAGTTGCAGACCTATTTTTCATCCATATCCATCCATTATTCTTTCCATCTCTTTCATTCTTTTCCATTCTGTGAAGTTGTGCAATCATGACTTCATTTCCATCATGGAACTCACAATTACAATAGCAGCAATGTTTCCCACCTCCAACATGTTTTTTAAATCTTCCAAATCAGCATTTTGAACAAATTCAAAATCAGCATACATACCCATATGAGTAGCAATGCCAAAATCAGTTTGGCTATGGAGCTTTCCAAGAGCAAGGGTGTGCATACAATGAAGAAAATCAGATGCAAGATGTTGGTCTGTTAGAGAAAATCTAAAAGATGGAGGTAAACATGGTGCAATCTAGGGCTCAAGAACAAATGAAAGCATTTGGAATCGGTTGTGGAGCACCCTGTCCATGGGTGGGACTTTTCCCAAGGCATTACAACCCTCAAGAGAAGCTTGACTTCATGATTGCAATGTTGCCATTGCTTGCAAAGTGGATTGAAGGAATAGAGGTGTATGAGAGGAGTATTCAACAACCTTGTCAACGGGTAAGCACACCATCTCATGCCTTTTCTTTTCCTCTTTCCCAATCTGTTTTATCTCAGCAGTGTCAAGTTTTAAACTCTCCATCTGTTGTCCCAAGTGTTGAATCCATTTCTCCACCCCCTAGTCTTCCACCTCATCTCAATTCTTCTTTCCTTTTCCCTTCCAAACAATCATCCCCTCGACAAGAGCTAAATGAAACACTCTCTCCTCCAAAGAAACAAGAGGTTTTACCTCCTCCACCACCACAAAAAATTGCAAAAATTAGTCATGAAGGACAGCAAAAAGAGAAGCCAAACAAGGACGAAGAAATTCAAATTTTGAAGAGTTGGGCTCTTAAATTTGGGATGAAGAAGATCCCTTTGCTGATGAAACCTTAAGAAGAGGTTGGAGTTAAAGAACAAATGGTGGTCAAGACTGATTTTGTTGCAGCAGAAGAAGAGCAAAAAGGAGTTGCAGATCAGCAATCAATTTGTTCAGAATATAGTGTCCATGTTGGCACCCTATTTGAAGGAAATGTTGATCTAATTCAAATTGTAAAAATCAGTCATGAGGGATAGCAAGAGGAAGGAGAAGTTGCTCCAAATCCAAAAGAAGAGGAGCACATTCCAGCTGTGGGGGATAAAAGTGCAGATCCAAAGGCTTTGAGCACAAAGTAGGTTATAGAAGAACCTTCAGTTCTTCTCTCTACTTCATCTCTCTTAAGTTCTAGTACTGAAGAAGAGTTTGATCCCTCAAACTCAATGTTGGAGGATGAAAGAAACCATGGTGATCAAGTTGTAGATCAAGAGAATGCCATGGGAGATGTTGAACATTTACAGCAGGACAGCAATGAGGCAGTTTACCTATCTGATTTTGAGGACTGTTTTGATGAAGAAGAACCGGTTGAGTTTCCACCATTCTCTCTTTCATCATCCATCTTCCAAACACAAGATCCTGCTATCATGGAGGAGAGTATTCATTTGCAGTAGCCTGCATCTTATAGAAGCTCTTTGGAACCAAGATTGGAAGATTTTAATCTTTCATGTCCTTCATTGGAGGAAGAGAAAGGGCAAAAGGGTTCTACCATTGCTTCCACACGATCCATTCAAGGTCTACAAGAGAATTCCATTCTTGGAGTTGAAAATCAGAATTATGGGCATACTCAACGGATCAGACCTTTCCCAATTAGGTATTTGACTTCATTGGAGCCAAAGGAGAAGCCACAACCAGTCATGCTTGCTTCTAAGCATGAGGATGAGCTGCAAAGTTCCAAGGATCAGCTATCATACCTCTCCAATCCAAATGCAGAGAAACTAAAAGAGGTATTGGATTTGTTTTTAGTTGACACCTTGCTAATTTGGGTAGAAGACCAGCTTCTTGTTGATTTTCCACTCATCTAATCAGCCATACTCAGCTCCAAATCATTTACATGGCTGCCAATTTTGAAGAAAGGAAGCTATTTTACACAACCAGTTACAGGGTTCATTTAGCTCACCTTTGCTTCCAGTTAGAGTAGAGTAGGTAGGTTTGCTTTCAGTAGAAGAAGTGCTTGTGCACACTTTACATGTTCTATTTGGAGCATGTATGATTTTCAGTTTGTACATAGTTTTGGTGTTGCTGGTTTCACTCTTGCACAGTTCGTTTTGATGGAATTTTGGTGGGAAAAACTCCATGTCTAGTGGGATTCAAGCGGTTCAGAGGGAAGTTTTCAAAGTTTAGATCAGTTTTCAGGCTACTACTCATGACTCCATGCCCAATGGATTGCTTCAGGCTACTGATCATTCATCCAGCAGGTAAATGACCGCTCTGAGTCACCAAAATTGTTATCCAAATGTGCCCCCTACTCATTTTGTGGCTAACTCCCTTTCATTCTTTCCTTCTATTGTGCCTCAGTCATAAATTTTTACTTTTTAGGTACTCAAAACCTTCTAGAAATGACACCATTGGATAGAACTTTTTCTCAGCTTTCCAGAAAGGTAAAGTTTTCCTCCTAACTCCACGTATTTTTCAAGTTATGGCTCGGCGGAGTTTTTGTGGGAAATTTTCCCTTGCAAGGTCCGCAGCCAATCAGAACTCGCCACGTGTCCAAGTCAAAAATATCAAAGCGATCCAATTTTGGCCTGTTTTTTCCCTAAAACTTCAAATCACCATAACTTTCGATCCAAAGCTCAGATTTTTGCGTTATTTATATCAATGGAAAGCCGATGAAATTCTCTACAAGATTCCATTGTCAATTTTGAATTTTGGTTTAGTTCGGAGGGAGAAAATCAAAAAACACTTCTGGTACGCGCCCATGGACATAACTGACGTTTCAACAACCAATTTTTATGCAAAATGGGTCGCATTCTTCTCCACATGGTCAAAAATGTCAGGGCATGGGTTTGTGAGGACCTCCATGCTATTTTTAATGCATTTTGGTCAATGGGGAATGGATTCCACGTTTTTTCACGTTTTCTCTCTCTTAGGCTCGACCCATGCACTGTAAAATCCAAATTTGGCTCATTTTTCAAAGGGGAACACTTTTTTACACAACAAGCTTCTGTTTTCACCTTCAGCAAGTGATTTTTTTCAAGGATCATACCTTTTCAGGGATTGTAACATTTTTCTACCTCTTTGGTGTTGGAATGCAAGGATTTTGATATTGAAAATCACAATACAGGCTCTGTGAATGTTTTCAGTCCTTTGTATGTGTTGTTTGTTTCATTTCAAACCTTTGATTACAACTTATCAAGCTGTGCATGATGTTTTATGTTGCAATTTCTGATTTGTGTCTATTTTCATGAGCAAAAATGTTCACCACTCCTTTGGTGTATCACCCTTATTAGTTTAGTTTTAATTTTTACATCTCTTATCCCTGTCTCCTTGCAATCTAGGATAAAATTAGGATCTGAACCTCTACAGTTGTGCAAATAATAGATCTAATCAAAATATTTTGAGGAACCAACCTCTAATTTGGAGATTCCTCTCTCATTTTAACAAGTCCCACACTTGGAGAGAGGTTTCAATGTTGTGCAATCACACTGGATGCCTAAAACATCAATTTAGCAACCTGATTTGCATCCAGGGGTACTGCTGATTTGCTACAACAGTGCTACACATATCCAGTTCCAATTTTGAATAGAACCTAAGGGAAGGCTTCTAAACCATTGCAAAGCCTTCCCCTTGAATGAAGATGCTAGCAATTTGACAGCAACTTGCATCTCATTGATTTCAGGAATTACACAAAGGTTGGCAATGTCTTTAATATTATCACCAGGAGTAGTCTGATTCTCTCCATTAAAGTATGGAATGTTCTTCAAGGTTGAAATTGGAATTAGATTTTGTACATTGAGAGCAAGTGGGCTGTTGCCAGTGAAATTGACATAGGCGTTGTTTTGTGCCATTCTAATTGGCCTTAGAACCCTTGTTGATTGAATGAAAGGCCTAGCAGGTGGAGTTGAGAGAGTTCTGTTTGGTGGAGATGGAGACCTTTGGATTCTCCTCCCACTTTTCCTTACTCTTGGAGATAACTGCAGATATTCAAACAACACCTCTTCTTCTCCAGCTCTTGACCTTGTAGTGATTCTTCTCATGAGTTTTCAGGTCTACACTGCTAAAACTAGTTGATTCTTCTTCCTTGGAGTCGCCAGATGTGCAACTTATGGCTCTTTTAAGCAAGAAAATTGTAGCAGATGCACATCAACTTTGCTACAATGAAAATGAGACCTCTAAGGTCCCACCCGGCATGCCAAAACTATTGTTACTAATCGGCAGCACCCCTAGATGCAAATCAAGGTTCTAAGTTGATGTTCAGGGCATCCAGTGTGATTGCACAACATTGAAACCTCTCTCCAAGTGTGGGACTTGCAAGATGAGAGAGGAATCTCTAGATTAGAGGCTAGTTCCTCAAACTCCTCTGATTAGATCTATATTTGCACAACTTCAGAGGTTCAGATCCTAATTTTATCCTAATTTGTAAGGAGACAGGGATAAGAAATGCAAAAATTGAAACTAAACTGATAAGGGTGATACACCAAAGGAGTGGTGAGCACTTCTTGTTCATGAAAATTGACATAAATCAGAAATTACAACATAAAACATCATGCATAGGTTGATAAGCTGTAATCAAGGGTTTGAAATGAAGCAAACAACACATACAAAGGACTGAAAGCATTCACAGAGCCTGCATTGTGATTTTCAACATCAAAATCCTTGTATTCCAACACCAAAGAGGTAGAAAAACTTGTTACAGTCCCTAGAAGGTCTGATACTTCCAAAATCACTTGTTGAAGGTGAAAACAGAAGCTTGCTATGCAAAAAGGTGTTCAAGCTTTGAAAAATGAGCCAAATCTGGCTTTTACAGTGCATGGGTCGAGCCCAGGAGAGAGAAAACGTGAAAAAATGTGGGAGCCATTCCCCATTGACCAAAATGCATTAAAAATAGCATGGAGGTCCTTACAAACCCATGCCCTGACATTTTTGACCATGCTGGAGAAGAATGTGACCCATTTTGCATTGAAATTGGTTGTTGAAACATCAGTTTTATCCATAGGCACGTACCATAAGTGTTTTTTGATTTTATCCCTCCAAACTAAACCAAAATTCACAATTGACCACGGTATATTATAGAGAATTTCTCCAACTTTTCATTGATATAAAGAACATGAAAATCTGATCTCTGGATTGAAAGTTATGGCAATTTGAAGTTTTAGGGAAAAAACAGGCCAAAATCAGATCGGTGGGCAAAAAGTTTAAATTTTTATCCTTTTGGTCTTTGGAACATTTTTCAAATTTTCCCCATGCTCCATCACTCCAGGTGCCACATGGCACATTTTTATTGGGTGTGGACCCTTCCTGACCATTGTTTCCTTCGGGTCACTTGGTGTTTTTTCACCCTTGGACACATGGCAGCTCCTGATTGGCTGCGGGCCTTTTAGGGAAAAGTTTCTAACCAAAACTCCGCTGAGCCATAACTTGAAAAATACGTGGAGTTAGGAGGAAAAATTTACCTTTCTGGAAAGTTGAGAAAGAAATCTATCCAATGGTGCCATTTCCAGAAGGTTTTGAGTGCCTGGAAAACAAAACAATTCTGACTGAGGCACAAGAGAAGGAAAGATGTAAAGGAGTTAGCCACAAAATGAACAGGGGGCACATTTGGGATAACAGTGTTTTGGAAAAGGGCCTCCCCATGGACAAGGAGTCCTGTAACCAATTCTGAAAGCCTTCATTTGAGCTGCTACTCTTGGTTGCACCATCTTTGCCTCCATCTTTTGGATTTTTTCTACAAAATCTGCATTTTCCATTTGATTGTTTTCATTGCATGTGTACCCTTGCTCTTGATGTGCTTCACGACCAAACTGACTTTGGCACTGCTGCTCATATGGGTAGATATGCTGATTTTGAATTTGATCAAAATGTTGATTTGAAGGGTTTGTAAAACATGTTGGAGGTGTGATATACTGCTGTTGTTAAAAACATGAATTCCATGATGGAAATGAAGTCATGATTGCACAACTTCATGGAATGGAAAAGAATGAAAGAGATGGAAAGAAAGATGGATGGAAATGGATGGAAAATGGGTCTGAAACTCAGAGAATGAGTTATTTACCAGATGGATTCACCAAATGTGCTTTTGAATATGCCTCTAAAAGGCTGGATCTTTAATAGGAACACACCAACCTGTCAAAGATAAAGCGAAAGACCTCTAAGTCCCATCGGGCGTGTCAAAACTGTTAGTGCAAATCAGTAGCACCCCCTGGATGTTGATCATATTTCTAGTTTGATCATTCTAAGCATCTAGTGTGATTGTACAACATTGAAACCTCTCTCCAAGTGTGGGACTTGTAAAATGAAAGAGGAATCTCCAGAGAAAGCTGGTTCTTCTCCTAAACTACCTGCCACAATCTACTCTAATGCAGGGAAAACTAAATATGCCAATCTAAATTTCCAAGGGACCAGGGAGAGAGAATGCATAAAATGAAAGCCTACACTAAAGTGGTGATACACTAGAAAAGGAGTGGTGGACATCTTTCAAAACTACTATGGACAAAGCTCCAACCTTGCAATAAACATTTAAACGTGCACAAGTACCTGCAATGAAGAGAGGCAAGAAGAAAACAAGCAAAATGAGCAAGGATGGACAAATGCATCACAAAACACGTTTTTTGTTGCTCCAGAAGTTTGCACAGAACATCATTTTAATGGTAAAAGGGAAAAATACCATTACAGAGTAGGGGAGGAGGTTCAAACTCCATTTTCAACCTTGGGGAAGAAAAGAAAGGAGAGCAGAGCAGAAAAGATGAACAACCCTTTGAAAAATGAGCCAAATCTGGCTTTTACAGTGCATGGGTCGAGCCCAGGAGAGAGAAAACGTGTAAAAACATGGGAGCCATTCCTCATTGAATGAAGATGCATTAAAAAAACATGGGCATCCTTACAGACCCATGCCCTGACATTTTTGGCCATACTGAAGGAGAATGCGACCCATGTTGCATTAAAACTAGTTGTTGAAACGTCATTTCTGGCCATTACCATGTTCCAGAGACGTTTCTTGATTTTATCTCTCCAAAATAAACCAAAATGTAGGATTTACCTCATAATCATGGAGATAATTTCACCATCTTTCCATTGATATAAAGAACATGAAAATCTGAGCTCTGGATCGAAAGTTATGGCCATTTGAAGATTTAGGGCAAAAACAAGCCCAAAACGGATCGACAGGAAAAAGTTTGAATTTTTTACCCATTTGGTCTTTGGAAAAAAATTCAAATTTTCCCTGCACTCCACCACTTGGATGACATGTGGCACGATTTCATTGGACGTGGGCCCTTCCTGACCATTTCCCTTTGGAAATTTTTTTAAAAATTTCCCGCCGGGCCGATGAGGTGAAGACACGTGGTGGGCGCTGATTAGATGCGGGCCTGTCTTTCTTAAATTTTCCGTGGGTCGCTTCGAAATTTTGACTTAGACATGTGTCAAAACCCCATTGGATGCGGGGTTCGACCCTCCAAAATTTCCTTGCGGGCTTTCCCAATTTCTGGCACCACCTGGACACTTGGCGAGATTCTATTGGCTCGCAATAAGGGGAGCGGGCTAAAACACTCCTTTTGGATTTTTTGTGAAACACTTAGCCAAATTTCCAACCTTTTTCCCCTTCTGACACGTGGCATGTTCTGATTCATCCGTGGGCCTCCTTGTCTCTTTTGTGGCCTTTTCACCTTTTCGCGTCTCATGCATCCCTCGCGGCGTACCTTTGTCCCCAACTGTCCCAGACGAAAATCTCTTTGCTTCGGCCGATTCGGGATTCCTTTGTCCCTGCTCTTGGCTTTTTCGCCTCTTCGCGTCCCACGCGTCCCTCACGTACTTTTGTCCCCAGCTATCCGGACTGCCTGGAACAAATATCTCCGAACTGCCTGAAATGGACTGTCTGTCGGCAATTCGGCCGATTCGTGTCCCACGCGTACTTTTGGCACGGATGTCCCAAACCACGCAAAACAAGACTTAGACGATTTTCTTTTCTTTCGGCCGATTCGGCTGTTTTCGGCATCCCTCACATTTCGAGCGTTCCAACTGTCCCGCGGACACCTGGGACAAAAATGTCCGACTAGCTGAATTTCTTTTTTTCGGCCCCAAGCTTGGTATGACGAACCTCAGTACACCCTAAATGCTTTAAAAAAACAGTCCTGCAAAAAAAAACCTTTTTTTCTGTATTTATTTTCCATTTTTTCTAACTCGTTGGGATTTCTTCTTGGATGGGAGAGTTAAAAAAGGCCGAGGGGACCCCGAAAACATGATTTTGGGCCTTGAGATCAATCTACTTTGCTCGGGACTGAATAATTTGATGTATGTTATCAAAATTACCATTGAGGGGTGAATTTTGGATAACAAAGGGAAGCAATTTCTCCCAACCAGTTGCAGGTTTGTTTATAAACCCACTTTTTCTTCCAGTTAGAGTAGGGATAGGTGTTTTTTCTTTCAGTAAAAGAGTGCTTGTGCACACTCTGCATGTTCCATTTTGGAGCATGTATGACCTTTAGTTTGTACATAGTTTTTGTGGTGTTGGGTTTTACTCTTGAACAGTCCTTTCAATGGGTTCGCAAGTGGCTCAGAGAGGAGGTTTTCAAAGTTCATATCAGTTTGCAGGCTACAAACTCATGACTCTCCATGCCCAATGGATGCTTCAGGAAACTAGTACTTCATCCAGCATGTAGATGACCCCTCTGAGTCACCAAAATTGTTTATCCAAAATGTGCCTGTTATCCAAAATGTGCCCCTTGCTCATTTTGTAGCTAACCCTCCTCCCATTCTTCCCTCTCTTGTGCCTCAGTCACAAAATTTTTGCTTTCAGACACTCAAAACCTTCTGGAAGTGGCACCATTGGATAGAGCTCTTTCTCAGCTTTCCAGAAAGGTAAAGGTTTTCCTCCTAACTCCATGTATTTTTTGAAGTTATGGCTCAGCGAGTTTTTTGGAAAAATTTCCCCTGAAAGGCCCGCGGCCAATGAGATGCCACAACGTGGCACCTATAGTGGCGGAGCGCGGGGAAAATTTGGAAAATTTTCTCAAATGACCAAAAAGGTACAAAAATTTAAATTTTTGCCTGCCAACGCCGATTTGGCCCTATTTTGCGCTAAAACTTCAAATCGTCATATCTTTCGATCCATACTAAGCTCATTTTTTTTCGCGTTCCTTTATATCAATGGAACGCTGGTGAAATGCTCTACAAGTTCCAGGGTCATTTTTGCATGTTGATGAGTTTAGAGAGGGATAAAATCGAAAAAAAAAAACATTCTCTGGCACGTGGTCCGCATGGAAGAAATTGGATGTTCAACCCCCGGTTTTAATTGGAAGAATGGCTCGCATTCTCTCCCAGCAATGGCTAAATAATGTCAGGGGGTCAATGCGTGTCTATAAGGCTGTGCCATGATATTTGAAATGAGTTTTTGTACAATGGTTGAATCCCTTCCACGTTATATCTCTAGTGTTTCTCTCCTGGGATCGTTCCCTTGTGAGCACTGTAAAGCCAGATTTGGCTCTTTCAAAGGGTTGAAATTTTTTTTTTGGTATTGGTAGGTCCCCTTTATCCAACCTTGAAGTGATGTGTGGAATATCCAGACGAAAAATCTCTTGCTTAGGCCGATTCGGGATTCCTGGTCCTTGCTTTGGTTTTTCGCCTCTCCGTCCACGCGTCCCTCCACGTACTTTTGTCCCAAATACCGATCCGGGAACAATATCTCCAATGCCTGAATGGATGTCTGTCGGCATTCGGCCGATCGTTGTCCACGCGTACTTTTGGCAACGGATGTCCCAAAACACGCAAAACAAGACTTAGAACGATTCTTTTCTTTCGGCAGATTGGCTTTTGATCCTCACATTTCGACGTTCCAACTGTCCCGCGGACACCACCGGTGGGACAAAAATTTCCGACTTAGCTTGATTTTCTTGTTTTTGTCGGCCCCACGTGGAGGACGAACTCAGTACAACACGAAGCTTTAAAAAGTACTGCAACCTTTTTTCTGTATTTGTTCCATTTTTTCTGAACTCGTTGGAGTCTTGTGGGGGAGAGTTAAATAAAAAAGGCCGAGGGGACCCGAAAAACATGATTTGGGCCTTGAATCAATCTACTTGCTCGGGATCTGAAATAATTGATGTATTATCAAAATCCTTGAGGGGGGTGAATTTTGGATAACAAAAGGGAAGCTCTTCTCCCAACCAGTTGCCAGGGTTTGTTTAACCAACTTTTTTCTTCCAGTTAGAGTAGGATAGGTAGTTTTGATTTTTCAGTAAAAGAAGTGCTGTGCACACTCTGCATGTTCCATTGTGGAGGCATGTCTGACCTTTGTTTTGTCATAGTTTTTGTGGTGTTGGTTTGACTCTTGAACAGTCCATTGCAAGGGGTTTCCAATGCTCAGAGCGGAGGTTTTAAAGTTCATATCAGTTTGCAGGTACAACTCATGGCTCCATGCCCAATGGATGGCTTCAGGAAATAGTAAACTTCATCCAGCAGGGTAGCTGACCCCTCTGGAGTACAAAAATTGTTATCCAAAAGTGCTGTTATCCAAAATGTGCCCCTTGCTCATTTTGTAGTAACTCCTCCCATCCTTCCCTCTCTGGTGCTCAGTCACAAAATTTGCATTTCAGATACTCACAACCTTCTGGAAGTGGCACCATGGAATAGAGCTCTTTCTCAGCTCCAGAAAGGTTAAAGGTTCCTCCTAACTCATGTATTTTTGAAGTTATGGCTCGCGGATTTTGGAAAAAATTTCCCCTGAAAGGCCCGCGGGCCCATGAGATGCCACACGTTGGCACCTTTAGGTGGCGGGAGCGCGGTGAAAATTTGGAAATTTTCCAAATGACCAAAAAGGTACAAAAATTTAAATTTTTGCCTTGCCAACCGATTTGGCCGCCCTACTATTTTGCGCTACACTTCAAATCGTCATATTCTTTCGATCCATAGCTCCGTTTTTCGCGTTCTTGATATCAATGGAACAAAAAGGCTGGTGAAATTCTCTACAATGATTCCAGGGTTCATTTTTGCCATTTTGATGGAGTTAGAGAGATTAAATCGAAAAAACATCTCTGGCACGTGGTCATGGGACAGGGCAATGATGTTTCAACCACCGTTTTTAAGAGACTGATCGCATGCTCTCCAGCTGGCTAAAAATGTCAGGGATGGGTCCATAAGGATGGCCCAGGCTATTTTGAATGCGTTTTGTCAATGGTTGAATCCTTCCAGTTTTCTCGTTGTTTCTCTCTCTTTGGGCTCGTCCCTTGGACGTGTAAAAGCAAGAAGATTTGCTCATTCAAAGGGTTGAACATTTTTTTTGTGTTATTGTAGGTCCCTTTCTCAACTGGAAGTGCTTTTTGGTTGGAAATCAAAAACCTTTTTAAGAGCTACAACTTTATTTGCCTCTCAGGTGTTGTAATGCAAGTTCCGAATTTGATGATTAAATTAACAATACAGCCTCTGTGATTAGTTGTCATCCTCTGGCCGTGATTGTTTGGTAATTTAGATCCTTCATTACAATTATCAGTTGTGCATGAGGTTCTTTGTTGCATTTTATGGACTGTGTCCATCTCGAAGTAAAAAATGCTCACCACTTCCTTGAAGTGGCCATCAACATTAGCCTTAGTTCTTGCTTTTTTGCATCTTTCTATCCTAGGCCCTTTGGAATTTAGAGTAGTTTAGGATTGAAACCTTGTGCACGTAACATATGTAAGAGAAGTTGAGGAAACCAGCCTCTAATATGGAGATCCTCTTCCATCTTTACAAGTCCAACACTCTGGGTAAGAGGCATTCAATGTTGTGAAATCACAACTGGAGCTTAGTAGATCAAAACTAGAAATCTATGATTCACACATCCGGGGGGTGTTGCTAATTTGCCACAACCAACCCACAACACGAAAAGATGCACCGTGGTGCACACACAAACCACAACACACACACCACACAACACACACCCACACACACACACACCACACCAAGCACACACGCACACGCAAACGCAAGACCTGCACAAGCACAGCACAAACAACACATAGACAACGTCAACACGACGCACAACCAACCAAACACGCTCGCGCGCTGCGCGCAAACGCAAATGACATGCACGCACATTGAACACGAAACACGCACAAGCACACACACATGCACACACCCATGCACGCGCATGCACGCACGCACACGCGCTACAACGCACACGCACTCTACACACACCCAACATGAAACGAGACACCACGCACAGGACAACATACAGATGCCACACGCACACATGCGTACATGCACATGCCACACACACAAACATGCCACACGCACAGCATGACAACTTACCGCACAAGCATACCCATGAAATCCACGCCCCACACATGCAGGACACACAGGCACGCACACGCACATGCCACATGTACACAACACACGTGCCGTAAACGTACATGCGCACGAAAATGATAAGTAAACACAGGCAAAAGCACACGGCATGCACAACACACACCATACACACACAGGCACGCCACACATGCACCATACACCTCAATTAGGGCTGCACACAAACACACACAAGCACGCACGCCGCACGCACACACACACACACACACACACACACCAAACACACAAGCATGCACACATGCACCACAGGTCTCACATAGACCACACAAAAAACACACAGCACGCACACACACAGCAAACGCAAAAGCACAGACATGAGCACACACAACCACACGCCACTACCGCACGCACACACCACATTGCACATGCAAAACATGAACACGCACACACCCACGCAGAAGAATGCACACCACCAAAAGCACACGAGCACAAGCAACACGTACATGCACATGAAACACATAGACTAGGACACCCATGCACACACAAACACAGACATGCACACGAACACGAACAACGAACATGCACACGCTAATGCCATGCAGACGCACAAAGCACACCGCATGCACCCACACACACATACACAAAACCGGACACGCATACAAAATGCACACGCCACGCACATGCCACACGCACACACTGTACAGGAACATAGAGAAACCATGCGTGCCACACGCACAAGCACATGGGCACACACACGCAAACCACACGCACACGCACACGCACACAGACACACAACATGACACACAAAAAACACACAGACAGCACTGATGAAACACACAGACAACCACGCACGCACAACGCAACACGCACCCACGCACACGCACATGCACACGCACACGCACACATGCACACAAGCACACGCATGCACGCACATACACACACACGGACACACAAACACACACGCATTTACACACACGTGCGTACACATGCACGCACGCACACATGCACGCATGCACACATGTGCATGCACACGCACACGCAAACACATGGAGCACCGCACACCCCACATGCACCATGAACTACATAGAGACCCCACGCAGCAAAAAAAAAACACAGAGACCCACCGCCACAACGGAAACAATGAGAATGCCCACACGACCACACGCAACACAAGCCACGCAACATGCACATGCACACGCACGTGCAGACACATACGCGCACGCAAGCACACGCATGCACAACAATATAAAAACAAAGCACACGTAAAAAAACGTAAAAACAAACGAAACACACATGACACATGAACACGCACACACACTTTTCCCTTCCAAACAGTCATCCCCTCCACAAGAGCTAAATGAAACACCTCTCCTCCAAAGAAACAAGAGGTTTTACCTCCTCTTGCACCCACCACAAAAAATTGCAAAAATTAGTCATGAAGGACAGCAAAAAGAGAAGCCAAACAAGGATGAAGAAATTCAAATTTTGAAGAGTTGGGCTCTTAAATTTGGGATGAAGAAGATCCCTTTGCTGATGAAACCTTCAGAAGAGGTTGGAGTTAAAGAACAAATGGTGGTCAAGACTGATTTTGTTGCAGTAGAAGAAGAAGAGCAAAAAAGGAGTTGCAGATCAGCAATCAATTTGTTCAGAATATAGTGTCCATGTTGGCACCCTATTTGAAGGAAATGTTGATCTAATTCAAATTGCAAAAAATCAGTCATGAGGGATAGCAAGAGGAAGGAGAAGTTGCTCCAAATCCAAAAGAAGAGGAGCACATTCCAGCTGTGGGGGATAAAAGTGCAGATCCAAAGGCTTTGAGCACAAAGCAGGTTATAGAAGAACCTTCAGTTCTTCTCTTCTACTTCATCTCTCTTAAGTTCTAGTACTGAAGAAGAGTTTGATCCCTCAAACTCAATGTTGGAGGATGAAAGAAACCATGGTGATCAAGTTGCAGATCAAGAGAGAACCCATGGGAGAGGTTGAAGTTGAACATTTGCAGCAGGACAGCAATGAGAGGCAGTTTACCTATCTGATTTGGAGGACTGTTTTTTGATGAAGAAGAACCGGTTGAGTTTCCACCATTCTCTCTTCATCATCCATCTTCCAAACACAAGAGCCTGCTGCTATCATGGAGGAGAGTATTCATTTGCAGCAGCCTGCATCTTATATAGAAGCTCTTTGGAACCAAGATTGGAAGATTTTAATCTTTCATGTCCTTCATTGGAGGAAGAGAAAAAGCAAAAGGGTTTCTACACATTGCTTCCACACCATCCATTCAAGGTCTACAAGAGGAAACTCCATTCTTGGAGTTGAAAATCAGAATTATGGGCATATCATCAACGGATCAGACCTTGCCCAATTAGGTATTTGGCTTCATTGGAGCCAAAGGAGAAGCCACAACCAGTCATGCTTGCTTCTAAGCATGAGGATGAGCTGCAAAGTTCCAAGGATCAGCTGTCATACCTCTCCAATCCAAATGCAGAGAAACTAAAAGAGGTATTGGATTTGTTTTTAGTTGACACCTTGCTAATTTGGGTAGAAGAGACCAGCTTCTTGTTGATTTTCCACTCATCCTAATCAGCCATACTCAGCTCCAAATCATTTACATGGCTGCCAATTTTGAAGAAAGGAAGCTATTTTACACAACCAGTTACAGGGTTCATTTAGCTCACCTTTGCTTCCAGTTAGAGTAGAGTAGGTAGGTTTGCTTTCAGTAGAAGAAGTGCTTGTGCAACACTTTACATGTTCTATTTGGAGCATGTATGATTTTCAGTTTGTACATAGTTTTTGGTGTGTTGGTTCCACTCTTGCACAGTTCGTTTTGATGGACATGGCTTTTTGGAAAAAAACTCCATGTCAAGCATGGGATCAGTTCAGCGGTTCAGAGGGAAGTTTTCAAGTTTAGATCAGTTTTCAGGCTACTATCATGACTCCATGCCCAATGGATTGCTTCAGGCTACTGATGCATTTCATGCAGGTCTCATGACCAAGTCCAAAACTTCACATGTGACTCCATACAAAACAGGACCCCTCTACTGACCGCTCTTGAGATCAGGAGACAAGTTCTGAAAAAAGTTTGAAAATTGTTTTCCAAAGCACTTGCCCCCATTCAAAAGTTGAACATTTTTCTTTGTTGGCACTGGCTAAAATCCCTTGTGAGAATCATCCAGAAACCATTTCCCAAAAATATGTTCTACTCATTTTGTGGCTAACTCCTTTCATTCGAGTTCCTTTATTGTGCCTCAGTCATAAATTTTTACTTTTTAGGTACTCAAAACCTTCTAGAAATGACACCATTGGATAGAACTTTTTCTCAGCTTTCCAGAAAGGTAAAGTTTTCCTCCTAAACTCCACGTATTTTTCAAGTTATGGCTCGGCGGAGTTTTTGTGGGAAATTTTCCCTTGCAAGGTCCGCAGCCAATCAGAACTCGCCACGTGTCCAAAGTCAAAAATATCAAAGCGATCCAATTTTGGCCTGTTTTTCCCCTAAAACTTCAAATCACCATAACTTTCGATCCAAAGCTCAGATTTTTGCGTTATTTATATCAATGGAAAGCCGATGAAATTCTCTACAAGATTCATTGTCAATTTTTTGAATTTTGGTTTAGTTCGGAGGGAGAAAATCAAAAAAAACTTTCTGGTACGCGCCCATGGACATAACTGACGTTTCAACAACCAATTTTTATGCATTCAAATGGGTCGCATTCTTCTCCACATGGTCAAAAATGTCAGGGCATGGGTTTTGTGAGGACCTCCATGCTATTTTTAAATAATGCATTTTTGGTCAAATGGGGAATGGATTCCCACGTTTTTTCACGTTTTCTCTCTCTTAGGCTCGACCCATGCACTGTAAAAATCCAAATTTGGCTCATCATTTTTCAAAAGGGGAACACTTTTTTACACAACAAGCTTCTGTTTTCACCTTCAGCAAGTGATTTTTTTTTAAGGATCATACCTTTTCAGGGATTGTAACATTTTTCTACCTCTTTGGTTTGGAATGCAAGGATTTTGATATTGAAAATCACAATACATACAGGCTCTGTGAATGTTTTCAGTCCTTTGTATGTGTTGTTTGTTTCATTTCAAACCTTTGATTACAACTTATCAAGCTGTGCATGATGTTTTATGTTGCAATTTCTGATTTGTGTTATTTTCATGAGCAAAAAAAAATGTTCACCACTCCTTTGGTGTATCACCCTTATTAGTTTAGTTTTAATTTTTACATCTCTTATCCCTGTCTCCTTGCAATCTAGGATAAAATTTAGGATCTGAACCTCTACAGTTGTGCAAATAATAGATCTAATCAAAATATTTTGAGGAACCCACCTCTAATTTGGAGATTCCTCTCTCATTTTAACAAGTCCCACACTTGGAGAGAGGTTTCAATGTTGTGCAATCACACTGGATGCCTAAAACATCAATTTAGCAACCTGATTTGCATCCAGGGGTACTGCTGATTTGCTACAACAGTGCTACACATATCCAGTTTTTTACAATTTTGAATAGAACCTAAGGGAAGGCTTCTAAACCATTGCAAAGCCTTCCCCTTGAATGAAGATGCTAGCAATTTGACAGCAAAAACTTGCATCTCATTGATTTCAGGAATTACACAAAGGTTGGCAATGTCTTTAATTTATCACCAGGAGTAGTCTGATTCTCTCCATTAAAGTATGGAATGTTCTTCAAGGTTGAAATTGGAATTAGATTTTGTACATTGAGAGCAAGTGGGCTGTTGCCAGTGAAATTGACATAGGCGTTGTTTTGTGCCATTCTAATTGGCCTTAGAACCCTTGTTTGATTGAATGAAAGGCCTAGCAGGTGGAGTTGAGAGAGTTCTGTTTGGTGGAGATGGAGACCTTTGGATTCTCCTCCCACTTTTCCTTACTCTTGGAGATAACTGCAGATATTCAAACAACCACCTCTTCTTCTCCAGCTCTTGACCTTGTAGTGATTCTTCTCATGAGTTTTTTCAGGTCTACACTGCTAAAACTAGTTGATTCTTCTTCCTTGGAGTCCGGCCGATGTGCAACTTATGGCTCTTTTAAGCAAGAAAATTGTAGCAGATGCACATCAACTTTGCTACAATGAAAATGAGACCTCTAAGGTCCACCCGGCATGCCAAAACTATTGTTACTAATCGGCAGCACCCCTAGATGCAAATCAAGGTTCTAAGTTGATGTTCAGGGCATCCAGTGTGATTGCACAACATTGAAACCTCTCTCCAAGTGTGGGGACTTGCAAGATGAGAGAGGAATCTCTAGATTAGAGGCTAGTTCCTCAAACTCCTCTGATTAGATCTATATTTTGCACAACTTCAGAGGTTCAGATCCTAATTTTATCCTAATTTGTAAGGAGACAGGGATAAGAAATGCAAAAATTGAAAACTAAACTGATAAGGGTGATACACCAAAGGAGTGGTGAGCACTTCTTGTTCATGAAAATTGACATAAATCAGAAATTACACATAAAACATCATGCATAGGTTGATAAGCTGTAATCAAGGGTTTGAAATGAAGCAAACAACACATACAAAGGACTGAAAGCATTCACAGAGCCTTGCATTGTGATTTTCAACATCAAAATCCTTGTATTCCAACACCAAAGAGGTAGAAAAACTTGTTACAGTCCCTAGAAGGTCTGATACTTCCAAAATCACTTGTTGAAGGTGTGAAAACAGAAGCTTGCTATGCAAAAAGGTGTTCAAGCTTTGAAAAATGAGCCAAATCTGGCTTTTACAGTGCATGGGTCGAGCCCAGGAGAGAGAAACGTGAAAAAATGTGGGAGCCATTCCCCATTGACCAAAATGCATTAAAAATAGCATGGAGGTCCTTACAAACCCATGCCCTGACATTTTTGGACCATGCTGGAGAAGAATGTGACCCATTTTGCATTGAAATTGGTTGTTGAAACATCAGTTTTATCCATAGGCACGTACCATAAGTGTTTTTTTGATTTTATCCCTCCAAACTAAACCAAAATTCACAATTGACCACGGTATATTATAGAGAATTTCTCCAACTTTTCATTGATATAAGAACATGAAAATCTGATCTCTGGATTGAAAGTTATGGCAATTTGAAGTTTTAGGGAAAAAAACAGGCCAAAATCAGATCGGTGGGCAAAAAGTTTAAATTTTTATCCTTTTGGTCTTTGGAACATTTTTCAAATTTTCCCCATGCTCCATCACTTCCAGGTGCCACATGGCACATTTTTATTGGGTGTGGACCCTTCCTGACCATTGTTTCCTTCGGGTCACTTGGTGTTTTTTCACCCTTGGCACATGGCAGCTCCTGATTGGCTGCGGGCCTTTTAGGGAAAAGTTTCTAACCAAAACTCCGCTGAGCCATAACTTGAAAAATACGTGGAGTTAGGAGGAAAAATTTACCTTTCTGGAAAGTTGAGAAAGAAATCTATCCAATGGTGCCATTTCCAGAAGGTTTTGAGTGCCTGGAAAACAAAACAATTCTGACTGAGGCACAAGAGAAGGAAAGATGTAAAGGAGTTAGCCACAAAATGAACAGGGGGCACATTTGGGATAACAGTGTTTTGGAAAAGGGCCTCCCCATGGACAAGGAGTCCTGTAACCAATTCTGAAAGCCTTCATTTGAGCTGCTACTCTTGGTTGCACCATCTTTGCCTCCATCTTTTGGATTTTTTCTACAAAATCTGCATTTTCCATTGATTGTTTTCATTGCATGTGTACCCTTGCTCTTGATGTGCTTCACGACCAAACTGACTTTGGCACTGCTGCTCATATGGGTAGATATGCTGATTTTGAATTTGATCAAAATGTTGATTTGAAGGGTTTGTAAACATGTTGGAGGTGTGATATACTGCTGTTGTTAAAAAACATGAATTCCATGATGGAAATGAAGTCATGATTGCACAACTTCATGGAATGGAAAAGAATGAAAGAGATGGAAAGAAAGATGGATGGAAATGGATGGAAAATGGGTCTGAAACTCAGAGAATGAGTTATTTACCAGATGGATTCACCAAATGTGCTTTTGAATATGCCTCTAAAAGGCTGGATCTTTAATAGGAACACACCAACCTGTCAAAGATAAAGCGAAAGACCTCTAAGTCCCATCGGGCGTGTCAAAACTGTTAGTGCAAATCAGTAGCACCCCCTGGATGTTGATCATATTTCTAGTTTGATCATTCTAAGCATCTAGTGTGATTGTACAACATTGAAACCTCTCTCCAAGTGTGGGACTTGTAAAATGAAAGAGGAATCTCCAGAGAAAGCTGGTTCTTCTCCTAAACTACCTGCCACAATCTACTCTAATGCAGGGAAAACTAAATATGCCAATCTAAATTTCCAAGGGACCAGGGAGAGAGAATGCATAAAATGAAAGCCTACACTAAAGTGGTGATACACTAGAAAAGGAGTGGTGGACATCTTTCAAAACTACTATGGACAAAGCTCCAACCTTGCAATAAACATTTAAACGTGCACAAGTACCTGCAATGAAGAGAGGCAAGAAGAAAACAAGCAAAATGAGCAAGGATGGACAAATGCATCACAAAACACGTTTTTTGTTGCTCCAGAAGTTTGCACAGAACATCATTTTAATGGTAAAGGGAAAAATACCATTACAGAGTAGGGGAGGAGGTTCAAACTCCATTTTCAACCTTGGGGAAGAAAGAAAGGAGAGCAGAGCAGAAAAGATGAACAACCCTTTGAAAAATGAGCCAAATCTGGCTTTTACAGTGCATGGGTCGAGCCCAGGAGAGAGGAAAACGTGTAAAAACATGGGAGCCATTCCTCATTGAATGAAGATGCATTAAAAAAACATGGGCATCCTTACAGACCCATGCCCTGACATTTTTGGCCATACTGAAGGAGAATGCGACCCATGTTGCATTAAAACTAGTTGTTGAAACGTCATTTCTGGCCATTACCATGTTCCAGAGACGTTTCTTGATTTTATCTCTCCAAAATAAACCAAAATGTAGGATTTACCTCATAATCATGGAGATAATTTCACCATCTTTCCATTGATATAAAGAACATGAAAATCTGAGCTCTGGATCGAAAGTTATGGCCATTTGAAGATTTAGGGCAAAAACAAGCCCAAAACGGATCGACAGGAAAAAGTTTGAATTTTTTACCCATTTGGTCTTTGGAAAAAAATTCAAATTTTCCCTGCACTCCACCACTTGGATGACATGTGGCACGATTTCATTGGACGTGGGCCCTTCCTGACCATTTCCCTTTGGAAATTTTTTTAAAAATTTCCCGCCGGGCCGATGAGGTGAAGACACGTGGTGGGCGCTGATTAGATGCGGGCCTGTCTTTCTTAAATTTTCCGTGGGTCGCTTCGAAATTTTGACTTAGACATGTGTCAAAACCCCATTGGATGCGGGTTCGACCCTCCAAAATTTCCTTGCGGGCTTTCCCAATTTCTGGCACCACCTGGACACTTGGCGAGATTCTATTGGCTCGCAATAAGGGGAGCGGGCTAAAACACTCCTTTTGGATTTTTTGTGAAACACTTAGCCAAATTTCCAACCTTTTTCCCCTTCTGACACGTGGCATGTTCTGATTCATCCGTGGGCCTCCTTGTCTCTTTTGTGGCCTTTTCACCTTTTCGCGTCTCATGCATCCCTCGCGGCGTACCTTTGTCCCAACTGTCCCAGACGAAAATCTCTTGCTTCGGCCGATTCGGGATTCCTTGTCCCTGCTCTTGGCTTTTTCGCCTCTTCGCGTCCCACGCGTCCCTCACGTACTTTTGTCCCAGCTATCCCGGACTGCCTGGAACAAATATCTCCGAACTGCCTGAAATGGACTGTCTGTCGGCAATTCGGCCGATTCGTGTCCCACGCGTACTTTTGGCACGGATGTCCCAAACCACGCAAAACAAGACTTAGACGATTTTCTTTTCTTTCGGCCGATTCGGCTTTTCGCATCCCTCACATTTCGACGTTCCAACTGTCCCGCGGACCACCTGGGACAAAAATGTCCGACTTAGCTGATTTTCTTGTTTTTTCGGCCCCAAGCTTGGTATGACGAACCTCAGTACAACCCGAAATGCTTTAAAACAGTCCTGCAACCTTTTTTCTGTATTTTTTCCATTTTTTCTAACTCGTTGGGATTTCTTCTTGGATGGGAGAGTTAAAAAAAGGCCGAGGGGACCCCGAAAACATGATTTTGGGCCTTGAATCAATCTACTTGCTCGGGACTGAATAATTTGATGTATGTTATCAAAATTACCTTGAGGGGTGAATTTTGGATAACAAAAGGGAAGCTATTTCTCCCAACCAGTTGCAGGGTTTGTTTAACCCACTTTTTCTTCCAGTTAGAGTAGGATAGGTAGTTTTTCTTTCAGTAAAAGAAGTGCTTGTGCACACTCTGCATGTTCCATTTTGGAGCATGTATGACCTTTAGTTTTGTACATAGTTTTTGTGGTGTTGGTTTTACTCTTGAACAGTCCATTTCAATGGGTTTCCAAGTGGCTCAGAGAGGAGGTTTTCAAAGTTCATATCAGTTTGCAGGCTACAACTCATGACTCCATGCCCAATGGATGCTTCAGGAAACTAGTAACTTCATCCAGCAGGTAGATGACCCCTCTGAGTCACCAAAATTGTTATCCAAAATGTGCCTGTTATCCAAAATGTGCCCCTTGCTCATTTTGTAGCTAACTCCTCCCATTCTTCCCTCTCTTGTGCCTCAGTCACAAAATTTTTGCTTTCAGACACTCAAAACCTTCTGGAAGTGGCACCATTGGATAGAGCTCTTTCTCAGCTTTCCAGAAAGGTAAAGTTTTCCTCCTAACTCCATGTATTTTTGAAGTTATGGCTCAGCGGAGTTTTTTGGAAAAAATTTCCCCTGAAAGGCCCGCGGCCAATGAGATGCCACCACGTGGCACCTAGAGTGGCGGAGCGCGGGGAAAATTTGGAAAATTTTCCAAATGACCAAAAAGGTACAAAAATTTAAATTTTTGCCTGCCAACCCGATTTGGCCCTATTTTGCGCTAAAACTTCAAATCGTCATATCTTTCGATCCATAGCTCAGTTTTTCGCGTTCTTTATATCAATGGAACGCTGGTGAAATTCTCTACAAGATTCCAGGGTCATTTTTGCATTTTGATGGAGTTTAGAGAGATAAAATCGAAAAACATCTCTGGCACGTGGTCATGGACAGAAATGATGTTTCAACCACCGTTTTTAATGAAGAATGGCTCGCATTCTCTCCCAGCATGGCTAAAAATGTCAGGGGATGGGTCTATAAGGATGCCCATGCTATTTTGAATGCGTTTTTGTCAATGGTTGAATCCCTTCCACGTTTTCTCGTGTTTCTCTCTCTTGGGCTCGTCCCTTGCACTGTAAAAGCCAGATTTGGCTCATTTTCAAAGGGTTGAACATTTTTTGTGTATTGTAGGTCCCCTTTCTCACCTTGGAAGTGATTTTGGTGGAATATCAAACCTTTTCTAAGAGCTACAACTTTATTTTGCCTCTCAGGTGTTGTAATGCAAGTGATTTTGATGATTAAATTAACAATACAGCCTCTGTGATTAGTTTTCATCCTCTGCCTGTGTTGTTTGGTTAATTTATGATCCTTCATTACAATTATCAGTTTGTGCATGAGGTTCTTTGTTGCATTTTTATGGACTGTGTCAATCTGCAGAAGTAAAAAATGCTCACCACTCCTTTAGTGCATCACCTATTAGCATTAGTTCTTTCTTTTTTGCATTTTCTATCCTCGTCCCTTTGGAATTTAGAGTAGATTTAGGAGTTTAAACCTTGTGCAAGTAACATAGCTGATCAGAGGAGTTGAGGAACCAGCCTCTAATATGGAGATTCCTCTTCCATCTTTACAAGTCCCACACTTGGGAAGAGGATTCAATGTTGTGCAATCACACTGGATGCTAGTATGATCAAACTAGAAATCTGATCAACATCCAGGGGGTGTTGCTAATTTGCCACAACAACCCCCACACACGCAAAGATGCACGTGCACACACACACACACACACACACACACACACACACACACACACACACACACACACACACACACGCACACACGCACACGCAAACGCACAAGAACATGCACAAGCACAAGCACAAACACACACATAGACACACGTACACACACGCACAACCACACACACACACGCGCGCGCGCGCGCAAACGCAAATGCACATGCACGCACATGCACACGCACACGCACAAGCACACACACATGCACACACCCATGCACGCGCATGCACGCACGCACACGCGTACACGCACACGCACTCGTACACACACACATACATGAACACGAAGACACCCACGCACAGACACATACAGATGCACACGCACACATGCACGTACATGCACATGCACACCCACACAAACATGCACACGCACACGCATGAAAACTTACACGCACACGCATACCCATGAAAACTTACACGCACACACATGCAGACACACATGCATACGCACACGCACATGCACATGTACACACACACACGTGCACGTACACGTACATGCGCACGCACATGCATACGTACACACAGGCACAAGCACACGTGCATGCACACACACACACACAGACACACACAGGCACGCACACATGCACATACACTCTCACTTAGGCATGCACACAAACACACACACGCACGCACGCGCACGCGCACACACACACACACACACAAGCATGCACACATGCACACATGCTCTCACATAGACACACAAACAAACACACGCACGCACACACACACGCACACGCACAAGCACATGCACACACACACACGCACACGCGCACGCACACACACATGCACACACACATGACACACACACACACACACAACGCACATGCACACACCCACACGCACATGCAGACGCACATGCACACGCTACATGCACACGCGAAAGCACATAGCACTCGCACATGCACACGCACGTGCACGCGCACACACGCACACGCACACGCACACGCCCACGTACACGCACACGCACACGCAAGCACACCCACATGCAAGTAAACGCACATGAAAATGCACACGCACACACACACACACACAAACGGACGCGCATGCACACACACGCACACGCACACGCACGCACTCATGCACACGCACCACGCATATGCAAATGCACACAGACGACACCCATGCGTGCACACGCACACGCAGATGCACGCAGGGACACGTGCACACGCACATGCAAACGCACACGCACACTCAGACACTCACATGCGCACAGAAAAGGACACACTCACATGCACATGAACACACATGCACACGCACACGCACACGCACACAAACACACACACAAACATGCACACGCATATGCACACACACTCGTACACACGCACACAAGCACACGCACACACGCACACACACACACACGGACACACAAACACACGCACATGCACACACACGTGCGTACACATGCACGCACGCACACATGCACACGCAAATGCACACATGTGCAAGCACATACACACGCAAACACACGCGCACGCATACGCAAACGCACATGCACATGCACACAGCACTCGCATGACCCACGCATGCACACACACGCACTCGCACGCACTGCACACACGCACATGCACATGCACTCGCATGCACCACTCGCACAGACACAAACACACACAAACACATGCACACCCACATGCAAACGCACACACGCACTCGCACACGCACATGCACACGCACATACAGACACACATGCACTCGCACACGCACATGCAAGCAAACACACAAGCTTACACGCACACACACAATGCACGCACATACGCACATGAACATGCACACACACACACACATGCACACGCCCATGCACACGCACACGCAAACGCACACGTGCACATGCACACAGCACACGCACATCGCACACGCACACACCGAACACGCACACGCACACGTACACGCACACGTACATGCACATGAACACATAGCACAGGCGCACACACAGGCACATGCACACGCACGCGCACATGTACGCGCTCTCGCACACGAACACACGCACATCCAGATTCGCACACATGCACATGCACGCAAACACACATGCACGCACACGATACACATGCACACCGCACGCACACACGTACATGCACACGCGCACCCGCGCACTCATGTACACGCACACACACCAGACACACAAGCATGCACACGCACACGCAAGGACACAAACAAGCACACACACACAGTACATGCACACAGACAAAGACACACACGTGCACAAAAGCAGACGCACACATGCACATACACAAACGCACATGAAATCACACGCACACGCAATCACACGCACATGCAAGCACACGCACAAGCACACACACACAAACGTACATGCACACACACACGCACACACACTCGCACATGTACACGGACAAAGCAAGCACACACACATGCACGCAGATGCACACAAGCACACGCCCACACGCACACACACACCCACAAGAACACACATGTACACGTGCATGCACAAGCACACGCCCACGCACATGCACACGTACACGCGCATGCACACGCACACGCGCAAGCACACACACACGTACATGCACACGCACACCCCACATGCACACGCACACGCACACGTAGACGGACACGCACCTGCACACGCACACACGTTCACGCAAACGGACACATACACGCACATGCACACAAACACGCACACGCATACGTGTAGTTCACACCACGCACACGCACACAGCACACAGTACACGCACACATGCACACACACACGCACACACGCACACGCACACGCACACCTACGCACACGCACACGCACACGCACACCACCCACACGCACACGCACACGTAACACACACGCACACCCACACGCACACGCATAGCAAACACCTACAAGCATGTACGCCACACACGCACACTTAGCATGCATGCACACGCTCATACGCACATGCATAGGCACATGCATACAGGCACATGTATACGCACACGCACATGTACGCGCGTACTCACACACGTACATCGCACACACACACGCACCTCTCACATGCACACTCGCACACACACGCACGCACACACCACATGTGCACACACACACACACACACACACACACACACACACACACGCACACGCACACGCACACGCACACCCACACGCACATGCACAAGCACACGCACATGCACAAGCACATGTATGCACACCCGAACACACACCATGCACACGCACATACATACGACACAGACATGCACACACACAAGCACAAGCAAACACACGCACACACACACACATGCACATGACTCACATGTGCAGACAAAGCAGACGCACGCACGCGCACATGCACACGCATACACACACACACACACGCAAGCACCACGCACACGCACACACACACACGCACATGCACTTCGTACATGCACATGCACACACACATGCACACGGACAGGCACAAGCGCACTGTGCACATGCAAGTACATGAACACGCACACGCACATGCACACACACACCCATGCGCATGACACATGTACACGAGCATGCACACACACATGCGCACGAGACACGCTGATGCACACATACACCCTCTCACGCACACGCGCAAGCACACGTACATGCACGCACAAGTGCACGCACACGGACACACACGCACACACAGAGATGCACACGTGAACACGCACACGCACATGCGCACACGCACATGCATAGCACATGTACACAAGCACACACACATGCGCACGGACACACGCACACATACACATGCACACGCACACGCGCACGCACACGCACACGCACACACACACACAAACGCATGCACACGCACACGCACACACACGCACACAGCACACGCACACGTGAACACGCACACGAACACACACACGCACACGCGTAAGCACAAGCACATGCAAGTAAACACAAGCATGACACCTACGCACGCACACATGCACATGCACACGCACACGCACACGCACACGCACACGCATAGCACACCCACTCAAACGCACAAGCACACGCACACGCACACTCACACGCACACTCACACATGCACACGCACACACACACGTAAGCACATGCACACGCACACGCACATACGCACAAGCACACGCAAGCAAATGCACAAGCACACGCACACGCGCACACACATGCACACACACACACACACGCACACGTGCACATGCGCAAGCACACCCACACGCACACACACACACACGCACACACACACACGCACACGCACATGCACATAGCGTACACACACACACGCACACGAAGTACGATACACGCACGCATGCACATGCACACAGCACACACACACACGCACACAAATCGCACACGCACATGGACACACGCACACGCACATGCGCACACACACACACGCACACACGCAACCATGCACATGCACATGCACATACGTACATAGACACACACATATACATGCACGCAGGTGCACACGCACACGCACACGCACACACACACACACACGCAAGTATGGAAACACACACACATACGCACACACACACGCACACACACATGCACGATGCACACGCATACTCAGCACACACACACATGCACATGCAATCACACACGCACACGCAACGTACATGCACACAGCACACACACACGACAAGGACCCACACGCGCACACGCAGATGCACACGCACACACACATGCACACAGCACACGCACCACGCACAAGCACACGCTCACGCACTCGCGCACAAGCACACACACACGCATAACGCACATGCACATGCACACGCACACGCACACAACACACACACATGCACACACACACGCACACGCACATGCACACGCACACGCCCACTCACATGCACAGCACACGCACATGCACACGCACATGCACACCCCCACGCTGCACGTAAACGTACGCAAGTACACACTACATGCACACACAAGCAAAGTATATGCACACGCACACGAACACACACACGCACACTGCACACACACGCACATACACACACATTCATGCATATGCACACGCATACTTCGGGCACACACGCACGCGCACACACACACGCACAGAACACATGCACATGCACACACATGCAAACACGCATATGCACATGCACAAGGCACACACACACACACATATGCACACATGCATACACGGGCACACAGCACACACACACACACGCACACAAACACACAAGATGCACACACATGCACACACACATGCACATGCACGAAGCACACACACACACACACACACACACACACACAGCACACACACACGCACACACACACGCACACGTACACGCACACGTGCACGTAAACACACACGCACATGCACACACACACACGTACACACACATGCACACGCACATGCACACGCACACACACATGCACATGCACACGCACAGGCACACACACCACGTAAATGCACACACACATGCACACACACATGTACACACACACATGCACACGCACATGCACACGCGCACGTAAATGCACATGCAGACATGCCCACGCACACACACACACACACGCACATGCACACACACACGCACATGCACATGCACACGCACACACGTACAGGCACACGCACACGTACATGCACATGCAGAAGACGCACACGCACACTTGCTGGCACAAATGCGCATGCACGTGAGGATATACACACCCACGCACGCACATGAGCACGCGCACGAGCATGCGCACACACACGCGCATACGCACACACACGCACACTCACATGCACATGCACACGCGCATGCATACACACACACGTACACGCACACGAACACGCACATGCACACTTGCTGGCACAAATGCGCATGCACGTGAGGATATACACACTCACGCACACACACATACACACACACACAAGCGCGCGCACGCATGCTCACACACACATGCATACGCACATGCACACGCACACGCACACGCATACACACACGCACACGCACACGCACATGCACACCCTAATGAACATGCACATGAACATGCACGCGCACACGCACACGGACATGCACATGCACACTCACATGCACAAGCACAAGCACACACACACACATGCACACACATGCACACCCACACATACACACACATAAACATGCACGCGCACACGCACACGCACACACACACGCACACGCACATGCACATGAACACACACATGCACATGCACATGCACACGCACACGTAAACGCACACGCACACACACATGCACACACACATGCACACGCACTAACGTACATGCACATGAACACGCGCACATGCACACGCACGCACAGATGCACACGCACACTAACACGCGTAAGTATGGACACATGCACATGCATACTTAGGCACACACGCACACACACACACACACACGCACACGCACCTACACATACACACGCACACACACACGCACATGCACACGCACACGCACACACACATGCATACGTACACGCACACGCACACACGCACACACATGTGCACACACACATGCACAAGCACACGCACACACACACGCACACGTACCACACTACAGAGACGCACACATGAACAAAAGAAGACGCACACGATCAGTCGCACACAGATACACACATGATCACACACAAACACATAGACGTGCAAGCAAGCAAAACTTACATGCACACACAAACACATACGCACACTCACACAAACACACACACACACACACACATACGCACATGCACACGCACACACATGCACACGCACACGCACACGAACATGCACACACCCACGCACACGCAAAGATGCACACGCACATGCACATGTAAACGCACAAGAACACACACATGCACACACACACGCAAGTAAACACAAAACCACACGCACATGCACACTGGCACACACGCACATCAAACGCACAGGCACAGAGCACATGCACGCACACATACATGCACACGCACTCGCACTTGTACACACACATGCACGCGCACACACTACATGCACACATGCACACGCGCACGAGTGTAAACGCACACACATGCACACGTACACAGCACACACATATGTACAAAAGCATATACATGCAGGCGCACGAGCACATGCACAAGCACACACACACTCACACATGTGCACAGTCATGTGACACATGCACATGCACATATGCATAAGCACACGCACACATTCACGCTACACGGACACAGATTGTTATCCTAAATGTGCCCCCTGCTCATTTTTGTGGCTAATTCCCTTGTCATTCTTTCCTCTCTATTGTGCCTCAGTCATCCAATTTTTACTTTTTAGGCACTCAAAACCTTCTGGAAATGGCACCATTGGATAGAGCTCTTTTTCAACTTTCCAGAAAGGTAAATTTTTCCTCCTAACTCCACAGTATTTTTCAAGTTATGGCTCCGCAGAGTTTTGGTGGGAAAATTTTCCCTAGAAGGCCCGCAGCCAATCAGGAGCATGCCACGTGTCCAAGGCCGAAAAAACACCAAGTGACCCGAAGGAAAAAATGGTCAGGAAGGGCCCGCGCCCAATCAGAATGTGCCATGTGGCACCTAGAGTGGCGGGTGAGTGCGAGGAAATTTTGAAAAATGTTCCAAAGACCAAACGGGTAAAAAATTCAAACTTTTTGCCCGCCAATCCGATTTTGGCCTGTTTTTTCCCTAAAACTTCAAATCACCATAACTTTCGATCCAGAGCTCAGATTTTCACGTTCTTTATATTAATTTAAAGCTAGGTGAAATGATCTATACATGATTCCATGGTCAATTTTGAATTTTGGTTCTGTTTGGAGGGAGAAAATCAAAAAATTCGTATCTGGTACGCGCCCATGGACAGAACTGACATTTCGACAACCAGTTTTAATGCAAAATGTGTCGCATTCTTCTCCAACATGGTCAAAAATGTCAGGGCATGGGTTTGTAAGGACCTCCATGCTGTTTTTAATGCATTTTGGTTCAATGGGGAATGGCTCCCACATTTTTTCACATGTTTTCTCTCTCCGGGGCTCGACCCATGCACTGTAAAAGCTGGATTTGGCTCATATTTTCAAAGGGGGAACACTATTTTTGGCACAGAAAGCTTCTGTCTTTCACTTTCAACAAGTGATTTTGGAAAGTATCAGACCTTCTTCAGGGATTGTAATAGGTTTTTCTACCTCTTTGGTGTTACAAATACAAGGATTTTGACAGTTGAAAATCACAATGCAGGCTCTGTGAATGCAATTTTCAGTCATTTGTATGTGTTGTCTTGCTTCATTTCAAACCCTCTGTTTACAGCTTATCAACCTCTGCATGATGTTTTATGTCGTAATTTCATGAATTTGTGTCAATTTGCATGAGCAAGAAGTGCTCACCACTCCTTTGGCGTATCACCCTTATCAGTTTAGTTTTAATTTTTGTCACTTTCTTATCTCATGTCTCCTTGCAAATTAAGAGTAAAATTAGGATCTCAAACCTCTGCAGTTGTGCAAATAATAGATCTGATTAGAGGAGTTTGAGGAACCAGCCTCTAATCTGGAGATTTCTCTCTCATTTTACAAGTCCCACACTTGGAGAGAGGTTTCAATGTTGTGTAATCACACTGGATGCTCTGAGACATCAAACTTAAAAACCTGATTTGCATCCAGGGGTGCTGCTGATTTGCAACAATAGTTTTAGCACGCCCGTTGGGACCTTAGAGGTCTTCCACTTCATCTTTTGCAAAAAGGTTTGATGTGCATCCTGCTGCAAGATTTCTTGCCTTTTGAGGCAGCTTGCAATTACACATCTGGTGACTCCATCTGATCAGCAGACCCAGTTGGTTCTGGAAGTTGCAGACCTGAAAACTCATGAGAAGAATCCACTACCAGGTCAAGAGCTAGAGAAGAAGAGGCATCTGTTTGCATATCTGCAGTTCCATCTTCATGAAGTAAGTGCAATCAGTGGGACTTCATTTCCATCATGGAACTCACATCTCCACCAACAGCAGCAACTGTTTCAACACCTCCACATGGTAGGCCTTTCATTAAATCCAACAAGGGTTCTAAGGCCATTTTGAATGGCACAATTCAACCCCTATGTCAATTTCACTAGCAGCAGCCCACTATGAGCAGCAATGCACAAAATCCAGTTTGGCTATTGGAGCTTTCCAAGAGCAATGGTGTGCATACTTCAATGAAGACAATCAGACTGCA
This sequence comes from Taxus chinensis, assembly GCA_019776745.2. Lineage (NCBI taxonomy): Eukaryota > Viridiplantae > Streptophyta > Pinopsida > Cupressales > Taxaceae > Taxus > Taxus chinensis. Next base: position 387,166,713 of record CM034154.1, read on the forward strand.
AGATGTTGTTCATATTGGAGAAAATGCCAAAAGATGGAGGTAATTCATGAAATGCAATCCAGATGCTCAAGTTACAAATGAAAGCATTCTAGAATCGGTTCATTCAAGGAGCACCCTGTGCCATGGATGAGAAGCCTTTCGTCAAGGCATTATTCAACCCTGGAACCAGCTAAGCTGTAGCACTTCATGAGAAATTTGGAGAGAACGCTGACCACTTGTCTCTGCAAAGTGGAGCTAACAGGACCATCAAGAGAGCTCCCAATGAGCAGCTGACTGATTTTAACTTCAGAAACCTTGTCAAAGGACTTGGGTAGAGCATACCAGTGGCAGTCATGCCAACAGCAAAAGGTTCTTTTCCTTTACTATCTCCAAGCTCTAAATTCTGATATCTCTATGTTAGTGTCAAGTCCATGGGAGGCACAACTATTCCTATCTGCTTATAGCATTCCCATTAGTGCTGAAAATCCATTTGATCCACCCCCTGGAAGTCTAGCCACCTAGATCTCCAATTCTTCTATCCTGTTTCCAAGTTCCAAATAGCCCATCCTCTCCATCAAGCAGCTACTTTGAAACACCCTCTGCCACTCCTAGAAATCAAAATTCAAGTGAAGGTTTTACTTCATCCTCCACCACCACAAAGGAAATTGCAAAACTCAGTCATGAAGGACAATTGTAAAATTTAGGTAATGCTGGTTACAAACAAGGATGCAAGAAATTCAAAGTTTTGAAGACCTTCCCTCTAGCTCTTAAATTTAGGATGAAGAAGCATCCCTATCAACCTGATAGACCACCTTCATATCCAGGTTGTAAATCTAAATCAATAAATGGCGGTCTTGCCAACTGATTTTGTTCAGCCCTAGAATCCAAGATGCTATATCTACCTCTAAGGCAGTTGGTTCCAGATCAGCAAATCAACGTTGTTTAGGAGTATATAGTGTCCATGTAATGGCACCCTATTTGAAGGAAAGCTGGTGAAATTCTCTCAATAAAGATTCCCATGGTCAACTTTTGAATTTTGAGTTCAGTTTGAAGGGAGAAAATCAACAAAATGGGACACTTCTGGTATGCTTAGCCCATGGCCAGAACTGAACGTTTCACAGGATTTTTTTAATGCAAAATGGGTCGCATTCTTGCTCCAGCATGGTCAAAAATGTCAGGGCATGGGTTTGTAAGGAACCTCCATTGCTGTTTTTTAATGCACCTTTTTTGGTCAATGGGGAATGGCTCCCACGTTTTTTCACGTTGTTCTCTCTCCTGGGCTTGACTCATGCACTGTAAAAGCCATATTTAGAACTCATTTTTCAAGGGTGGAACACTTTTTTGCACATGCAAGCTTCTATATTTCAACCTTCAACAAGTGATTTTGGAAGTATCAGACCTTCCAGGGATTGTTATAGGTTTTTCTACCTCTTTGGTATTGGAATACAAGGATTTTGATGTATTTGAAAATCACAATGCAGGCTCTGTGAATGCTTTCAGTCCTTTGTATGTGTTGTTTGCTTCATTTCACTACCTCTTGATTATAGCTTATCAACCTGTGCATGATGTTTTATGTTGAAATTTCTAATTTGTGTCAATTTTCATGAACAAGAAGTGCTCACCACTCCTTTGGTGTATCACCCTTATCAGTTTAGTTTCAATTTTTGCATTTCTTATCCCTGTATTCCTTGAAGATTCCAATTCTAGGATAAATTAGGATTTTAAACCTCTACAAACTAGTTGTGTAAATAACTAATTTAAACATCATGTCCAGGAGTTTTGAGGGAACCTGTAATGGCCCAAAAAATTTCACACACGAACAACACAGTAAAATACAGGATAAATTTTTTTTTTGACTTACTTCCACACATAACACGACACAACATGTCGTCACAAAGTTACAACCAACTCTGGGAACCACTTATTACGGGGATGACCACAAGGTCAGCACGAAAACGTTCACACCCAAAAGGATAATACACTTTTTTCTTTTTGACATGACAACATAGAAGTCCAACCACAGAACACACTTACAACTTTAGGGCTTAACCATAATGAGATATTCTTGAGGGTTATTTATTTTAAAAAGACATCTTACAATTCTTAGCTTACGTTTTCAAGGAGACTCAAGATATGATTCATACAATTCATCTTACCAAGCTAAGTTTATTCCTTTTTCACTGAGTAATTAACTTTAAGTCTTCTCTATTATGACATTTATTTGTTTAATTCAATTATTTAATAAAGGAGGTAATTTAATTCCACAAGGCTATCTATCCTCATTTATGCTACTAAAACTCGCTCATAACCTTATTACAATATGGATTTGCTTTCAACATACTTAAGAGAAGGAAGACAAAGCACCTTGGGAAAAAGGTTAGGGGGAGAAGGTTGAGTTGAAATCATCTTTAAGACCTCATTAGTTATTCCCAAGATTTAATTGAAGCTTGAGGACTTAGCCATAATTATTAAAGATTTTACTTAGGCTTTACTAAATGAGTTTTATAAAATAAAACAATTTACCTTCCAATGGCTAAGAGATAGATTGTGTGGTTTCCAAATTGTTTTCTCCTGCTTATTAAATCTTATTATCTTCCAGAACTAACCATAGATTTCCCTTAAGTTCGTTTAAGAATTTCACCATGAAAGGGATAGTGTTCACTAGTGTAGCTAGGGATATCAAGTTATATAATGTTACTTAAAAAAAAGACTGTTTCATCTTTGATCACTTATGGAAATACATGCTCTCAAGTTGGTCATCTCTACACTAATTTATTTGCAATATAAATTTTATTTTAACTTCTATAAGTATTAAAAAACCCATTTTATTTTACTTATAACACACTATTACTAAGTTTTAGAAATATTTAACTCAACAATTAATCGTAGGAGTAAAGTTTAACAATACTCATTTACGAAAACGAAAATAAGGTTACATCAACTCTTAGAATATCGATAATCCATTAAGGTCACTCAACATGCGGTAATCCAACTTTCTTATATTTTCCAAGATAGGCAAACAATTCAAGGTTCCAAAGTTAAGACGACATAATCCACGATACAATATACTAAGACATTGATCCTCTTCTAAAATTTTCACTAGATGTTATCAATAGTTGAACAATATAAAAAGGATTCATGCAAAAGAACTTCTCAACTGAGGTTGATGTAAAAATCTACAAGTCTATCCCTCATCTACTCGCAAAATCCATTTGCAAGAAATTTTCCACAAGAGTCAGTTCGCGAGAACTGAGCAAGATAAGGCTACACAAAACCACCATAACTATTATCTAACAATACCACAAAAGGAAGCACTTTATTACAAGAATTGGGTCAAACCTCTAAACACTATCAACACATCAAGTTATAATAAAGTCTCCATCATTCCAATCAAAGAAGGAGAAGACCTTGTACTTCAGTTAGGAGTAAAAGCAACGAAAGTATAGCAATCGTATGAGAATGGCCCTTGGCCCTATAAGGAGAAATAAACAATCTAGAAAAAACAAAATTCCCATCAAGAAAATAATTAAATAATAATTACAAGATTGAGATTTGATATATAGACCAACCATCTAGAAATTTATCAAAGGTACCAAACAAATAGGCTAAAATAATATATTTCTAAAAGAACAAGAGTTGATCGGCCCAAGAAAGGGGAACCACGGGTTTCAAAAATTAAAATAACAAAAAGCCATGTATAATAGAGTTTCAAACCGGAAAACAAATAGAGTATACACACAACATAAGTTTGGAAGCGAAGGCAAAGTATACTAGTTTTGACCATTAACTCCAAGAGATTTTCCAATCATTCAAGAAGGGCCAATGCCTTACAGGCTAGTAGCAAACACGCGAGAGAAGAAGGGAGTTCCGTCAAACAAGAGTATACAAAAAATGTCATCAACAAATTTTATAACACTAAAGATTTGCAAACCTCCACAACAATTCTAATGTTTGGTTAATTTAAAATAAATTACCTATTTCCCAAAACAACAATATTTTAAGGCAACCCTTGGTAACACAGTCAACCGCCACACATAGATACAAACATAATTTCTAAGTAACATTATCAAAACAAAACCTTCCGCTATGAATCCATAAGACTATCAAATGAAAGACATGAGTTTTTTTCCTGAAGATTAATCACATTTAAGGAAATTTCCATCACAAAATATTAAGGTAATTACGTGCATAAAAACTAACCAATATTAATTAATAACGTTAACATTACAAAGGAGAAATAATGCAAGTTAGGAAAAATAGAAGAGCGCCATCAACAATAATTCCGAGAGGGGGATTAGACCAAAACTATTCTAGTGTCAACGAGGTATTGGATTTGCACAATGAAACCTCGAGCTTAGTTGATCCGAAAAGCTAGTTATGGTTCAAGTTGATAGGGATGGTCAAGGTACTTCTTGAGGATGGCCTTAAAAGCCTAGAAACAAGATGAAAGATAATATAAGAGTCTAAACATGCGAGACGGAAAACACATTGCACACAAACCTTTTCATTCTAAAAGTTTTAATACCGAAACTCTAAGTTGGCTAGCCCAAGCATTGATCACACTAATCCTACAACCTTTCTTTCTCGATGCCAAAAGGTTATCAAAGGGACTTGAGAAGGAGTTAACAAATAATTTTTGTAACATCCTCATTTCAAAATACCAAAACAAGGGAATTTTTTTTATTTTTTCGGATAACGTTCACTGTTATGAATTATAAAATTCAAACACACGTTCAAGTTTTAATAATTGTTCTTTGCCCAAACAACACAGTTTGGATCACACAATTTCTTTTTAAAACGAATGTTCCCTGTTCGCATATTTACAATATGGAACACACATTCAATGCCATGCAATCTTATAACAGATTCTATATGCTACTGTAAATGACTCGAGGAACTACCGATCTTCCATTTTCATGGCTTGAAGTTTCAACGATCCTTCATTTCATGACTCGGCAACAACCGATCCTTCATGTTCATGACTCGGTAACAACCGATCCTTCATGTTTGTTTATGCATGGTATATTCTATATACCTGTTCTCATAACCAATTCCAGTTATCAAAGTGATCCATTTAAGAAGCCTATCTGAATATCTGTTATTGATATTCATCTGACATCCTGCATCTTAAATTAAGTGATAAGGACAACGCAACCAGCAATTGCGATACTTTGGCCAAAGATTTTCACATGCTTTGCATGATCATATTCCTGGATGTGATACACATATACGGAATACATCCTTCACCTCACTTCACCTGTTATCTAGAATGGTCTTTCCTGGTTCCTACCAGTCCTTTTCGTTTAAGGTCAGTTTTAAACTTTCAATTTAACCAATTAGAATATGAACGAATATAAGAAGGCACTCCTGATAACTAAAGATACGCAGACATACGGTGTCGTTACCCCACGACTCCGTGTGTCTAATTATCTTTAGTATTCCGGAGTCACTCCGTATATCTGATCATACTCTATCCCCTGCTAAGAGTTACACATTCAGCCTATGTATTCTAAATGTTTTAATTCAGGAGGGCATTGCAATATGTCAGCTGCAAAAGTGTGTCGTCATGAAGACCCCATCTTCATGGAGACACCTTGCTGTAGCTGGCGTATGCCAATGTCCTACGGAATTCTCCCATCGAGAATACACATCCTGCTCAAGTGCTTCGGATATGATTTTAATAATTAAAATCAACTTTCAGCATCCACGCTGATCTCTTGATCCTCGTTTCCGTTACAGTTGTATAGGGATAAGAGGGACTAAATCCATCCATTGTCTTGCAATGCATCTTCTCCTTCGTGTCGAAGGGCTGCATTTCCTTACTTGGTTCACTTCTTAATCATTGGATTAAGCAGTCTGTTCCGACGGACGTGATAAGTTTAACCTATTAAACTTAACCAAGATTTTCTCAACTGTAACTAAATTCAGAATTTTAACTTATTAGACGTCATTTAAACGAGGTCTAATTCCCAAGAACAGTATTCATTTGTTCTCCTTAACGTTATTTGGTTAAGGTCCATTAGTTACGGATATACTTATCCTATATCCATTATTCTGAATTTACCAAACGGGATCATTAATGGAGTTCGAAAGCGAAGTTCGATTACTCCGGAGTTGATTGATATTCCTTAGCTCCTAAGCTAATCATGAATACCTTCCGATTATGGAATCATATTCTTCTTAATCCTTTTTAATGTCAATTAAAAATTCATCTTTACCCAAGTATGAACTAATTGCATTTTTCAACTTAAAAGTTGCGTTTAGGTAAGAATAGGTATCAGTTTCCATTTAGCATCCATCCAAGGACAAATAAAAATTCCAAATCAAGAAATAACATTATATTTATAGATTAGACAACAAAATCAAACTGATATAGCTATTGAAAATATCACACTTGTAATTGTATTCGATATTTCAAGTCATAATCTGTACATTTGCCAATCCAGCTGATTGGGCATAGTTTATACAAAACATCCGTACAACTCATGGACAGATGAATATATTTTCTTCTTTTCACAATTCCTCGAAGAGGAAATAAAGAAACAATTACAATTCATCCTTTATTAATCAAGAAGCATCAGAAAACAAGCCATGTCTTCATTCTAATCAAATTCCATCTGCAAAATGATTTGCACGGGTCAGTTCAATGAACTGAGCATATTAAGCACTTATCCTTAAAATAAGGTGCTTCAACTAACTGTCTCAAGAAAAGAACCCTGCTTTTATGAAACGACAGTTAAACATCAATCACAAAATAGGCACAAAAGAAAGATCAGCATAACAACTGAACTATGAAAATATTATCACAATCAGCAATAAGACTGCTATCCTGTTTCCACATAATTTTAAACATACTGTTATCCTTTCCACACCTTTCATTAATAATAAATGCAAAGGATGAAACTAACTGAAATGTAACTCATTACTTGCCTTTCAGTTCATGTGTATTAAATTCAAAGCAATCAAGTACAGACAAGAAAGTGAACAGCAATGCATATAGTTGCTCCCATCTAAGCACTATAAAAATTCATTAATCACGAATTCCAGATTTCCAACTAAATGAAAGAAGAAAAGATCATTTTTCCAAGTCATTCATTCATATCTCTATTTCTTTCCACATGACTGTCCTAATAGTGGAATCCAAACGAAAGACAAATCAAGATAACAGTTCAGAGTGAAACTTACAAAATCCATTCGGAATTCACTTTCCGGCAGCAAGAATAATTTCATTTATAATCAGCTTTTAAATGAAAACAGGGAAGAATTCATGATAGAACAAGCAATATCAAGATGCAGACCATGTAATTGCTGTACTAGAAGATTCCATACTTCTCTCACTGTATTATTAACCAAACAAACAGTTATACAATCATGCAATCACTTACTCAAATGACCTTTTATATCCATGAACGCATACAATTCATAATAACCTATTACACATTGTTGTTACCTACAGCGAAACCAAATTCTTATGCACCGTAAAGTTCCAATATTATTTTCAGAGTCAAAATAGCAAAAAGATAAGAATTCATTTCTGTAAAATTTCATTAAGAACAATCCTTTTGATCAAAATGAACTCAAACACCCAAATCGTGTTCATCTAAGCAAGAGAACTCAAATTATAAAGATAGAAGAACAGTCGTTCTTATTGAAAAGCAAACTCACACAGCCTGTACAATTTAAATCTAGTATACCACAACAATGGATATCCAATTCGAGTTCTATCTCGGTCAACTGTTAATTTCAAATACAGCATTCTCCATTCTCTTAATGAAGTACATAACGCAAATATAATAATCATATTTCAATACCTTAATAAAGGCAAACCCGCGTAGGGCGCCAATTGCGTAATCTTGGTACAGTCGGGACAAACTCAGAAAACAAGCTGATTTCCACATTTTCCATTTATTTAAAATAGAAATCCAAGTCAAGTTCGCATTCACTAGACAATTCCAAACAGGAGGTCAAACCTCAACTATAGGACGCAATGAAATCAATTTTCCATTACAGCATAGGGGAATATAATCATTCCTTGCAAAAAATACAACCAATTGTAATTTTGTCAATCAGTCCGAACAGGAAGACCAAACAACATCTATGAAACACAATAAAACCACCCTATTCTCTCAACAAGGAGAAACGAAATCCATTAATAACTTCAGGAGGAAAACAATCAACTTTTTCCTACTTTCACGAATACCCAGTACGTATTCGTTTAGTTCCTACTCAAGGAAAAGGTACAGCAATAAAAATAATGCTAATACTTTGTTCCATTCGAGTTCAATTACTCAAAGGAAACCCGAATGCCACTTCCATCCAAAATCCAAAACAATACAAGGAAAAAGGATTTACTTTCTTAAAGAAATTTTCAATAAGAACTACTTCAACAACTATTATTTCCTTCCTTCCAGTTCGTTAGCAATAAACAATTGTTTCAATAGTGAAAACAACTCATAATCAGTGTACAGTCCCAAGATACACATAACGAATTTCCCGTTACTGTCAAACGACCAGCACACAGGAAGGTACCTCATTCGAGGAATACCAAAACAATTAAACTTAGCAGTCAGAGGCAATATTTCTTATTATTTCCAAAATGACAGCTAGATTCAATGAAACCCAATTCATAGCAATATACACAGCTGTATCATCACTTCCCCTTTTTCTTTTACATACAAGGACAGTTCCCAACACAATAGAAAAGAAAAGATTACATTTAAGGAAACAATTTCACTATAAGGAACGATTACACGGCCTGTACCAATTTCAACAACATGAACAGTGAAAGAAATATCTATTTCAGACCTCCATACAGTCAATAACCAATACAATAATTCATCTCCAATTTGATTCGAGCAAATACAAATCAAAACCAAGTAACCAGAACGATTCATCATATCATTTTCCAAACAAAAAGAAGCAAGAATCGATGAAACCCAATTCGAATCGACTCGACAACAGTCACAGAATCAAAACCCAAGAGCAAGGTTGTTTTAATGAGACACTTAAACAAAGCAAGAGTTTTTAAAGAGAAGGGCTTAACATGCCTGTAATCTCTTCTCCTGAACTCGAAGAAAACTTCGTTTGCCACATTTTTCCTTCCACAGCGACAGCACAAACTCCCCAACACTTCTTTCTTCTTCAGGCTTAGCAACAACCTCGAAATCCCCAAGAAAATGTCAAATTCCAAGAGCTGGTTCGACTAAACCAAGTCTGAAAAACCAAATGCAGAGCAACTTTGCAAAAGCCAAACCGACACAATGAAAAATCAAATTCCCTCATATGCTTTCCAAGGCGAACTGGTCGTGGGGACCGAAAAAAATTAATGTAATTAAGGCTCTGCCTTTTCCTAGTTTTCCACGCCACTGCCACTTGAGTTGGCAAACTCAATTTTCAATTTTACAAGCAAAAATCAAATTTGGCTCTATCTCCAAATAGCTGCCTCTATTTCCTACCTGCCCCGCCAAAACTGGCGCTATCGACGTATGGACTGTTTATTAAATGCCAATGAATGCCTTTCCTTCATTCTTATCCCTTCCCTCCAAGGGTCTGCGCACCCCTTAGATTAGGATTAGTTTAGGTTGCATATAGTATTCAACCTAGGTCTTAGTTTAGCCTTAGGTTATTAGGGCTTAGGTTATTTTCCCCCTTTTTATTTTTTTTATAATTTAAAAATCCACTTAGGATAGTAGGGTAGGATGCATGTTAGGACTTAGTATTAATTTAGGGTTTAATTCATACTAACCACTAACACTAACAACTTCCATCCAGCCTCCCTACTAACATTCACGTTAATGCAGAGCAGGACGTTCCGTCCTTCAGATTACATGCCAAGGCCACCCGTTTCCAGGCATTTCTTGCCTCACGAGGTCCCAAGTTCGACAATACAGGGTTCAAGAATCGAACCCCTGTCGTTGGCATCTACGTGCTAGCTGTTCACACCTGCAATCAGGCGCTGCACGTTCATAACAATCTCGGGTTCGGTTCAAGTGTGAATCGACACAGAAATCACAAGAGGACCTCAGCATACTTGGATCAGTGAAATTGATTCAAGGTATGCTGTCAATCAGCAAAGAGAGTTTAGCAAGTATACGACAATTTGTCGTCACATCAGCAAACACACAAGTACAATATTTGTTGTCCCATGCAATAAATCATAGCATACAAGAATCCAAGTTAGCAACTCATTCTCTTAAGATCAGAACTTATCTTAACATGTTTGCCTTCATTTTAGCAGCTATAACAGTATGTAAAACATTTACCAAGTTAACATACAAAATCAGAGTGTTACATTCTTCCCTCCTTAAAGAATCATCGTCCCGATGATCAGATTAAAAAAATCAAGGAGTTCCTAGGACAAAGTTCAGTTATTGTCCTTTCATTCATAAGTTCATACCAAAAACAGATTCACTCTTAAAAACAACGTTTTAAGACAACTATACAATAGACTAATAATTGTCTAAATTTGGTAGAATTATCAGTTCTTTGAATTTAAAATTCAATTAAATAGGTGTGGAAAAGTAGATCTCATTTCTTCGAGATTCTCCCAAGTTGCACTTTCTTCGCTGAACTGGTCCCACTGGACCTTACATTGGTTCACTTCGCGATTTCTCAAGTACAACTGGCGAGTTCCCAACACTCGAATGGGCTTAACCACGATTATTCCTGGGTCTTGGACCTGCAAGGAATTCCAATTTAGCACATGTGATAAATCTGTCACGTATTTCTTAAGCAAAGAAATATGAAAAACATCATGCATTTGAGACAAAGCAGGAGGTAATGCTAGACGATAAGCTACAGGGTTGATTATTTCAACAATTTCAAAAGGTCCCACGTAACGTGGCGACAACCTGACAGCCTTGCCAAAAGTTATTGAGCTTTTTTTTCGGCTTCACCCGAAGAAAGACCTTCTCTCCCAGTTTATAATGCCTGTCAACCTGCTTCAAGTCTGCATAACTCTTTTGCCTATTGGCAGCCTCCTTTAGATGTTCTTGAATCATTTTGATTTGCTGTTCCATTTCCATAAGGATTTCTGGCCCAATTACCTCTCTGTCCTCAACGCTGTCCCAGCTGACAGGGGTTCTACATTTTCTTCCATACAATGCTTCAAAGGGCGCCATTTTTAAAGAGGCATGATAGGTGTTATTGTAAGCAAATTCTACCAGCGGAAGGTATTCCTCCCATTTATACTACTGGTCCATGCAATACATCCTTAACATGTCCTCTAAAACCTGATTAACTCTCTCAGTCTGTCCATCCGTTTCTGGATGATATGCAGAACTGAAGTTCAATTTAGTCCCCAAGGCCGCATTAAGCGTTTGCCAAAACCTTGATGTCATCCTCGGATCTCTGTCTGATATGATTAATTCTGGTATTCCATGCAATCTAAAGATTTCATGTACAAATCTTCTTGCTAGCACTAGTGCATCGTCCTTCAAATTACCAGCAATGAAGTGTGCCACTTTGGTCAATTTGTCGACTACAACCAGGATAATGTCATGCTTATTTCTTGACATAGGCAATCCTTGAACGAAATCCATCATTATCACTTGCCATTTATACTGTGGAATACTGTGGGGATACAATAATCCAGCGGGGTGCATATGTTCCGCCTTAACACGCTGACATTCTAAGCAGTGTGTTACAAATTCTACCACATCCTTTTTCATTCCCTTCCACAAGTATTGCTGTTTAAGATCAGCAAGCATTTTTGTAATGCCAGGGTGTCCAGAAGAAGGTGAATTATGGAATTCAGTTAACAATTTCCCTCTTAAGTCATTTGCCACAGGTATATATACCCTGTTTTCGAACCTTAGGATTCCTTCATTATCAAAATGGAATCCCTTATACCTGATGTCCTGCGGGTCTGCAGCAAGTGCTGATTTGACTTGCTGGAAATAAGGATCTGATTCCAAGGCATCTTTCACCTCATCCTTAAACTGAGTTCTTAACATTATAAGAGCAGAGATATGCTTCCTTCGACTCAAAGCTCTGCTACCCGATTTTCCTTTCCCTTAATGTAGCTTATATCGAAGTCATACTGAGACAGAAATTCTAACCATCTTCACTACCTTGCATTTAGATTTGGCTGAGTAAAAATATACTTCAGCCCCAGATGGTCTGTTTTTAACTCGAAGGGCTTGCCTAAAAGGTAATGCCTCCATATTTGAAGTGCATGAACAATGGCAGCGAGCTCAAGATCATGTGGAGCATAGTTCTGTTCATGTAACTTAAGTTTTCTGCTTTCATAAGCGATGACATGGTTATTCTGTAACAGAATACCTCCAAGGCCTTCTCCTTAGGTGTCCGTTACAACCATAAAATCTTCATTTGGATCAGGTACAGTCAAAATAGGTGCTATAGTTAACTGTTCCTTTAAATTTTTAAAGGCAGATTCACATTTGTCTGTCCAGATAAATTTCTTTTCTTTCTTTTACAGCGAAGTGATTGGGGCAGCAATTTTTGAAAAGTCCTTAACGAACTTTCGATAATATCCAACCAAGCCCATGAAGCTCCTCACTTCATGAACGTTCTTAGGCGCAGGCCACTCCGTTATAGCTGTGATCTTTGAAGGGTCAATAGCTATCCCATTTTTTGCTTATAACGTGTCCCAAATAATGCACTTCTGCATCATAAAAGGAACATTTGGATAGTTTGCCATACAATTTCCTCTTTCTTAAGATTTCCAGCACTATCCTGAGGTGTTCTTGGTGCTCTTCGACATTTTTAGAGTATATAAGAATGTCATCTAAGAATACAAGCACAAACTTGTCTAAGTATTCTTGAAAAATATTGTTCATTAGATTCATGAAGGCGGCAGGTGCATTAGTCAGCCCAAAAGGCAACACCGTGAACTCATAATGCCTGTACCTCGTTCTAAAAGTTATTTTATGAATATATTCTTCCTTTATTCTTAGCTGATGGTACCCTGATCGTAGATCTATTTTTGAATAAACTGATGCTCCTCGCATCTGATCAAACAGATCATCAATCCTAGGAAGTGGGTATTGATTTTTGATAGTTGCTTTGTTCAGCATCCTGTAATCAATGCACAGCCTCAAAGTGCCATCCTTTTTCTTTACGAAAATTACCGGCGCTCCCCAAGGTGAGACGCTCGGTCTGATCAGCCCCTTAGTCAGAAGTTCTTGTAACTGAGCCTTCAGCTCTACCAACTCAATGGTAGTCATTCTATAAGGTGCCTTAGATATGGGTTCCGTTCCTGGTTTGATTTCTATTGCAAAATCAAACTCACGTTTGGGCGGAAGACCTGGCAATTCCTCCAGAAACACATCACGGAAATCCCTCAACAATGGATATCTTTCCATGAAATCATTACCTTCTTCTGTATTTTCTGTCATTTTTACTGCATACAAAGTGCAGCCTCTGTTTTTAGCCCTCTTTAGTTGCATAGCCGTCAGTTTCCTAACTGCAACTTCCCGTTTTACACCTTGAATGACTGCTGCTTTCTGCAGGTCATCGAAGCAATAGATTTGTTTTTCATAACAGTCAACCTTTGCCTTATGTTCAGCCAACTAGTTAACTCCAATAATGATATCATATGATCCTACAGGAGTGACATACAAGTCAACTTTGGTGGAGAAACTAGGCAGATTAAGAATTGCCCCAAAAAGGCACATTTCGACTGTATGGACAACATTATTCCCATAATGCGCTGTCCATGTTTTATCCATTCTTGCAGCCTTCCTTTTTTAATTTCATGGCAAGTTTAGCATAAATAAAACATTCTGTAGCTCCAGTATCAAAAAGTACAACTACAGGTTTACCGAATAACTTACCCGTAACTTCTATGGGCGTCACTTGCTTTTCAGCTTGTCTGTTAGCCACTGTAGCATGTATCCTATGCTGCTGTCCGCGATCATCCTTCTTCAGAGGATAGTGATTCGCATAGTGGTCCTTTCCACAGTTGAAGCATCCTCTAGCTGGCCCTTTTCTAGGCTCAAATTTATTACCAGCCTTGAAGTTATCATTCTGGCTTCCATAGGACTTTTGTCCAATGCCATTAACTTTTGTGAAGCTATTCCGCACTCTATTTACAGGTCTATTCATCACGGGTTTCTTGTTGTTATCTACAAAATTAATTGTTTTTCACACCAAACCTTTTCCAAGGTCCCCTTTTTGGTGCAAGAGACGAAGAAGGATTGGGAGTCTTCTTCCTTATCTCTTCCCTGTGAGCAGTTATTGCCCTCAATTTCTGTTCCTGTTTGATTGCCTTTTTGACAACTCCACCCATGGTGGTTGGGCCGTGGACATCCACTTCGCCCCCAATGATGGGATTCAGTCCCATTATGAATTTCTGTATTCTGAACTTCTTGTCAGCTTGGTACTGCGGCACATACTTAAGGAGTTTAGTAAACCCTTCCCAGTATTTCGTCACCGACAGCCTTCCTTGAGACCAGTTCTGAAATTCTAGTCATTTTCCTATCAAAATAGAGTTGAGGTAGCCATCGTTGCCTAAAATAACCCTTAAATTGATCCCAAGTTATGTCTGATTCGACAATATTCAGCTCAACCTTGCGGTTGTCCCACCATGATGATGCTTCATGAGAAAGCTGATATGCTCCCCATATCACTTTAGTCTCTTCAGAGAAGTTTCTTATCGCAAATTATTTCTCCATTTCACTGAGCCAGTTCTCAGCTCCGTCCCCAAGAGTTGTTCCATCAAACTTTGGAGGACTTATTCTCTTTATATCATTTGTAAGTTCAGCTGCTAATCTTGCCCTTTTATTTTCAGGGGGATTATGAGAAATTACAGTATTATCATCAACACCCAGATTCCCTCCGTTGATGTTGTCCACAGGAGGCAACTGATCATTTATTTCAGCTTCATTCCCCTCCTCTTCATTTCCCATTGACTTCTGTTCCAGTACAGTCAAACGATCCCTCGTATCAAGTAGGGCAGCAAGGATTTCATCCAGCTTTTGGGTAGTTGCTGCTTCTCCACCCTGTAATGGGTTATTCACAGCATTCCCTCTTGTCCTGACCATTTTCTGTTCAATAAGAAAATGTAAACCTTATTAATATCATGGACTCATTAGGTCCAAGAGCTGCAACCTTCAGCTCTGATACCAAGATGTAACATCCTCATTTCAAAATACCAGAACAAGGGAATTTTATTTTTTTTTTTTGATAACGTTCACTGTTATGAATTATAAAATTCAAACACACGTTCAAGTTTTAATAATTGTTCTCTGCCCAAACAACACAGTTTGGATCACACAATTTCTTTTTAAAACGAATGTTCCCTGTTCACATATTTACAATATGGAACACACATTCAATGCCATTCAATCTTATAACAGATTCTATATGCTGCTGTAAATGACTCGAGGAACTACCGATCTTCCATTTTCATGGCTCGGAGTTTCAACGATCCTTCATTTCATGACTCGACAACAACCGATCCTTCATGTTTGTTTATGCATGGTATATTCTATATACCTGTTCTCATAACCAATTCTAGTTATCGAAGTGATCCATTTAAGAAGCCTATCTGAATATCTATTACTGATATTCATCTGACATCCTGCATCTTAAATTAAGTGATAAGGACAACGCAACCAGCAATTGCGATACTTTGGCCAAAGATTTTCACATGCTTTGCATGATCATATTCCTGGATGTGATACACATCTACGAAATACGTCCTTCAGCTCACTTCACCTGTTATCTAGAATGGTCTTTCGTGGTTCCTACCAGTCCTTTTCGTTTAAGGTCAGTTTTAAACTTTCAATTTAACCAATTAAAATATGAACGAATATAAGAAGGCACTCCTGATAACTAAAGATATGCAGACATATGGTGTCGTTACCCCATGACTCCGTGTGTCTAATTATCCTTAGTATTACAGAGTCACTCCGTATATCTGATCATACTCTATCCCCTGCTAAGAGTTACACATTCAGCCTATGTATTCTAAATGTTTTAATTCAGGAGGGCATTGTAATATGTCAGCTGCAACAGTGTGTCATCATGAAGACCCATCTTCATGGAGACACCTTGCTGTAACTGGCATATGCCAATGTCCTACGGAATTCTCCCATCAAGAATACACATCCTGCTCAAGTGCTTCGGATATGATTTTAATAATTAAAATTAACTTTCAGCATCCACACTGATCTCTTGATCCTCGTTTCCGTTACAGTTGTATAGGGATAAGAGGGACTAAATCTGTCCATTGTCTTGCAATGCATCTTCTCCTTCGTGTCGAAGGGCTGCATTTCCTTACTTGGTTCACTTCTTAATCATTGGATTAAGCAGTCCGTTCCGACAGACGTGATAAGTTTAACCTATTAAACTTAACCAAGATTTTCTCAACTGCAACTAAATTCAGAATTTTAACTTATTAGACATCATTTAAATGAGGTCTAATTCCCAAGAACAGTATTCATTTGTTCTCCTTAACGTTATATGGTTAAGGTCCATTAGTTACGGATATACTTATCCTATATCCATTATTCTGAATTTATCAAACGGGATCATTAATGGAGTTCGAAAGCGAAGTTCGATTACCCTGGAGTTGATTGATATTCCTTAGCTCCTAAGCTAATCATGAATACCTTCCGATTATGGAATCATATTCTTCTTAATCCTTTTTAATGTCAATTAAAAATTCATCTTTACCCAAGTATGAACTAATTGCATTTTTCAACTTAAAAGTTGCTTTTAGGTAAGAATAGATATCAGTTTCTATTTAGCATCCATCCAAGGACAAATAACAATTCCAAATCAAGAAATAACATTATATTTCCAAATTAGACAACAAAATCAAACTGATATAACTATTGAAAATATCACACTTGTAATTGTATTCAATATTTCAAGTCGTAATCTATACATTTTCCAATCCATCTGATTGGGCATAGTTTATACAAAACATCCATATAACTCATGGACAGAAGAATATATTTTCTTTTTTTCACAATTCCTCAAAGAGGAAATAAAGCAACAATTACAATTCATCCTTTATTAATCAAGAAGCATCAGAAAACAGCCATGTCTTCATTCTAATCAAATTCCATCTGCAAAATGATTTTCACGGGTCAGTTCAATGAACTGAGCATATTAAGCACTTATCCTTAAAATAAGGTGCTTCAACTAACTGTCTCAATAAAAGAACCCTGCTTTTATGAAACGACAGTTAAACATCAATCACAAAATAGGTACAAAAGAAAGATCATCATAACAACTGAACTATCAAAATATTATCACAATCAGCAATAAGACTGATGTCTTGTTTCCACATAATTTTAAACATACTGTTATCCTTTCCACGCCTTTCATTAATAATAAATGCAAAGGATGAAACTAACTGAA
Source organism: Taxus chinensis (assembly GCA_019776745.2). Taxonomy (NCBI): domain Eukaryota; kingdom Viridiplantae; phylum Streptophyta; class Pinopsida; order Cupressales; family Taxaceae; genus Taxus; species Taxus chinensis. The sequence continues at coordinate 387,184,026 of CM034154.1, forward strand.
ATGTAACTCATTACTTTCCTTTCAGTTCATGTATTAAATTCAAAGCAATCAAGTACAGATAAGAAAGCGAACATCAATGCATATAGTTGCTCCCATCTAAGCACTATAAAAATTCATTATTCACAAATTCCAGATTTCCAACTGAATGAAAGAAGAAAAGATCATTTTTCCAAGTCATTCATTCATATCTCTATTTCTTTCCACATGACTGTCCTAACAGTGGAATCCAAACGAAATACAAATCAAGATAACAGTTCAGAGTGAAACTTACAAAATCCATTCGGAATTCACTTTTTGGCAGCAAGAATAATTTCATTTATAATCACCTTTTAAATGAAATCAGGGAAGAATTCATGATAGAACAAGCAATATCAAGATGCAGACCATGTAATTGTTGTACTAGAAGATTCCATACTTCTCTCACTGTATTGTTAACCAAACAAACAGTTATACAATCACGCAATCACTTACTCAAATGACCTTTTATATCCATGAACGCATACAATTCATAATAACCTATTACACATTGCTGTTACATACAGCGAAACCAAATTCTTATGCACCGTAAAGTTCCAATATTATTTATAGAGTTAAAATAGCAAAAAGATAAGAATTCATTTCTCTAAAATTTCATTAAGAACAATCCTTTTGATCAAAATGAACTCAAACACCCAAATCGTGTTCATCTAAGCAAGACAGCTCAAATTATAAAGATAGCAGAACAGTCGTTCTTATTGAAAAGCAAACTCACATAGCCTGTACAATTTAAATCCAGTATACCACAACAATGGATATCCAATTCGAGTTCTATCTCGATCAACTATTAACTTCAAATACAGCATTCTCCATTCTCTTAATGAAGTACAGAACGTAAATATAATAATCATTTTTCAATACCTTAATAAAAGCAAACCCGCGTAGGGCGCCAATTGCGTAATCTTGGTACAGTCGGGACAGACTCAGAAAACAAGCTGATTTCCACATTTTCCATTTATTTAAAACAGAAATCCAAGTCAAGTTCGCATTCACCAGACAATTCCAAATAGGAGGTCAAACCTCAACTATAGGACGCAATGAAATCAATTTTCCATTACAGCATAAGGGAATATAATCATTCTTTGCACAAAATACAACCAATTGTAATTTTTTCAATCAGTCCGAACAGTAAGACCAAACATCATCTATGAAACACAATAAAACCACCCTATTCTCTCAACAAGGAGAAACGAAATCCATTAATAACTTCAGGAGGAAAACAATCAACTTTTTCCTACTTTCACGAATACCCAGTACGTATTCGTTTAGTTCCTACTCAAGGAAAAGGTACAGCAATAAAAATAATGCTAATACTTCGTTCCATTCGAGTTCAATTACTCAAAGGAAACCCGAATGCCACTTCCATCCAAAATCCAAAACAATACAAGGAAAAAGGATTTACTTTCTTAAAGAAATTTTCAATAAGAACTACTTCAACAACTATTATTTCCTTCCTTCCAATTCGTTAGCAATAAACAATTGTTTCAATAGTGAAAAAAACTCATAATAAGTGTACAGTCCCAAGATACACATAACGAATTTCCCGTTACTGTCAAATGACCAGCACACAGGAAGGTACCTCATTCGAGGAATACAAAAACAATTAAACTCAGCAGTCAGAGGCAATATTTCTTATTATTTCCAAAATGACAGCCAGATTCAATGAAACCCAATTCATAGCAATATACACAGCTGTATCATCACTTCCCCCTTTTTTTTACATACAAGGACAGTTCCCAACACAATAGCAAAGAAAAGATTACATTTAAGGAAACAATTTCACTATAAGGAACGATTACACGGCCTGTACCAATTTCAACAACACGAACAGTGAAAGAAATATCTATTTCAGACCTCCATACAGTCAATAACCAATATAATAATTCATCTCCAATTTGATTCGAGCAAATACAAATCAAAACCGAGCAACCAGAACGATTCATCATATCATTTTCCAAACAAAAAGAAGCAAGAATCGATGAAACCCAATTCGAATCGACTCGACAACAGTCACAGAATCAAAACCCAAGAGCAGGGTTGTTTTAATGAGACACTTAAACAAAGCAAGAGTTTTTAAAGAGAAGGGCTTAACATGCCTGTAATCTCTTCTCCTGAACTCAAAGAAAACTTTGTTTTCCGCATTTTTCCTTCCACAGCGACAGCACAAACTCCCCAACACTTCTTTCTTCTTCAGGCTTAGCAACAGCCTCGAAATCCCCAAGAAAATGTCAAATTCCAAGAGCTGGTTCGACTGAACCAAGTCTGAAAAACCAAATGCAGAGCAACTTTGTAAAAGCCAAACCGAAACAATGAAAAATCAAATTCCCTCATACACTTTCAAAGGCAAACTGGTTGCGGGGACCAAAAACAATTAATGCAATTAAGGCTCTGCCTTTTCCTAGGTTTCCACGCCACTGCCACTTGAGTTGGTGAACTCAATTTTCAAATTTACAAGAAAAAATCAAATTTGGCTCTATCTCCAAATAGATGCCTCTATTTCCTACCTGCCCCGCCAAAACTGGCACTGTCCACGTATGGACTGTTTATTAAATGCCAATGAATGCCTTTCCTTCATCCTTATCCCTTCCCTCCAAGGGTCTGCGCACCCCTTAGATTAGGATTAGTTTAGGTTGCATATAGTATTCAACCTAGGTCTTAGTTTAGCCTTAGGTTATTAGGGCTTAGGTTATTTTCCCCCTTTTTATTTTTTTTATAATTTAAAAATCCACTTAGGATAGTAGGGTAGGATGCATGTTAGGACTTAGTATTAATTTAGGGTTTAATTCATACTAACCACTAACACTAACAACTTCCATCCAGCCTCCCTACTAACATTCACGTTAATGCAGAGCAGGACGTTCCGTCCTTCAGATTACTTGCCAAGGCCACCCGTGTCCAGGCATTTCTTGCCTCACGAGGTCCCAAGTTCGACAGTACAGGGTTCAAGAATCGAACCCCTGTCGTTGGCATCTACGTGCTACCTGTTCACACCTGCAATCAGACGCTACACGTTCATAACAATCTCGAGTTCGGTTCAAGTGTGAATCGACACAGAAATCACAAGAGGACCCCAGCATACTTGGATCAGTGAAATTGATTCAAGGTATGCTGTCAATCAGCAAAAAGAGTTTAGCAAGTATACGACAATTTGTCGTCACATCAGCAAACACACAAGTACAATATTTGTTGTCCCATGCAATAAATCATAGCATACAAGAATCCAAGTTAGCAACTCATTCTCGTAAGATCAGAACTTATCTTAACATGTTTGCCTTCATTTCAGCAGCTATAACAGTATGTAAAACATTTACCAAGTTAACATACAAAATCAGATTCTTACAAAAAACGTCAAAAGACAAACTTGGGTGCTAGGGAGGAGCTTCATAGCTATCGTAAACTTACTTCCATGATATCGAAAATACTAGTTTGATCAACATAATAGCTTGCAACTCAATCGCAGAGAAGAATAAATACATAAACAAACAGACGAAGGTCTATCACTCAAGCAAGAGAAACATAACACCTAGAGGAGAGGGCACACGCATCCTTTTGACCAACATACTGAAAACGATAAAAGCTAAAACAAGAAGAAAACAAGCAGAAAGGGGAGATCTCCCATCATGACATCCAACTGACAAAACAATGCAAGGAAAAGGTGGTTCGATTTCACAATAATTTTAAATATAGTAACAGTAGAAAAGTGTAGAAATATCTTACCTTTTTCTCCAGATTCAAAAAGGTTTCATGGACACCGCCCAGACCAGCAACAACAATCCTCAAGTCAAATATCCCCTTTTTATAGGCTGGGAACTCAAGCTCCATTCTCGTCTATGCTTAGCCTGGGCAAAGAGCTCCATTTTATAAGAAACGTCAAATGGAAAGAACGGTGGTCTCAGGTGCTATCAAGACTACGATATGCACAATATGGTTTTAATGAAAAAAATGTCCAGCACATACTTGAAAGAAAGGGACAAGGCCAGACTGCACAACCCTCTAAACAACCTTCCAGCCTGCGTTAAAGATGGGGCACCAAAGAAGGACAGAGACAACGAAAAAGCACAAGGAACAAGGATAATAGAAATTTGAAGAAGAATACGCCTCCAAAATAACGTATGCAAGGAGAGAGAGAATCCACGAAGCATGCAAAACGTGACAAAATGCCACAAATCGATGGGGGGGGTCTCAATAGAGAATCTTTGCAATAAACTTCTTCAAGTCTCTTGGTAACACTCTCATTGTCACATAGTCGATTTTGATAAAAAATATCTTGAAGGAGAAACCTGAATCTGAGGATGCATTTGATACTGAACAGATAACAACATAGTTGGACAACCTACTTGCTGGAAGTGCTCACAAAGGTTTCTACTATACAGCAACATGCCTACTGCCTGGCTAGTGTATACTGCTATCTCGGAGAAGATATCTAAGCTAATCATCCTTTTTTACTTCATAAGGAAAGTAGCAACCTCTAAGAAGAAATGTGCAGCTACCATTCTTTGTTCTTTGCTATATTCTACATATTAAAGTAGAAATTTCTGTGAAGAGATGTTTTTCTGTGAAACTAGTCTCTACATCTGCCTCTGTCTGATTTTCTATTTTTGGCAGGAAGAAAACAACCTGAAAATACAAATTGAAGCGAGTCAGCTTGGAACCCGAAATGACCTGTTACAGGTCACTGCTGTGGATCCCTGACAAGAACACACCTTGCAGCACCCAATGAAAGTGGAGGTAACACGCCTGCTTCACTAGCTTGAAGCTCCATCTAGCCATCAAGTCAAACCATTACTACGCCCATACGCATTGAACAAAAGAATCAAAAAGAGATCACGGTGAAGAAAAATAGGACTCCAACGACTCCCATCTCCCTCACGCAAGGATAGAAAACATAAAATACCACCAACTACCAGCTAACAACCTAGTTGACTGCAAAGCTAGGCAAGGGAAAAATAATGGCGTATAGGAAGGAGAAGAGAAAAAAAAGATGTTTTCTTTATTAAGTTGGTTACAAAGCATTCATAGCGCATGACAAAATTTTAACAACTCCACCCTCCACGCAGCCAGACAACACAAACTTTTATAATTTATTTACACAAATGAAAAAACTATAACTGATATGAATTCATTTATTATCCCCTTTTTATTATTATTATTATTATTATTATTATTATTATTATTATTATGCTTAAAACGTTCTAACACCAATACAAACTAATCAATGGTGCCAAAACAAAAATCTCTTACTTGAGAGCTCGAGTAAAAAAATAATGATCATTAATAATAAAGTGAAATAGTTTGTAGGTAATTACTAACAATATTGATAACAGAATTAGTCACTAACACAAATAATCGTCAATCCAAAATAAATTTCAAAGTTGTTTTTATCGTTAATATCTTTTGAGTATATTATAAATCACATTTAAAAAGAACCAACAGGCGAGTTCAACAACAAAAAAAATAAATTTATTATTATTATTATTATTATTACAATAGCTTACTCCATATAATTCACATAAGCTAAAAGGTATAAGAAATATTGTATGATTACTATTCAACCCGACAAGATTAAATCGCAAACAGACGAGCAAGCTAGAGAAAGTAAGAATCGAATTGCCCATTACTCACAATGATTAAAACAACATGTGAACAGGCCTAAGCAACCAAGGGAAGAAAACTAGAGTTTGACATTCCAAAGTGAACACGAAGCAGCGAACGACCATGGCACCAAGATGGGTAACCACTTCTTTAGTGCAGGACAGGGTAAAAGTCACCTAACGATAGAAAAGGGAGCTCAATTCAACATTCAATGACATGCAATAGGACAAGGACGTAACAACGAAAGTTGATGCCGAACAAGGCATTACATTTTATAAGATGTATCAGTTATAGACCTTCCACCACTCTTTTCCCTATGTTTGTCAAAAGATTTCACAGCCAAGATTGGAGGATATTTGTCTGCTGATTGGTCACACATGCTGTTCAGAACAAGGTATGGAACCAAATCTACAATAAGGTATGAACCTATTGTAAACTTCCACATTGAGCCCTACACTAAAAAGTCAGATCAATGCCAACTGTTTGGCATTTGATCAAGAAGATCACCCAAGCACTGATGAAGCTGACACCAAGGTTGGAAGCATCCCGGATCTAACTCTTGATGAATGGGCAAACAAGGTGCATGCTTTTGATCCTTATCAAGAAGTAGAAGAATCTGAGCTAGGGGTCTATTACATACATCAAGAAGATCAACCCATTCCTAGCATCACCAAGCCAAACCAAAAGGATGACAATGAGGTATGACAGCTATTTTTTGATGGATCAAGGAGTAGACAAGGTGTAGGAGGTAGAGCTATGCTTATTTCACCTCAAGGAGTAAAGTACTATTCCACTTTTAGATTTCAGTTTGCATGCTCCAATAACACTGCTGAATATGAAGCCTTGGTGCAAGGGATGCATTGGGCAATAAAGAGAGGAATAAATAACTTGCAATTCTTGGTGACAGTGAGTTGATTGTCAACCAGGTCAAGGGGCAATATGCTGTCAAGAATGATCTACTCAAGTGCTACAAGAACAGGGTGTGGGACCTCATTGAATATTTTGAGGGTTTCGGCATCAAATCAATTCCTCGGGAAGAGAACCAAGCTGCTGATAGGCTTGCAGCAGTTGGGGTAGCCTTTGATGTTGTGGGGAGCATTCAAAAATATAAGGTACAGCCAAACATCCATGTGATTATGAGGCCTTCAGTGCCGGATAACAATGTAAGTTGGCAAGTATTTGAGAATGACCAGAAAATCATCCATTTCTTACAAGAAGAAGCTGAGTTCTTAGCTAAAAATCAGGAAAAATCGGAACAGCAGTATGGTGACCAAGTGGTACAGCTGAGAACTAACAAGCTGCCCAAGGGACTTATCACTTTAGAGTCCATTTTCAATCCCAATGATCAGTTTAGGAAAGAGAAAGAAAACATTCAGGTCAAGAGAGAAGATTCAGTATCCATCTTGGTGGAAGAGAACAAACCATTGCAAATTGGAAAGATGACAACTGAACAAGAAAGGTATGAGTTCATACATCTATGTCAAGAGTTCCCTGATGTGTTTGCTTGGAGCTACAAATATTTGAAAGGTTTCAATCCCAAGTTAGCTCAGCACACCATTGAGTTGGACCCAAAAACTAAGCCCATCAGGGAGAAACAAAGGCCAGTCAATCCACACATGGAACCTCTCATGAGGAAGGAATTGAACAAGTTGATTGAGTCAAGAATCATATTCTTAATCAAACATTCTAGTTAGGTTGCCAACTTAGTTCCAGTCAGAAAGAAGAGTGGAGAGATCAGATTGTGTGTTGACTTCAAAGACTTGAATAAAGCATCTCTTAAGGACCATTACCCACTCCCTTCTATGGAGAAAATTTTGCAAGTTGTGGCTGGCTCCGAGAGGTTTTCACTACTTGATGGCTACTCAGGCTACAATCATATTATGGTGAAGGAAGAAGATCAAGTCAAGACAGCCTTCACAACCAAATGGGGAACTTATGCATATAAGAAAATGCCATTTGGGCTATCCAACGCTGGAGCTACCTTCCAAAGAGCAATGGACATGGCGTTCAAAGGTTTGATTAACAATGTGGTACTGATATACCTTGATGATATCACTGTTTTTTCAAAGAATGCAGCAGACCACCTCTCTCATTTGAGACAAGTCTTCCAAAGGTGCAGGAGATTTGGAGTGTCTTTGTATCCTAAGAAGTGTATCTTCCTAGCACATGAAAGAAAGCTCCTTGGCCATATTGTCTCCAAAGAATGATTAGCAATTGATCTAGAGAGGGTTGAAGCCATAAGAGCACTACCATTGCCAAGCCACAAGAAGGCCCTTCAGAGTTTCTTGGGGAGAATAAACTTTGTTGGGAGGTTTGTCCAAGATTTTGCAGCCCTTGTCAAACCTATCACCAAAATGTTAAAGAAAAGCATGGATTTCAAGTGGATAGCAGAAGGCAAGGAGAGTTTTGAAGCAATCAAAGAAGCCATTGTTGTTGCAAATCAGCAACACCCCTTGGATGTTGATCATATTTCTAGTTTGATCATACTAGCATCCAGTGTGATTGCACAACATTGAATCCTCTTCCCAAGTGTGGGACTTGCAAAAATGGAAGAGAAATCTCTAGATTAGAGGCTGGTTCCTCAACTCCTCTGATCAGCTATTTTACTTGCACAATTGCAGAGGTTTAAACTCCTAAATCTACTCTAAATTTCAAAGGGACAAGGATAGAAAATGCAAAAAGAAAGAACTAAAACTAATGCTAATAGGTGATGCACCAAAGGAGTGGTGAGTATTTTTTACTTCTGCAAATTGACACAGTTCATAAAATGTAACAAAAAAAACATGCACAAACTGATAGCTGTAATGAAGTGTTAGAAATTAGGCAAACAACACCAGCAGAGGATAAAAACTAATCACAGGGCCTGTATTGTTATTTTAACATCAAAATCACTTGCATTCAAACACCTGAAAGGCAAAAATACAGTTGCAGTTTCTAGAAAAGGTCTATTATTCCACTAAATCACTTCTAAGGTGAAAAAGGGAGCTTGCCATACACAAAAAATGTTCAACCCTTTGAAAAATGAGCCAAATTTGGCTTTTACAGTGCAAGGGACGAGCCCAGGAGAGAGAAACATGGGAAAACGTGGAAGGGATTCAACCATTGACCAAAATGCCATCAAAACAACATGGGCAACCTGATAGACCCATTCCCTGACTTTTTAACCATGCTAGGAGAGAATGTAAGCCATTCTTCATTAAAATTAGTGGTTGAAACGTCATTTCTGTTCATGACCACATGCCAGAAGCGTTTTATAATTTTCTCTCTCCAAACTCCACCAAAATGCAAAATTGACCCTGGAATCTTGTAGAGAATTTCACTAGAATTCCATTGATATAAAGAACGTGAAAAACTGAGCTCTGGATTGAAAGATATGGCGATTTGAAGTTTTAGGGAAAAACAAGGCCAAATCGGGTCGCTTTGATATTTTTAGCCTGGACACATGGCGAGTTCTGATTGGCTGCGGGCCTTCTAGGAGAAAATTTCTCACAAAAACTCTGCCAAGCCATAACTTGAAAAATACATGAGTTAGGAGGAAAACTTTACCTTTCTGGAAAGCTGAGAAAGAGCTCTATCCATTGGTCCCATTTCCAGAAGGTTTTGAGTGCCTGAAAAGCAAAATTTTGTGACTGAGGCACAAGAGAGGGAAGAATGAGAGGAGTTAGCCACAAAATGAGCAGGGGGCACATTTTGGATAACAATTTTGGTGACTCAGAGGGGTCATCTACCTGCTGGATGAAGTTACCAGTTGCCTGAAGCATCCATTGGGCATGGAGTCATGAGTTGTAGCCTGCAAACTGATCTGAACTTTGAAAACCTCCTCTCTGAGCCACTTGGAAACCCACTGAAATGGACTGCGCAAGAGCAAAACCAGCACCATAAAAACTATGTACAAAACTAAAGGGTCATACATGCTCCAAAAAATGGAACATGCAGAGTGTGCACAAGCACTTGTTTTACTGAAAGCAAAACTACCTATCCTACTCTAACTGGAAGCAAAAGTGGGCTAAACAAACCCTGCAACTGGTTGTGCAAAATAGCTTCCTTTCTTCAAAATTGGCAACCATGCAACTGATTTGGCATTGAACATGGCTGATTGGATGAATGGAAAATCAACAAGAAGCTGGTCTTCCACCCAAATCATCAAGGTATCAGGTGAAGGCAAATTCAATACCTCTTTTAGTTGTTCTGTATTTGGATTAGAGAGGTATGACAGCTGATCCTTGGTTCTTTGTAGCTCATCCTCATGCTTAGGAGCAAGCATGACTGATTGTGACTTCTCCTTTGGTTCCAATGAAGCCAGATACCTGATTGGGCAAGGTATGGTCCTTTGAGTATACCCATTGCCCTGATTTTCAACTCCAAAAATGGAGTCTTCTTGTAGACCTTCTTGGGTGGGTGATGTGGAAGCAATGGTAAGACTTTTCTGCCCTTTCTCTTCCTCCAATGAAGAACATGAAAGATTAAAATCTTCCAATCTTGGTTCCAAAGAGCTGCTATAAGATGCAGGCTGCTGCAAATGAATGCTCTCCTTCATGACAGCAGGCTCAAGTATTTGGGACATGGAAGATGAAAGAGAGAATGGTGGAAACTCAACTAGTTCTTCTTCATCAAAACAGTCCTCCAAATCTGACAGATACACTACCTCATGGTTGTCCTGATGCAAATGCTCAACTTCCTCCATAGTGTCCTCTTGATCTATAACTTGATCATCATGGTTTCTTTCATCCTCCAACATTGAGTTTGAAAGATCAAACTTTTCTTCAACACTAGAACACGAGAGGGATGAAGTAGAAAGAAGAACTGAAGGTTCTCCTGTAGCCTGCCTTGTGTTCAAAGCCCTTGGATCTGAAATTTTCTCCTCCACAACTAGAATGTGCTCCTCTTCTTTTGGATTTGGAGCAGCTTCTCCCTCTTCTACTACTTGAAGACAATCTTGTTCTTGATAGAACTCTTCCTCTAGCACGAAGTTCGTTAAGTCAAACTCTTCGATCTGCTGCTCTAGAGGACAAGTTGGGACTGTAGGATCTTCTTCAGAGCTTTCTTCCTCCATGGCTGATTGTGCAACTTGAATTGAATCAGCATTCTCTTCAAATAGAATGCTAACATGGAAACTACTTTCTGAGCAAACTGATTGCTGATCTGCTTCTTCCTTTTACTCTTCTCTTCCTGCAGCAAATTCAGTCCTAACCACCACTTGTTTTCCAACTCCAACCTTTTCTAAAGGCTTAACCATCAAGGGGATCTTTTTCATCCCAAATTTAAGAGCCCAACTCTTCAGACTTTGAATTTCTTCATCCTTGTTTGGCTCTTCTTTCTGCTGTTGTTTTCCTTGATTGGCATTCTGATTTTTATCCTCCCAACATGGATTTGGGAATGCAAGAGGAGAAGTGGATTGTAACTCAATTGATTTTGCAATTTTTTGTGGTGGTGGAGGAGGTAGGAACTCTTGTTTCTTTGGAGGGAATGGCTGTTTGGAAGGGAAAAGGACAGAAGAATTGAGATGGGGTGGAAGACTAGGGAATGGAGAAATGGATTCAACACTTGGGACAACAGATGGAGAGTTTAAAACTTGACACTGCTGAGATAAAACAGATTGGGAAAGAGGGAGAGAAAAGGCATGAGATGGTGTGCTTACCTATTGACAAGGTTGTTGAATACTCCTCTCATACACCTTTATTCCTTCAGTCCACTTTGCAAGCAATGGTAGTGTTGTAATCATGAAGTCTAGCTTCTCTTGAGGGCTATAATGCCTTGGAAAAGGTCCCACCCATGGACAAGGTGCTCTACAACCGATTCTAAATGCTTTCATTTGTGCTTGAGCCCTGGATTGCACCATGTTTACCTCCATCTTTTGGATTTGTTCCAGCAGATCTGCATTTTCTTCTTGACTGCCCTCACAACCAGCATACCCTTGTGCTTGACATGCTTCATATCCAAACTAACTTTGGCACTGCTGCTCATATGGGTAGACATGCTGATTTTGAATTTGATCAAAATGCTGATTTGGAGGATTTGTAAAACATGTTGGAGGTGTGATATACTGTTGTTGTAAATGTGAATTCCATGATGGAAATGAAGTCATGATTGCACAACTTCATGGAATGGAAAAGAATGAAAATGATGGAAAGAAGAATGGATGGAAATGAATGGAAAACAGGTCTGCAACTTAGAGAATGAGTTGTTTACCAGATGGAGTCACCAGATGTGCTTTTGAAAGTGCCTCCAAAAGGCTGGATCTTTAACAGGAACACACCAACCTGTCAAAGATAAAGTGGAAGACCTCTAAGGTCCCACCGGGCGTGCCAAAACTGTTGTTGCAAATCAGCAGCACCCCCTGGATGTTGATCAGATTTCTAGTTTGATCATACTAGCATCCAGTGTGATTGCACAACATTGAATCCTCTTCCCAAGTGTGGGACTTGCAAAAATGGAAGAGAAATCTCCAGATTAGAGGCTGGTTCCTCAACTCCTTTGATCAGCTATTTTACTTGCACAATTGCAGAGGTTTAAAATCCTAAATCTACTCAAAATTTCAAAGGGACAAGGATAGAAAATGCAAAATTAAAGAACTAAAACTAATGCTAATAGGTGATGCACCGAAGGAGTGGTCAGACATTTTTTACTTCTGCAAATTGACACAGTTCATAAAATGTAACAAAAACAACATGCACAAACTAATAGCTGTAATGAAGTGTTAGAAATTAGGCAAACAACACCAGCAGAGGATAAAAACTAATCACAGGGCCTGTATTGTTATTTTAACATCAAAATCACTTGCATTCAAACACCTGAAAGGTAAAAATATAGTTGCAGTTTCTAGAAAAGGTAAAATATTCCACTAAATCACTTCCAAGGTGAAGAAAAAGGGAGCTTGCCATACACAAAAAATGTTCAACCCTTTGAAAAATGAGCCAAATTTGGCTTTTACAGTGCAAGGGACAAGCCCAAGAGAGAGAAACGTGGGAAATCATGGAAGGAATTCAACCATTGACCAAAATGCCATCAAAACAACATCGGTGACCTGACAGACCCATTCCCTGACATTTTTAACCAAGCTAGGAGAGAATGCGAGCCATTCTTCATTAAAATTGGTGGTTGAAACATCATTTCTGTTCATGACCACGTGCCAGAAGTGTTTTTGATTTTATCTCTCCAAAATCCACCAAAATGCAAAATTGACCCCAGAATCTTGTAGATAATTTCACCATCTTTCCATTGATATAAAGAACGTGAAAAACTGAGCTCTGGATCGAAAGATATGGCGATTTGAAGTTTTAGGGCAAAACAGGGCCAAATCAGGTCGCTTTGATATTTTTGGCCTGGACACATGGCGAGTTCTGATTGGCTGCGGGCCTTCTAGGGGAAAATTTCCCACAAAAACTCCTCCGAGCCATAACTTGAAAAATACATGAGTTAGGAGGAAAACTTTACCTTTTTGGAAAGCTAAGAAAGAGCTCTATCCAATGGTGCCATTTCCAGAAGGTTTTGAGTGCCTGAAAAGCAAAATTTTGTGACTGAGGCACAAGAGAGGGAAGAATGAGAGGAGTTAGCCACAAAATGAGCAGGGGGCACATTTTGGATAACAGCCATTTCCTAAGCACCAACTCTCATCAACCCAGATTTCTCCAAGGATTTCATCCTTTATGCATTTGGAGGTAATGATACTATTTCTGCCATTTTGGTACAGCAAAACAAGGACAATGATGAGCAGCCAATTGCTTTCTTCAGCCAAAGCCTAGATGACTATGAGGTGAGATATTCTTTTATTGAGAAGCATGTACTTGCAGTAATCAGAAGCTTGAAGAAATTCAAGCATCTAGTCTCAAACAACAAGGTTCAGTTGTTGGTCTCTCATGCGGGAGTAAAGGACTTCCTCCTCAACAAGGATTTGAATGAGAAAAGGGCAGGTTGGATCACTCGTGTCATGGAGTATGACATTGAGATCAAGGTCACCAAGCTGGTAAGAGGAAAAGGATTGTGTGAGCAGTTGATTTTGGGCAAGCAAAAAGGAGTATGCAATAAAGAAGAGGTTGTTTTGATAGTTCAAGACAGCCATGTGCAAGGTAGCACTCAAGAAGAGGATAATGATGTCTCCACTCCTTTCTGGACCCAAGGTATAATACAATTCCTAAGCACAGGCCTATGCCCTCCAGAGATGAACAAAACACAAAGAAGACACTTCAGATTGTAGGCTGTCCCATATGCCATAGTAGACGGTGTTTTGTTCAAGAAAGATGTGAATGGAGTGCTGCTGAGATGCATAGCACAAATCAGATTCATAGGGTGTTGGAAGAGTTCCATGGTGGACCAGCTGGTGGTCATTTTATACCAAGAGTGACAACTCTAAAAATCATGAAGGCTGGTTATTATTGGCCCAATATTTTCAGTGATTGCTTTGCGTGGATCAAAAGGTGCAAGAATTGTGCATTCTTCACAGGTAAAGAGAGGCTTGTTACCCTTCCATTGCATCCAATTTCAGTTGACCAGCCATTCATGCAATGGGGTTTGGACTTCATTGGAGTCATTAATCCCAATTCAAGCCAAGGGCATAAGTGGATTTTGACAGCCAC
>CM034154.1:387205726-387210726 GCA_019776745.2 Taxus chinensis
CACACTGGCACACGCAAACGCACACGCACAACACACACACACATGCACACGCACACACACACGCACACATGCATTTGCACATGTGGCACATGAACACCGCACAGCACACGCACACGCACACACACACGCACACACATGCACACACACAGCATAACGTTTATCACGCACATACACACACATGCACATACCACGCGTTTCGCACGCGAAAATCACATGTGCACAAACACACACACGCTCATGTACAATGCACAAACGCAAACGCACATGCACACGCACATGCACGCACAACTACACATAATGCATACACAAGCACACGCACACGCAAACATTTGCACACAAAACACACATGCAGACACACACAGGCAATCCACATGTGCACCTTTGGAGCACAAACGCACCTTTATGAAACAGCACACGAAACATTGCACATAGACGCCACACAAACACACAAATACAGACAAAGCAAAACAAATGCACATGGCACACGCACATGCACATGCACATGCACACGCATGTTAACTAGCATAACACATGCACACACACACACACACGCAAACAATTTTGCACACGTGACATGATGGGACACAACACTCACACATGCACAGTGCCCACGTACTATAATTTCATACACTGCATGCACCACACATGCACATGCACACAGACATGCACAAGCACATGACACACGCACACGCACAAGCACTACAACATGCACACGCAAATCACACACGCAATTTGCAGTCAGCACACGCACACCTTCACACACACACGCATGTAATGTCACACATGCACACGTACACGCACACACACATGAACGTACACACACACGCACATGCACATGCAGCAAAATGACACACACACAAGCGCACACAAAACACACACACCACATGCACATACGCACAAACACTACACACGCACATGCACATGCACAGTTGCACACACATCTCCACACACGCACACACACATCCACCTGATAGATGCACATGCACACGCACAAACACACGAATGAACGCACACGCACAAGCACACGCAACAACGTAGAAATGCACATGCACACCACACACACACACACGTTACACACACACACACGCACATGCACACTGCATCCTATAGACTTTGCACACACACGCACATGCACAAACACACACACGTTCTATGCACATGCACAAACACACAATGACAGTCACAATGACACATGCACACGCACATTCCACAAACACTAGCACACGCATACGCACACACACACACACGCCACACACACATAGTGTTTTCATGCACACCCACACATGTTGGATGAAGCACACGCAAGACGCAAACATGCACATGCACATGCACACACACACACACATCGCACATTTGCACAACACACACACGCACGCACAAGACACTATAAAACGCACATGCATACTTCACACGCACACGCTCACGCACACGCACATTGAACATGCACACATTTTTTGGGCACAATGCACATTACACACGCACACTTGCACACAAAACTTGTGCACATGCAAACGCACACACACACTACCTTCATTGCAGCATGCACATGCACACGCAAATGCTCCATGTGCACACGATCGTATCACATGCACACGCACACACACTCTTAACATTGCACTAGCACAGAACAAATATCACACAGGCACATGTATTTTGGACACATGCACACGCACACATGCAAGCAACGCACACACACACAGCACATGGTGACAGTGCCTGTTGTTGCAAATCAGCAGCACCCCTGGATGCAAATCAAGGTTCTAATTGATGTTTTAGAGCATTCAGTGTGATTGCACAACATGGAAACCTCTCTCCAAGTGTGGGACTTGTGAAAATGAGAGAGGAATCTCCAGATTAGAGGCTGGTTCCTCAAACTCCTCTGATTTAGATCTATATTTTACACAACTACAGAGGTTCTAATCCTAATTCTACCCTAGATTGCAAGGAGACAGGGATAAAAATGCAAAAATGAAACTAAACTAAAGATGGTGATGCACCAAAAGGAGTGGTGAAACATTTTTTGCCATGTAAATAGACACAAATTCATGAAATGCAACAAGGGAAAACATACACAAGCTGATAGATGTAATTAGAGGTCTTAAAATGAAGTAAAACAATACAAACAGAGGACTGAAAGCATTCACAGAGTTTGCACTGTCAATTCCATGTAAAAATCTCTTGCATTCCACCATCAAAGAGGTATAAACCTGTTACAAACTGTGAAAAAGGTCTGATTCTTACAACTATCACTAGCTGGAGGTGAAAGAAGAAGTTTGCAATGCCAAAAAGTGTTCAACCATGAAGAAATGAGCCAAATCTGGCTTTTACAGTGCATGGGTCGAGCCCAGGAGAGAGAAAACGTGAAAAAACATGGGAGCCATTTTCTCATTGACCAAAATGCATTAAAAACAGCATGGAGGACCTTACAAACCCATGCCCTGACATTTTTGACCATGCTGGAGAAGAATGCGACCCATTTGTATTAAATTTGGTTGTTGAAATGTCATTTCTGGCCATGGAACACGTACCAGAACCGTTTTTGAATTTTCTCCCTCCAACTGAACCAAAATTAGAAAACCATGGAATCATGTAGAAAAAACTTTCCAATGATATAAAGAATGCAAAAATCGGAGCTCTGGATCGAAAGTTATGCTCATTTGAAAATTTAGGGCAAAAACGGGCCAAAAACGGATCGGCGGGAAAAAATTTCAAATTTTACCTCTTTTTTGTCTTTGGAAATTTTTTCAAAAATTCCCCATCGCTCCGCTGGTCGGATGCCACGTGGCAGCTTCCTATTGGCTGCGGGCCTCAAATGGGAAAATTTTCCACAAAAACTCCGCCGAGCCATAACTTGAAAAATATAAGGAGTTAGGAGACAAACTTTACCTTTCTGGAAAGCTGAGAGAGAGCTCTATCTGATGGTGCCATTTCCAGAAAGCCTTGAGTGCCTTAAAATCAAAAAATGTGGACTGAGGCACAAGAGAGGCAAGAACACAAGGAGTTAGCCACAAAAAATGAGCTGGGGCACATTTTGGATAACAATTTTGGTGACTCAGAGGGGTCATCTGCCTGCTAGATGAAAGTACCAGTAGCCTGAAGCAGTCCATTGGGCATGGAGCCATCAAATATTCTGTTTAGAACCCCAACTGACTTAGAATGTGCAAGGAGGAAGATGGAATATCACATGATGGAAGCAAGGACTGTAAAACATCTCCAGGGACAGCAAGTTGTGCCAAAGCACTTAGGGAAAGCAAAACTAACCTACAACAAAACAATGTGCAAAGCACTTGGAGGAATGAAAATCTAATCTAATATTTACAAGGTGGTAAATTTCCCTCTAGAAGCAACGCTTGAGATAGATTCCATTGACTGGAATCTGCAGTTCTTCACCATCCAATGAGGCCAATTGGAAAGCATTGTTGTTCTTGCACTTCGTGACCATGTATGGGCCACTCCAAATGGCATCAAATTTTGAATGCCTTCCCGGTTTTGCTCTATCCACATCCCATTTCAACACTAGATCTCCAACCTGAAAAGATCTATCCTTGGCCTTCCTATCAAAGGTCTTTTTGATCAAAGCTTGATCCTTTTCCATTGCTTGGGATGCCTGATTTCTGACCTCCTGCAGCTCCATCAACTCTGCATATCTCACCTCCATGGGCTCAAACTCTAGCAACTCTAATTGCTTCATGAGTTCCAATGTTGGCAACTCAAGTGACATGGGCAAGATTGCCTCTCTTCCATAGACAAGTTTGAATGGAGAGTTACCTATGGATCTCTTGGGAGTTATCCTATCAGCCCATAAGGCTGATTTCAGTTTGGTATGCCAAGACCTCTGATTCTCATCAAGAGTCCTCCTAATGATCCTCAACAAGTTCTTGTTTGTAGACTCGGCCTGGCCATTACCTTGAGGGTAATAGTTTGATGAAGTGCTTAGGTAGATCCCATTCTTGACAGCCCACTCAGTCACCTTGGATCCAATAAATGTAATTGCATTATCTGAGATTATTGTAGCAGGTATACCAAATCTGGTTGCTATCCCCTCATAAAAGTCTAAGATGCTGGACTCATTTGCTTCTTTGAGTGCTACTGCTTCAGTCCATTTGGTGAAGTAGTCTGTGGCTGTCAAAATCCATTTGTGCCCTTGACTTGAATTGGGATTAATGACTCCAATGAAGTCCAAACCCCATTGCATGAATGGCTGGTCAACTGAGATTGGATGCAATGGAAGGGCAGCAAGTCTCTCTTTTCCTGTGAAGAATGCACAATTCTTACACCTCTTAATCCATGCATAGCAATCACTGAAAATTTTAGGCCAATAATAACCAGCCTTCATGATTTTTAGAGCTGTCACTCTTGGTGCAAAATGACCACCAGCTGGTCCACCATGGAACTCTTCCAACACCCTATGAATCTGATTTGTGCTAATGCATCTCAGCAGCACTCCATTCACATCTTTCTTGAACAAAACTCCATCAACAATGGCATATGGGACAGCCTGCAATCTGAAGTGTCTTCTTTGGGTCTTGTTCATCTCCAGGGGGCATAGGCCTGTGCTTAGGAAGTGTATTATACCTTGGGTCCAGCAAGGAGTGGGGGCAGCATTGTCTTCTTCTTGATTGCCACTTGGCTCATGGCTGTCCTGGACTGTCAAAACAGCCTCTTCTTCATTGCATACTTCTTTTTGCTTCCCCAAAACCAGCTGCTCACACAATCCTTTCCCTCTTACCAGCTTGGTGATCTTGATCTCAATGTCATACTCCATGACACGGGTGATCCAACCTGCCCTTTTCTCATTCAAATCTTTGTTGAGGAGGAAGTCCTTAACCCCAGCATGTGAGACCAGCAACTGGACCTTGTTGTTCGAGACTAAATGCTTGAATTTCTTCAAGCTTCTGATTACTGCCAGCACATGCTTCTCAATAAAAGAGTACTTCACCTCATAGTCATCTAGGCTCTGGCTGAAGAAGGCAATTGGCTGCTCATCATTATCCTTGTTC
>CM034154.1:387225726-387383226 GCA_019776745.2 Taxus chinensis
CCCCACACACGCACAGATGCACACGCACACACAGACACACACACGGACATGTACACGTACACGTACACGCACACACACACACACACTCACACGCACACAAGCACACACGTAGATGCACACACACGCACATGCGCACACACACACACACACACGTGTGTGCGCACACACATGCACACGTACACGTACACGCACACGCACACGCACATACAAACATGCACACACGCACATGCACACGTAGACGCACACGTGCAAATGCAAACGTAGACTCTTCTTCTAGCATGAAGTTTGTCAAGTCAAACTCTTCAATCTACTGCTCTAGAGGACAAGTTGAGACTACAAGATCTTCTTCTGAGTTTTCTTCCTCCATGGCTGATTATGCAACTTGAATTGAATTAGCATTCCCTTCAAATAGAGTGCCAACATGGACACTACTTTCTGAGAAAACTAACTGTTGGTCTGCTTCTTCTTTTTGCTCTTCTTCTGCTGTCACAAAATTAGTCCTAACCACTACTTATTCTCCAACTCCAACCTCTTCTGAAGGCTTAACCATCAAGGGGATCTTTTTCATCCCAAATTTAAGAGCCTAACTCTTAAGACTTTGAATTTATTCATCTTTGTTTGGCTTTTCTTTTTGCTGATATTTTCCTTGATTGGCATTCTGATTTTTATCCTCCCAACATGGATTTGGGAATGCAAGAGGAGAAGTGGATTATAACTCAATTGATTTTGTAATTTTTTGTGGTGGTGGAGGTAGGAACTCTTGTTTCTTTGGAGGGAATGGCTGTTTGGAAGGGAAAAGGACAGAAGAATTGAGATGGGGTGGAAGACTAGGGAATAGAGAAATGGATTCAACTCCTGGGGCAGCATTGACTGTATTTAGAATTTAAAATTCCAAATGAGATGATGTTGCTTGAGTAATGGGAAGAGAAAAACTAGATGATGGTGTAGAACTTATCCATTGATAAGGTTGTTCAACACCGAGTGTATAGGCCTCTATTTCTGTTGTCCATTGTGCAAGTTGGGGCAGCATCTTCATCATAAAGTCCAGCTTCTCTTGAGGGCTGAAGTGTCTTGGAAAAGGGCCTCCCCATGGACAAGGAGTCCTGCAACTAATTTTGAAAGCCTTCATTTGAGCTGCTGCTCTTGATTGCACCATCTTTGCCTCCATCTTTTGGATTTTTCCACAAAATCTGCATCTTCCATTTGATTGTCTTCATTACATGCGTACCCTTGTTCTTGATGTGCTTCATAACCAAACTGACTTTGGCACTGCTGCTCATATGGGTAGATATGCTAATTTTGAATTTGATCAAAATGCTGATTTGGAGGATTTGTAAAACATGTTGGAGGTGTGATATACTGCTATTGTAAATGTGAATTCCATGATGGAAATGAAGTCATGATTGCACAACTTCATGGAATGGAAAAGAATGAAAATAATGGAAAGAAGAATGGATGGAAATGAATGGAAAACAAGTCTGTAACTTAGAGAATGAGTTGTTTACCAGATGGAGTCACCAGATGTACTTTTGAAAGTGCATCTAAAAGGCTAAATCTTTAATAGGAACACACCAACCTGTCAAATATAAAGTGGAAGACCTCTAAGCTCCCACCGGGCGTGCCAAAACTATTGTTGTAAATCAGCAACACCCCCTAGATGTTGATCAGATTTCTAGTTTGATCATACTAGCATCCAGTGTGATTGCACAACATTGAATCCTTTCCCCAAGTGTGGGACTTGAAAAATGAGAAAGGAATGTCCAGATTAGAGGCTAGTTCCTCAACTCCTCTAATCAGCTATTTTACTTACACAATTTGCAGAGGTTTAAACTCCTAAATCTACTCTAAATTCTAAAGGGACAAGGATAGAAAATGTAAAAAAGAAAGAACTAATGCTAATAAGTGATGCACCAAGGAGTTGTAGACACCTGATGCTACATGAAATACACAATCCACAAGGAAACACAACACAAAACATGCACAAATTCTCAAAATGTAATGAAAGATCAAGAAAGCAATGATAGATATATGAAAGGATTGCAGGATTTTAATCACAGAACATATATCAACATTTCAGATCCAATGCAGTACACTACAGTGATCCAGAGGTAAGAAAAGGTGCTGCATTACATGGAAAGGTAAAATTTCTTCACAAATTCTGCCAAGGAGGAAGAAAAAGGAAGTTGCAGTGCTGAAAAAGTGTCTCCTTGCAAAATGAACTCATTCTAGCTTTTACAGTGCAAACCACGACCCCAGGAGAGAGAAATGTGGGAAAAAGTGTAAGGGGTTCAACCATTGACCAAAATACCATTAAAACAGCATAGGTGCCCTGACAGACCCATTCCCTGACATTTTTAACCATGCTGGGAGAGAATGTAAGCCATTCTTCTTTAAAAATGGTGGTTGAAACATCATTTCTGTCCATGACCACGTGCCAGAGATGTTTCTTGATTTTCTCTCTCCAAACTCCATCAAAATGCAAAAATAACCCTAGAATCTTGTAGATAATTTTACCAAATTTCCATTGATATAAAGAACATGAAGAATTGAGCTCTGGATTGAAAGATATGGCGATTTGAAGTTTTAGGGCCAAATCGGGTTGGTGGGCAAAATTCAAATTTTTGCACCTTTTTGGTCATTTGGAAAATTTTCCAAAATTTCCCCACGCTCTGTTGTTGCAAATCAGCAGCACCCTTGGATGCAAATCAAGGTTCTAAGTTGATGTTCAGGGGCATCCAGTGTGATTGCACAACATTGAAACCTCTCTCCAAGTGTGGGACTTGCAAGATGAGAGAGGAATCTCCAGATTAGAGGCTGGTTCCTCAAACTCCTCTAATTAGATCTATATTTACATAATTGCAGAGGTTCAAATCCTAATTTTATCCTAATTTGCAAGGAGACAGGGATAAGAAATGTAAAAATTGAACTAAACTGATAAGGGTGATACACCAAAAGAGTGGTGAGCACTTCTTGTTAATGAAAATTGACACAAATCAAAAATTGTAACATAAAACATCATGCACAGGTTGATAAGCTGTAATCAAGGGTTTGAAATGAAGCAAACAACACATACAAAGGACTGAAAGCATTCACAGAGCCTGCATTGTGATTTTCAACATCAAAATCCTTGTATTCCAACACCAAAGAGGTAGAAAAACCTGTTACAATCCCTGGAAGGTCTGATACTTCCAAAATCACTTGTTGAAGGTGAAAACAGAAGCTTGCTGTGCAAAAAGGTGTTCAACCTTTGAAAAATGAGCCAAATTTGGCTTTTACAGTGCATGGGTCGAGCCCAGGAGAGAGAAAACGTGAAAAAACATGGGAGCCATTCCCCATTGACCAAAATGCATTAGAAACAGCATAGAAGTCCTTACAAACCCATATCCTAACATTTTTTACCATACTGGAGAAGAATGCGACCCATTTTGCATTAAAATTGGTTGTTGAAACGTCAGTTCTGTCCATGGGCGCGTACCAGAAGAATTTTTTATTTTCTCCCTCAAAAATTAATCAAAATGTAAAATTTATCTCGGAATCATGTAGATAATTTTACCAGCTTTCCATTGATATAAAGAACATGAAAATCTGAGCTCTGGATCGAAAGTTATGGCCGTTTGAAGATTTAGGGAAAAAATAGGCCCAAAACGGATCGGCGGGAAAAAAATTCAAATTTTACCTCTTTGGTCTTAAGAACATTTTTCAAATTTTCCCCGCACTCCGCCACTTCAGGTGCCACATGACACATTTTGATTGGGTGCGGGACCTTCCTGACCATTTTTTCCTTCGGGTCGCTTGGTGTTTTTTCGCCCTTGGACACGTGGCAGCTCCTGATTGGCTGTGGGCCTTCTAGGGAAAAATTTCCCACCAAAACTCCGCTGAGCCATAACTTGAAAAATACGTGGAGTTAGGAGGAAAAATTTACCTTTCTGGAAAGCTAAGAAAGAGCTCTATCCAATGGTGCCATTTCTAGAAGGTTTTGAGTACCTAGAAAATAAAATATTCTGACTGAGCACAAGAGAAGGAAAGATGTAAAGGAGTTAGCCACAAAATGAGCAGGAGGCACATTTGGGATAACAATTTTGGTGACTCAGAGGGGTCATCTACCTACTGGATAAAGTTACCGGTTACTTGAAGCAATCCATTGGGCATGGAGTCACTTGATTCTCTGTTTAATACCCCAACTGACTAGAACATTGCAAAGAGGAACATAGAAAATCACCTGATGGAGCAAGGCCTGCAAACACATTCCTAGGAACAGCAAGTTGTGCCAAAGCACTTAGGGAAAGCAAAATAACCTACAGAAAAACAATGTGCACAAGCACTTGGAGGAATGAAAACCTAAGCTAATATTTACAAGGTGGAGAATTTCCCTCTAGTAGCAATGCTTTAGATAGATTCCATTGACTGGAATCTATAGTTCTTCGCCATCCAATGAAGACAATTGGAAGGCATTGTTGTCCTTACACTTTGTGACCATGTATGGGCCACTCCAAATGGCATCAAATTTTGAATGCCTTCCTAGTTTTGCTCTATCTGCATCCCATTTTAACACTAGATCTCCAACTTGGAAAGATCTACTCTTGGCCTTCCTATCAAAGGTCTTCTTGATCAAAGCTTGATCCTTCTCCATTGCTTGGGATGCTTGATCTCTGATCTCTTGGAGCTCCATCAACTCTGCATATCTCACCTCCATGGGGCCAAACTCTAGCAACTCTAACTACTTCATGAGTTCCAATGTTGACAACTCAAGTGACATGGGCAAGATTTTCTCTCTTCTATAAACAAGTCTGAATGGAGAGTTACCTATGGATCTCTTGGGAGTTATCCTATCAGCCCATAAGGCTGATTTCAATTTGGTATGCCAAGACCTCTTATTCTCATCAAGAGTCCTCCTAATGATCCTCAACAAGTTCTTGTTTGTAGACTCAGCCTAGCCATTACCTTGATGGTAATAGTTTGATGAAGTACTTAGGTAGATCCCGTTCTTGAAATCCCACTCAGTCACGTTGGATCTAATGAATGCCAATGCATTATCTGAGATTATTGTAGCAAGTATGACAAATTTGGTTACTATGCCCTCATAGAAGTCTAAGATGCTAGACTCATTTGCTTCTTTGAGTGCTACTGCTTCAGTCCATTTGGTGAAGTAGTCTATGGCTGTCAAAATCCATTTGTGCCCTTGACTTGAATTGAGATTAATGACTCCAATGAAGTCCAAACCCCATTGCACGAATGGCTGGTCAACTGAGATTGGATGCAATAGAAGGGAAACAAGTCTCTCTTTTCTTGTGAAGAATGCACAATTCTTACACCTCTTGATCCATGTAAAGTAATCACTGAAAATCTTGGGCCAATAATAAGCAGCCTTCATAATTTTTAGAGCTGTCACTCTTGGTGCAAAATGACCACAAGCTCGTCCACCATGGAACTCTTCTAACACCCTATGAATCTGATTTGTGCTAATGCATCTTAGCAACACTCCATTCACATCTTTCTTGAACAAAACACCGTCCACTATGGCATATGGGACAGCCTGCAATCTGAAGTGTCTTCTTTGGGTTTTGTTCATCTCTGGAGGGCATAGGCTTGTGCTTAGGAAATGCATTATATCTTGGGTGTAGCAAGGAGTGGGGAAAACATTATCCTCTTCTTGAGTGCTACCTTACACATGGCTGTCTTGAACTGTCAAAACAACTTCTTCTTTATTGTATACTCCTTTTTGCATGCCCAGAATCAGCTGCTCACACAATCCTTTTCCTCTTACCAGCTTGGTGACCTTGATCTCAATGTCATACTCCATGACATGAGTGATCCAATGTACCCTTTTCTCATTCAAATCCTTGTTGAGGAGGAATTCTTTAACCCCAGCATGAGAGACCAGCAACTAGACCTTGTTGTTTGAGACTAAATGCTTGAATTTCTTCAAGCTTTTGATTACTGCAAGTACATGCTTCTCAATAAAAGAATACCTCACCTCATAGTCATCTAGGCTCTGGCTGAAGAAAGCAATTGGCTGCTCATCGTTGTCCTTATTCTGCTATACCAAAATGGCAGAAATAGTATCATTACCTCCAAATGCATAGAGGATGAAATCCTTGGAGAAGTCTGGGTTGATAAGAGTTGGTGCTTGAGAGATGGATTCTTTGATTGCTTAAAAACTCTCATTTCCTTCTGTTGTCCACTTAAAAGCCATGCTTTTCTTTAACATTTTGGTAATAGGTTTGACAAGGACTTTCTTGTGGCTTGGCAATGGTAGTGCTCTTATGGCTTCAACCCTCTTTGGATCAATTGTTAATCCTTCTTTGGAGACAATATGCCCAAGGAGCTTTCCTTCATGTGCAAGAAAGATACACTTCTTAGGATTCAAAGACACTCGAAATCTCCTGCACCTTGTGAAGACTTGTCTCAAATGAGAGAGGTGGTCTGCTGTATTTTTGGAAAAAATAGTGATATCTTCAAGGTATATCAGCACCATGTTGTTAATCAAACCTTTGAATGCCATGTCCATTGCTCTTTGGAAGGTAGCACCAGCGTTGGACAACCCAAATGGCATTTTCCTGTATGCATAAGTTCCCCATTTGGTTGTGAAGGCTGTCTTGAACTGGTCTTCTTCCTTCACCATAATCTGATTACAGCCTGAATAGCCATCAAGTAGTGAAAACCTCTCGGAGCCAGCCACAACTTGCAAGATTTGCTCCATGGAAGGGAGTGGGTAATGGTCCTTGAGAGATGCTCTATTCAAGTCTCTGAAGTCAACACACAATCTGATCTCTCCATTCTTCTTTCTGACTGGAACCAAGTTGGCAACCCAACTAGAATGCTTGATTGGGAATATGATCCTTGACTCAATCAGCTTGTTCAATTCTTTCCTCATGAGAGGCTCCATGTGTGGATTGACTGGTCTTTGTTTCTTCCTGACAGGCTTAGTATTTGGATCCAATTCAATGGTATGCTGAGCTAAGTTGGGATTGAAACCTTTCAAGTCTTCATAGCTCCAAGCAAACACATCAGGGAACTCTTGACACAGCTGCCTGAACTCATACCTTTCTTGTTTAGTTGTCATCTTTCCAATTTGCAATGGTTTGTTCTCTTCCACCAAGATGGATACTGAATCCTCTCTCTTGACCTGAATGTTTGCTTTCTCCTTCCTAAACTGATCATTGGGATTAAAAATGGACTCCAAAGTGATAAGTCCCTTGGGTAGATTGTTAGTTCTCAGCTGTACCACTTGGTCACCATACTGTTGTTCCATTTTTTCTTGATTCTTAGCTGAGAATTTAGCTTCTTCTTGCAAGAAATGGATGATTTGCTGGTCATTCTCAAACACTTGTCAAATGACATTTTTATCTGGCGCTGAAGGCCTCACAATCACATGGTTTTTTGGCTATACCTTGTCCTATTAAATGCTTTCCACAATATCAAAGGCTGCCCCAACTGCTGCAAGCCTGTCAACAGCTTGGTTTTCTTTCCTAGGAATGGATTTGATGCCAAAACCCTCAAAATATTCCATGAGGTCCCATACCCTATTCTTGTAGCACTTAAGTAGATCATTCTTGGTAGCATGTTGTCCCCTGACCTGATTTACAATCAATTCACTGTCACCAAAGACTTGCAAGTTCTTTATTCCTCTCTTTGTTGCCCAATGCATCCCTTGCACCAAGGCTTCATATTCAGCAGTGATATTGGAGCATGTAAACTAAAATATAAAAGTTGAATAGTACTTTACTCCTTGAGGTGAAACAAGCATGGCTCCAACTCCTGCACCTTGTCTACTCCTTGATCCATCAAAAAATAGTTGCCATACCTCGTTGTCATCCTTATGGTTTGGCTTGGTGATGCTAGGAATGGGCTGATCTTCTTCATGTATGCAATAGACCCCTAGCTCAGATTCTTCTACTTTTTGATAAGGATCAAAAGCATGCACCTTGTTTGCCCATTCATCAAGAGTTAGATCCGGGATGCTTCCAACCTTGGTGTCAACTTCATCAGTGCTTGGGTGATCTTTTTGATCAAATATCAAACAGTTGACATTGATCTGACTTGGAGTGTAGGGCTCAATGTGGAAGTTTGCAATAGGTTCATACCTAATTGTAGCTTTGGTTCCATACCTCGTTTTGAACATCATGTGTGACCAATCAGCATATAAATATCCTCCAATCTTGGCTGTGAAGTCCCTTGAAAAGCATAGGGCAAAGAGTGGTGGAAGGTCTATAACTGATACATCTTATAAAACAATAACATTTAGACATGCATGCAAGGTAAGACTCAAGTTTCTAATCACTCCAACTATTGTTACTGCTGTCCCATCCAGCTACACTACCCCTTTGGATATGGTTTCATACTAGAGCCCTAGCTGATCAGCTATTTGTTTAGGCATCACTAAGCTACTTGCCCCGAAATCTATCATGCAATTGTGCACTAACTGATTTCCAATGATTAATGAAACATAGAAAGGAGGGGGCTTCAACATTTTACCTTGCTGTCCTCCATGATTCCCCTCATGCTGGGCAGCATTTGTGAGCACTTTCTCTTGCATCTGAACTTGCTGATTCGAAGTTGGCCAGTCCTTCATGGCAGCTTGTAGAAAATCTCTTTGGCCTGGGATAGATAAGGATTCCCACATTGATATATTTACATTTGTCCTCTTTATCTGATCAATAATAGTAAATGGTGATGAAGGATCTCTTTGTTGTCCCTTGGTTGGCATATTCACTCCTTGCATGTGGGTAGCAACAACTGGTATTTGAGTTAGTCTAGGAGTTGTTCTTGGATGCCCTTGTGCATTTGAAATTGGATTTTGTTTGCCAACCATTTGTGGAGCCATAGAAGGTTGGAGATTGGTTGGAGCTAATGGCTGCTCTTCACCCAAATTCCTTCTTTTTGACCTTGTGTTGGCTGCAACACCTTGAGAGACTGTCTGATTCATGCCACAAAAATCCTCTGCCTGCCAGTTCACAAGTGTGGTGTCATTTTTGGCTGATTGCTGTTGGAATGTTTCTTGTTGTTGGTTGTTTCCTTGACCACCCTCACCCTCCACACCAGTAGTTGTCACCATTAATGCTTGATTCAAAGCACCATTGAAGCACATGGATTGGTTGTGAGGTTCATTACATGGAAAACACCAATCATACTCCTGAGCAACATTGTTTTGTGTTGGCACCAATGCCTTAGAGGCAGAAATGGCATTAGGATTATAGGGCTGAAATGGTCTATTGACAGGAGGCCTTGTTTGATTTATATTTGCAGTTGGATTAGGTGGTCTTTGTGGTTGGTATGGATGCCTTTTAGGCCGAGCTTGGGGCTGATAAGAAGGTCGAAAACCTTGGGCTTGTTGCTTCTTGAGAGTAACCAGCTCATTACTTAAATTTTACAATTGCTTGATGACTTCTTGAAGTTCATTTGAGGCACTAGAAGATGAAGTGGAAGCTTCACTTGAATTCTGATTTCTAGGAGTGGGAGAAGGAGCCAAATTAGGTGCTTGATTAGTGTTTGGGCTCTCTAAACTTGGAAACAATGGCATGGGAGGTCTAGGGGCTAGTTTGTCAGCTTGGATCAAACAATTTTCAGCTCTAATGGCAATGCTATAAGCAATAGGGATAGTTGTGCCTCCCATGGACTGAATTAACATAGAAATATAAGAATTTAGAGCTTTGAGATAGCAAAGAAAAGCACCTTCTGCTGTTGGCCTGACTGCCACTGGCATTCTCTCCCAAGTCCTTTGAAATCTGAAGTTGAAATCAGTCAGCTGCTCATTGGGAGCTCTCTTGATGGTTGTCAGCTGCTCCAAAAGAGACAAGTTGTCTCCCTTCTCTCCAAATTGCTCATGAAGTGCTACACATAGCTGGTTCCAATTTTGAATAGAACCTGAGGCAAGGCTTCTAACCCATTACAAAGCCTTCCCCTTGAATGAAGATGCCAGCAATTTGACAGCAACTTGCATCTCATTGATTTCATGAATTGCACAAAGGTTGGCAATGTCTTTAACATGATCACCAGGAGTAGTCTGATTCTCTCCAGTGAAGTATGGAATGTTCTTCAAGGCTGCAATTGGAATTAGATTTTGTGCATTGAGAGCAAGTCCAATGAAATTGACATAGGGGTTGTTTTGTGCCATTCTAATTGGCCTTAGAACCCTTGTTGATTGAATGAAAGGCCTACCAGGTGGAGGAGTTGAGAGAGTTCTGTTTAGTGGAGATGGAGACCTTTGGATTCTCCTCCCACTTTTCCTTACTCTTAGAGATAACTGCAGATATTCAAACAGTGCCTCTTCTTCTCCAGCTCTTGACCTTGTGATTTTTCTCATGAGTTTTCAGGTTTGCACTGCTAAAACCAGCTGATTCTTCTTCATTGGAGTCGCCAGATGTGCAACTTATAGCTCTTTTAAGCAAGAAAATTGTAGCAGATGCACATCAACTTTGTTGCAATGAAAATGAGACCTCTAAGGTCCCACCCAGAGTGCCAAAATGGTTTTTGCAAATCAGAAGTACCCCTGGATGCAAATCAAGGTTCTAAGTTGATGTTCAGGGGCATCCAGTGTGATTACACAACATTGAAACCTCTCTCCAAGTGTGGGACTTGCGAGATGAGAGAGGAATCTCCAGATTAGAGGCTGGTTCCTTAAACTCCTATGATTAGATCTATATTTGCACAACTGCAGAGGTTCAGATCCTAATTTTATCCTAATTTGCAAGGAGACAGGGATAAGAAATGCAAAAATTGAAACTAAACTGATAAGGGTGATACACCAAAGGAGTGGTGAGCACTTCTTGTTCATGTAAATTGACACAAATCAGAAATTGCAACATAAAATATCATGCTTAGGTTGATAAGCTATAATCAAGGGTTTGAAATGAAGCAAACAACACATACAGAGGACTGAAAGCATTCACAGAGCCTGCATTGTGATTATTAACATCAAAATCCTTGTATTCCAACATCAAAGAGGCAGAAAAACCTGTTACAATCCCTAGAAGGTCTGATACTTCCAAAATCACTTGTTGAAGGTGAAAACAAAAACTTGCTGTGCAAAAAGGTGTTCAACCTTTGAAAAATGAGCCAAACTTGGCTTTTACAGTGCATGGGTCGAGCCTAGAAGAGAGAAAACATGAAAAAATGTGGGAGCCATTCCCCATTGACCAAAATGCATTAAAAACAACATGGAGGTCCTTACAAACCCATGCCCTAACATTTTTGACCATGCTGGAGAAGAATGCGACCCATTTTACATTAAAATTGGTTGTTGAAACGTCAGTTCTGTCCATGGGCGCGTACCAGAAGTATTTTTCAATTTTCTCCCTCAAAACTTAACCAAAATGTAAAATTGACCCCAGAATCATGTAGATAATTTTACCAGCTTTCCATTGATATAAAGCATGTGAAAATCCAAGCTTTGGATCAAAAGTTATGGCCATTTGAAGATTTAGGGCAAAAGCAAGCCCAAAACGGATCGGCGGAAAAAAATTCGAAGTTTACCTCTTTGGTCTTTGGAACATTTTTCAAATTCTCCCCACGCTCCGCCACTCCAGGTGCCACATGGCACGTTCTGATTGGGCGCAGGCCCTTCCTGACCATTTTTTCACCCTTGGACACGTGGCAGCTCCTGATTGGCTGTGGGCCTTCTAGGGAAAAATTTCTCACCAAAACTCTGCTGAGCCATAACTTGAAAAATACGTGGAGTTAGGAGGAAAAATTTACCTTTCTGGAAAGCTGAGAAAGAGCTCTATCCAATGGTGCCATTTCCAGAAGGTTTTGAGTGCCTGGAAAACAAAATATTCCGATTAAGGCACAAGAGAAGGAAAGATGTAAAGGAGTTAGCCAAAAAATAAGCAGGGGGCACATTTGGGATAACACGCTCCGCCACTCTAGGTGCCACATGGCGGTATCTCATTTACCACGGGCCTTTCAGGGGAAATTTTTTCTAAAAAACTCCGCTGAGCCAT
Source organism: Taxus chinensis (assembly GCA_019776745.2). Taxonomy (NCBI): domain Eukaryota; kingdom Viridiplantae; phylum Streptophyta; class Pinopsida; order Cupressales; family Taxaceae; genus Taxus; species Taxus chinensis. The sequence goes on from CM034154.1 coordinate 387,237,666, forward strand.
AACTTGAAAAATACATGGAGTTACGAGGAAAACTTTACCTTTCTGGAAAGTTGAGAAAGAGCTCTATCCAATGGTGCCACTTCCAGAAGGTTTTGAGTGCCTGAAAGCAAAAATTTTGTGACTGAGGCACAAGAGAGGGAAGAATGGGTGGAGTTAGCCACAAAATGAGCAAGGGGCACATTTTGGATAACATCAGGCACACACACGCGCATGCACACAAAGACGCACACGCACATGCAGACATGCACACACACACACACACACACACACACACACACACACACACACACACACACACACACACACACACACACGCACACACGCACATGCACACGTAGACGCGCACGCGCAAATGCAAATGCCCACACACACACATGCACATGCACATGCACACACAAACACACACGCGCGCGCACATGTACATGAACACACCCCCACACACGCACACACACACACACGGACACGCACACGTACACATACACGCACACATGCACACACGCACGCACACGCACACGCAAACGCACAATAACACGCACATGCACACACACACGCACAAGCACAAGCACACACACACAGACACACATACACACATGCACACCCACATGCGCACGAACACGCGCAAATGCAAATGCACACTCACGCACATGCACACGCACACGCACATGCACATGCACACGAAGGCGCATGCACACGCGCACACGCACGCACAAGTGCATGTGCACGAGTACAAGCACGAGCATGCACACGCGCACACGCACACATGCGCACACACACATGCACATGCACTCACGCACGCGCACACTCACATGCACACACGCACACGAACATGCACAGACAAACTTGCTGGCGCACACGAACACGCACATGCACACGCGCAAACGCAAATGCACACTCACATGCACACACACACACACACATGCACATGCACACGAAGGCACATGCACACACGCACACGCATGCACAAGTGCTCGCGCATGAGCACGCGCACACAAACACACACGCACATGCACATGCACACGCACACGCGCACGCGTACACGCACATGCACACACACACGAACACGCACACGCACACTTGCTGGCACACACGAACACGTACACGAACATGGACACACACACACATACACACACACACGTGCACGTGCGCGCGCACATGCACACGCACACACACACGTAGACCCACACGCACACGCACAAGCACATGCACATGCACACACACACGCACAAGCAGAAGCAGAAGCGCACACACACACACAGACACAAGTACACACACACACACACACACCTACACACACGCACACGCACACGCACACGCACACGCACACGCACATGCACACGCGCACACACACACACACATGCACACGCACACACACACGAACAAGCACACGCACACACACACAGAGACACACGTACACACACATGCACTTGCACAAGCACACGCACACGCACACGCACACACACACGCACATGCACATGCACACGCACACGCACATGCACAAACAGTCATACACACATGCACACAAGTGCACAAACACACGCATGTGCGCACACACACACACACAGAGACACACGCACGCACACACCACTCACACGCACACGCACACGCACACGCACACGCACACGCACACTCACACGCACATGCACATACAATCATACACACATGCAAACAAGTGCACAAACACACACATGCGCACACACACACGCACACTCAAACACACACACAAACAAAAACATGCACAAGCACATGCACACGCACACGCACATGCATACGTACACACACACAGGCACACACACGCACATGCACATGTAGACGCACCACACACATGCACATGCACACGCACGCACACATGCACACAAGCACACACACATGCACACATGCACACGCACACACACGCACATGCACACGTAGACACGCACACGCACAACGCAAATGCACATGCACGCACACACACACGCACACATACACACACATGTACACACCCCCACACACGCATACATGCACACGCACACACGCACACACACACGCACATGCACACGCACACGCACACACACACACGCACATGCAAACACACAAGAACACGCACATGCACACACACATGCACAAGCACGTAGCACGCGCACACACACACAGACACATGCACACACACGCACACCCTCACGCACACGCACACGCGCAAACGGACACACACGCACATGCACACGCACACGCACACGCACACACACAAGCACACGCACACACACACGCACACGCACACGCACGAGCACGCGCACGAGCATGAGCACGAGTACGCACACAGCGCACACGCGCACGCACACGCACACGCACATGCACACGCGCACACATACACTCACATGCACACGCACAGGAACACGCACATGCACACTTACTGGCGCACACGAACACGCACACGAACATGCACACGCACTCGAGGATATACACACTCATGCATTCACACGCGCACACACTCACACACACACACACACACACGCACGTGCACGTGCACATGCACACGCACACGCACACCCACACGCACATGCACAAGCACACGCACACGCACAAGCACAAGCACAAGCAGACACACACACATACACATGTACACACACATAGACACCTACACGCACACGCACACGCACGCGCACATGCACACACACACGCACACACACATGCACACACATAAGAACACGCATGCATGCACACGCACACACACACGCACAAGCACAACACACACACACACACAGACACACGTACACAGACACACTGCACACACACATGCACACACACACGCACACGCACACGCACACGAACACGCACACATGCAGACGCACATGCACACGTGCACGTACGTGCATATGCACATGCACATGCACACACACACACACATATGCACACACACACACACACGCACACGCACACGCACAAGCACATGCACACAAACACGCACACACACATGCACACACATACAGACACGCTACACACACACACCCCCACACGCACACTCACACGCGCACACACAATTCCACATGCACAGACACACAAGTACACACACACACGCACACCCACACGCACAAGCACACGCACACGCACACGCACACACACGCACATGCACATGAACATGCACACGACACACACGCACACGCACACGTACACGCACATGCACACTACAGCACACACACATGTGTATGCACACGCACACACGCATGCACATGCACATGCACACACACACGCACACGCGCATCGCACATGCACATACACACGCATATAGCACACACACGTACACGCACATGCACACTGCACACGCACATGTGTACACACACGCACACATGCATGAACACGCACATGCGCACACGCACGCCAGGCACATGTACATGCACACGCACATACTAGAAGCACACGCACATGTGCACGCACATGCGCACGCACACACACACACACACACACACACACACGCACATGCACCCACACACTCACACACACACACGCACACACACATACACACACCTACATGCCCATACCTGCAAACACACACTTAGATGGACACGCCCTTACACACGCACTGACACACATACACACACGCACACGCACACGCACACGCACATGAACATGCAGACACACACGCACACGCACACACCCGCACCCGCACCCGCACACGCACACGCGCTCACACACGCACACGCACACACACATGCACTCTCACATGCGCACACACACACACACGCACACACATAGGCACGGGCACACGCACTCACATAGCACGCATGCACACAAACACACGCACACATGCACACACACAGGCATAGGCACATGCGCACACACATGCACACGTACACGCACACACACATGCACACACGCACGCACATGCACACATGCATGCACATGAACACATTACACACACACAAACACACATGCACACACACACGCATACATATGCACGTACCTGAAAGCACGCACACACACACATATGCACACACAAATACACACGCACATGCACGCAAGCACATGCACACGCACATAGACACATGCACAAAACACACATGCGCACACACACACACATATGCACACGCACACGCACACACACACGCACACACACGCACATGCACATGCACATAGACACACGCACAAAAACACATGCGCACACACACACACACCTACATGCACGTACCCAAACATACACACACTCACACGCACGTGTTCTTCCACGTGCACGCACACACACACACACATCCACACATGCACACACACACGCACACGTACATGCACTTGCACACATGCACACGCACACGCAGGCAGATGCACACACGCACACGCAGACAAACACACACATGCACACGCATACACAGGCACAAACAAAAACATAGACACACACACACACACACACATGCACACAAGCACAAGCACATGCACACACACAAAAGCACACACTCACGCACACACACACACACACATGCACATGGACATGCATGAAAACATACACGCACATGCATGAAAATTTACATGCACATGCACACATACACGCACATGCACAAGCAAACACACACACACGCATGAAAACTTACATGCACACACAAACATGCACTCACACATGAACATGCACAAAGCACCACACACGCACACACACGCACACACGTGTGCACACACACGCACACACACGCATACATACATGCACACACACACGCACACACACACACGCACATGCACACACGCACGCACACGCACACACACATGCACACACACACGCACACGCACATGCACATGCACACGCAGACGGACACGCGCACAAACGCACGCACGTGCACACGCACACGCACACGCACACACACACGCACATGCACATGCACACGCATACGCACATGCACATGCACACACATACCCACACGCACATGCACACGCATACGCGCATGCACACACACACGAATGCACATACATACACACACACACGCATGCAACCCTACACACATAGACGTGCACACACATACACACGGACACACACACGTGCACACACTCACACACACGCACACATGCACACATGCACACACGCACACGCAAACACACACGGACATGCACATGCACATGTACACGCACACACACACACACGCACACATACACACAAACTCATGCACACACATACACACACGCACACGCACATACCGCCACACACACACACTCACACACACACACGCAGTTCCACATGCACGCACAGTTATACATAGATGCACACACGTGCACAAACACACACAAGAAAATGCACACGTACATGCACATGCAAACGCACACACACGCAGGCACACACATGTGCATGCACACGTAGATGGCCACACACATACGCACACGCATACGCACATGCACATGCACACGTGCACACACACACACAAATACACACACGCGCGCTTGTACCCACACACAGACACTCACACAGACACGCACACACACACACACACACACAAGCACACACACCCATCTATGCACACGTATGCGAAGCACACACATGCACACGTAAACACACACGCACACACACCCACACATGCACACGCAAACACACCCACACACACACACACACGCGCGCGCGCGCGCGCACGTGCACACATGAACACGTACATGCACACACACACGCACACACACACGCACATGCGACGCACGCACACACGCACACACACGCACATGCACACTGCACACATGCACACACACATGCACACACACATGTGCTCCTGCTCATTTTTTGTGGCTACCCACTCCTCTCATTTTTTCCTCTCTTTTGCCTCAGTCATATAATTTTACTTTTCAGGCACTTTAAACCTTCTGGAAATGACACCATTGGATAGAGAGCTCTTTCTCATCTTTCCAGAAAGGTAATTTTTTCCTCCTAACTCCATGTATTTTTGAAGTTATGGCTCGGCAGAGTTTTTTGGAAAAAATTTCCCCTGAAAGGCCCACGGCACAATGTACAAGCCACACTGTTATCCAAAATGTGCCCCCTGCACATTTTGTGGCTAACTCCTCTCATTCTTCCCTCTCTTGTGCCTCAGTCACAAAAATTTTCTTTTCAGGCACTCAAAACCATCTGAAAATGCACACACCATTAGATAGAGCTCTTTCTCAGCTTTCCAGAAAGGTAAAGTTTTCCTCCTAACTCCATGTATTTTTCAAGTTATGGCTCGGCGGAGGTTTTTGTGGAAAAGTTTCCACTGAGAAGGCCCGCAGCCAATCAGAACTTCCACCACGTGCACCTAGAGTGGTGGAGCGCAAAAATTTTTCCAAATGACGCAAAGGCGAATTATTTTCTCACGACCTGATTTGGCCCTGTTTTGCCCTAAAACTTCAAATCGCCATATCTTTCGATCCAGAGCTCAGTTTTTCACGTTACATTATATCAATGGAAAGCTGGTGAAATTATCTACAAGATTCTGGGGTCAATTTTGACATTTTGATAGAGTTTGGAGAGACAAAATAAAAAAACATCTCTGGCACGTGGTCATGAACATAAATGACGTTTCAACCACACGTTTTTAATGAAGAATGGCTCACATTCTCTCCCAGCATGGTTAAAAATGTCAGGGAATGGGTCTGTCAAGTCACCCATGCTATTTTGATATCATTTTGGTCAATGGTTGAACCCCTTACACATGTTTTCCCACATTTCTCTCTCCTGGGGTACATGATCACACTTGCACTGTAAAAGCACAGATTTGAGCTCATTTTTACAAAAGAGTTGACACATTTTTAGTGTCTGGCAACTCCTTTTTCTTCCACCTTGGCAGAATTTAGTGGAAGAAAGACCTTTCCATAGTAACTGCAACACACTATTTCTTACCTCAGGCATGTATGAATGCAACTGCATTTTGGATGTTGAAATGCACAATATAGGCACCTGTGATTACGCAGTCCCTCACATCCTCTGCACATATCTATCATTGCTACATTCACATGCACACACTTCATTACATTTTAGCAGTTTGTGCATGTCGTTGTGTTGTGCATTCCTTATGCTCAATTGTGTATTTCAGATAGCAAAAGGTGTCTACAACTCCTTTGGTGCATCACCTATTAGCATTAGTTTTAGTTCTTTCTTTTTGCATTTTCTATCCTTGTCCCTTTGGAATTTAGAGTAGCTTTAGGAGTTTAAAACTCTACAATTGTGCAAGTAAAATAGCTGATCAGATGAGTTGAGGAACCAACCTCTAATCTAGAGATTTCTCTTCCATGTTTTCAAGTCCCACACTTGGGAAGAGGATTCAATGTTGTGCAATCACACTGGATGCTTAGAATGATCAAATTAGAAATCCTGATCAACATCCAGGGGGTGCTACTAATTTGCAACAACAGTTTTGGCACACCCGGTGGGACCTTAGAGGTCTTTCACTTTATCTTTGAAATGTTGGTGTGTTCCTGTTAAAGATCCAGCCTTTTGGAGGCACTTTCAAAAGCACATCTGGTGACACCATCTGGTAAACAACTCATTCTCTAAGTTGCAGACACTGTTTTCCATTCATTTCCATCCATTCTTCTTTCCATCATTTTCATTCTTTTCCATTCCATGAAGTTGTGCAATCATGACTTCATTTCCATCATGGAATTCACATTTACAATACCAATATATCACACCTCCAACATGTTTTACAAATCCTCCAAATCAGCATTTTGATCAAATTCAAAATCAGCATGTCTACCCATATGAGCAGCAGTGCCAAAGTCAGTTTGGATATGAAGCATGTCAAGCACAAGGGTATGCTGGTTGTGAGGGCAGTCAAGAAGGAAATGCAGATCTGCTAGAACAAATCCAAAAGATGGAGGTAAACATGGTGCAATCCAGGGCAACAACACAAATGAAAGCATTTCAGAATCTGTTGTAGAGCACCTTGTCCATGGGTGGGACCTTTTCCAAGGCATTACAGCCCTCAAGAGAAGCTAGACTTCATGATTACAACACTACCATTGCACAAAGTGGACTGAAGGAATAAAGGTGTATGAGACATGAGTATTCAACAACCTTGTCAACAGGTAAGCACACCATCTCATGCCTTTTCTCTCCCTCTTTCCCAATCTATTTTATCTCAGCAGTGTCAAGTTTTAAACTCTCCATCTGCTGTCCCAAGTGTTGAATCCATTTCTCCATTCCCTAGTCTTCCACCCCATCTCAATTCTTCTATCCTTTTCCATTCCAAACAACCATTCCCTCCAAAGAAACAAGAGTTCCTACCTCCTCCACCACCACAAAAAATTGCAAAATCAATTGAGTTACAATCCACTTCTCCTCTTGCATTCCCAAATCCATGTTGGGAGGATAAAAATTAGAATGCCAATCAAGGAAAACAACAGCAAAAAGAAGAGCCAAACAAGGATGAAGAAATTCAAAGTCTGAAGAGTTGGGCTCTTAAATTTGGGATGACAAAGATCCCCTTGATGGTTAAGCCTTTAGAAGAGGTTGGAGTTGGAAAACAAGTGGTGGTTAGGACTGAATTTGCTGCAGGAAGAGAAGAGCAAAAAGAAGAAGCAGATCAGCAATCAGTTTTCTCAGAAAGTAGTTTCCATGTTAGCATTCTATTTGAAGAGAATGCTGATTCAATTCAAGTTGCACAATCAGCCATGGAGGAAGAAAGCTCTGAAGAAGATCCTACAGTACCAACTTTTCCTCTAGAGCAGCAGATCGAAGAGTTTGACTTAACGAACTTCATGCTAGAGGAAGAGTTCTATCAAGAACAAGATTGTCTTCAAGTAGTAGAAGAGGGAGAAGCTGCTCCAAATCCAAAAGAAGAGGAGCACATTCTAGTTGTGGAGGAGAAAATTACAGATCCAAGGGCTTTGAACACAAGGCAGGCTATAGGAGAACCTTCAGTTCTTCTTTCTACTTCATCCCTCTCGTGTTCTAGTGCTGAAGAAAAGTTTGATCTTTCAAACTCAATGTTGGAGGATGAAAGAAACCATGATGATCAAGTTACAGATCAAGAGGACACTATGGAGGAAGTTGAGCATTTGCATCAGGACAACCATGAGGTAGTGTATCTGTCAGATTTGGAGGACTGTTTTGATGAAGAAGAACCGGTTGAGTTTCCACCATTCTCTCTTTCATCTTCCACGTCCCAAATACTTGAGCCTACTGTCATGAAGGAGAGCATTCATTTGCAGTAGCCTGCATCTTATAGCAGCTCTTTGGAACCAAGATTGGAAGATTTTAATCTTTCATGTTCTTCATTGGAGGAAGAGAAAGGGAAGAAAAGTTCTACCATTGCTTCCACATCACCCACCCAAGAAGGTCTACAAGAAGACTCCATTTTTGGAGTTGAAAATCAGGGCAATGGGTATACTCAAAGGACCATACCTTGCCCAATCAGGTATCTGGCTTCATTGGAACCAAAGGAGAAGTCACAATCAGTCATGCTTGCTCCTAAGCATGAGGATGAGCTACAAAGAACCAAGGATCAGCTGTCATACCTCTCCAATCTAAATGCAGAACAACTAAAAGAGGTATTGAATTTGCCTTCACCTGATACCTTGATGATTTGGGTGGAAGACCAGCTTCTTGTTGATTTTCCATTCATCCAATCAGCCATGTTCAATGCCAAATCAGTTGCATGGTTGCCAATTTTGAAGAAAGGAAGCTATTTTACACAACCAGTTGCAGGGTTTGTTTAGCCCACTTTTGCTTCCAGTTAGAGTAGGATAGGTAGTTTTGCTTTCAGTAAAAGAAGTGCTTGTGCACACTCTGCATGTTCCATTTTGGAACATGTATGACCCTTTAGTTTTGTACATAGTTTTTGTGGTGCTGGTTTTGCTCTTGCGCAGTCCATTTCAGTGGGTTTCCAAGTGGCTCAGAGAGGAGGTTTTCAAAGTTCAGATCAGTTTGCAGGCTACAACTCATGACTCCATGCCCAATGGATGCTTCAGGCAACTGGTAACTTCATCCAGCAGGTAGATGACCCCTCTGAGTCATCAAAATTGTTATCCAAAATGTGCCTACTGCTCATTTTGTGGCTAACTCCTCTCATTCTTCCCTCTCTTGTGCCTCAGAACAAAATTTTGCTTTTCAGGCACTCAAAACCTTCTAGAAATGGCACCATTGGATAGAGCTCTTTCTTAGCTTTCCAAAAAGGTAAAGTTTTTCTCCTAACTCATGTATTTTTCAAGTTATGGCTTAGGTGGAGTTTTTGTGGGAAATTTTCCCCTAGAAGGCCCGCAGCCAATCAGAACTCGCCACGTGTCCAGGCCAAAAATATCAAAGCGACCCGATTTGGCCCTGTTTTGCCCTAAAACTTCAAATCACCATATCTTTCGATCCAGAGCTTGGTTTTTCACGTTCTTTATATCAATGGAAAGCTAGTGAAATTATCTATAATATTTTGAGGTCAATTTTGCATTTTGGTGGAGTTTGGAGAGATAAAATCAAAAAACGCTTCTGGCACGTGGTCATGAACAGAAATGACGTTTCAACCACCGATTTTAATGAAGAATGGCTCGCATTCTCTCCCAGCATGGTTAAAAATGTCAGGGAATGGGTCTGTCAGGTCGCCCATGCTATTTTGATGGCATTTTGGTCAATGGTTGAATCCCTTCCATGTTTTCCCATGTTTCTCTCTCCTGGGCTCGTCCCTTGCACTGTAAAAGCCAGATTTGGCTCATTTTTCAAAGGGTTGAACATTTTTTGTGTATGGCAAGCTCCCTTTTTCACCTTGGAAGTGATTTAGTGGAATAACAGACCTTTTCTAGAAACTGCAACTGTATTTTTTCCTTTCAGGTGTTTGAATGCAAGTGATTTTGATGTTAAAATAACAATACAGGCCCTGTGATTAGTTTTTATCCTCTGCTGGTGTTGTTTGCCTAATTTCTAACACTTCATTACAGCTATCAGTTTGTGCATGTTGTTTTTGTTGCATTTTATGAACTGTGTCAATTTGCAGAAGTAAAAAATGCTCACCACTCCTTTGGTGCATCACCTATTAGCATTAGTTTTAGTTCTTTCTTTTTGCATTTTCTATCCTTGTCCTTTTGAAATTTAGAGTAGATTTAAGGAGTTTAAACCTCTGCAATTGTGCAAGTAAAATAGCTGATCAGAGGAGCTGAGGAACCAGCCTCTAATCTAGATATTTCTCTTCCATTTTTGCAAGTCCCACACTTAGGAAGAGGATTCAATGTTGTGCAATCACACTAGATGCTAGTATGATCAAACTAGAAATCTGATCAACATCTAGGGGGTGCTGTTGATTTACAACAATAGCAAGTACCCGCGGCCAATGAGATGCCCACCACGTGGTACCTAGAGTGGTGGAGTGTGGGGGAAATTTTGGAAAATTTTCCAAATGACCAAAAAGGTGCAAAAATTTGAATTTTTGCCCGCCAACCCGATTTGGCCCTGTTTTGCCCTAAAACTTCAAATGGCCATATCTTTCGATCCAGAGCTCAGTTTTTCACGTTCTTTATATCAATGGAAAGATGCTAAAATTATCTACAATATTCTATGGTCATTTTTGAATTTAGGGTGGAGTTCAGGAGAGAGAAAGGCAAGAAACTCCTCTGGCACGTGGTCATGGACAGAAAATGACGTTTCAACCACCGTTTTTAATGAAGAATGGCTCGCATTCTCTCCCAGCTTGGTTAAAAATGTTAGGGAATGGGTCTGTCAGGGTGCTCCACACCATTGATTTTGATCCAAATTTTGGTCAATGGTCAAAACCTCTTGCCATGTTTTCCCACATGTTTCTCTCTCCTGGGGTCATGGTTTGCACTGTAAAATCCAGGATGAGTTCATTTTGCATCAGAGCACTTTTTCAGCTCTGCAACTTCCTTTTCTTCCTCCTTGAAAGAATTTGTGAAGAAATTTTACCTTTCCATGTAATGCAGCACCTTTTCTTGCCTCTAGGATCACTGTAATGTACTGTATTGGATCTGAGATGTTGATATATGTTCTGTGATTAAAATCCCTCAATCCTTTCATATATCTATCATTGCTTTCTTGATCTTTCATTATATTTTGAGAATTTGATGCATGTTCAAGTGCTAGCCTTTCCTAAATGGATTGTGTATTTCATGCAGAAAATCAGTTGTCTACAACTCCTTTGGTGCATCACCTATTAGCATTAGTTCTTTCAAAGGTTTTTAACAACATTGTTCTATATCTTGATGTATCCTTTGAATTTAGAGTAAATTTAGGAGTTTAAACCTCTCTCAATTGAGACAAGTGAAATAGCTGATCAGAGTAGTTGAGGAACCAGCCTCTAATCTGGAGATTCCTCTTCCATTTTACAAGTCCCACACTTGGGAAGAGGATTCAATGTTGTGCAATCACACTAGATGTATAGGGTGATCAAACTAGAAATCTGATCAACATCCAGGGGGCACTGCTGATTTGCAACAACAGTTTTGGCCCTCCAGAGTTTCTTAGCAGGTCTTAATCTTCATTTCAGAAAAAATTGATGTGCACAGATTTTACAAGCCCTTGTCTTGCCCATCACCAAGAGTTAAAGAACAGCATCTGGCGACTCAAAGGACAGACAGAAGGCAAGGTTGGTTTTGAGTGCAGACCAAAGAAGCCAACTCTGAAGCCCCAGCTGTCATCAACCCAGATTTCTCCAAGGATTTCAAGAGCTCTAGATTTGAAGGGGTGTTGATACTATCTTTGAATTTTGTAGTTATCATCAAGAATAAGGACAAGTGGGAGGAGAATCCAAAGGTCTCCATCTTCAACCAAACAGAACTCTCTAAACTCCTCCAGGTGAGGATATTCTTTTATCAATCAAATGGGTTCTAAGCCAATCAAAATGGCACTAACAACCCTTATGTTCAATTTCACTGGGCAGCAGCCTCACTTCTCTCATTTTTTGAAATTCAGGCAGTTCAAGCTTTTTGGAACATGGCATACTTCAGTGGAGAAAATCAGACCTCACCTAGTGAGGTCATGTTTAAGGACTCCTTATATTTTTCAATTTGTGCAATCCATGGAGATCAATGAGTGGAAAGTTACTATCAATTTGCTAGGCATCTTCAGCCAATAGGGAAGCTTTGCACATGGTTCAGAGGAGTTTTGAGGCAAATATAGAAATTTTCTTTCAAAATATTAAGAAGTCGATTTTCAAATGAATACCCACGGAAAATGAGAAGTTTGGAGAATTCCAGAGTGAATCAGACTTGTCACTTTTTGAGCAGTCTGAAAACCATCAAGAGAGCGTCCCAATGAGCAGTTAGAAATTTTAATTTCAAAGATTTCAAAGGACTTGGTAGAGAATTTCCATGGCAGTCAGGCCAACAGAGAAGGTACTTTTGGGCCGTCTTTATTACCTTAAAGATTTAAAACGATCATTTCTTGTTAATTCAGTCCTGGGAGGTACAATTTTCCCACGTTGCTTTATATCATTGAATTAGATGTGAAAATTCTCTACATGATTCCAGCTAGTCAAGCTAGCTCCTAATTTTTGCCATTGAGTTTGGAGATGTTTAGAGAATTCAAACGGTTCTACATGTCAATGGCCAGATTTGACATTTCTAATAACCAAATTTAGAAATACAGAATTGGTGAAGCTTCCACTTCATCTTCAATATGGTCAAAAAATGATACTTCATGGGTTTCATGAAGGCAATTACAAATGCTAGGTAATGCATTGGTTCCATCAAATGAGGGATGGCTCCCTCAAGGTTTTAGACTCTCTCCTGTTCTCGACCAACTGTAACAGCCACCCTTCTTGGTTTATACAAGTTCATATATTTAAACTCACGGTTTTGATTAGAAAACATTCTTACTATCACCTCCAAAAGTGGGATAGTTGCTACTTGAGATAGACCTCCAGAGAAAGCTGGTTCTGTAGTAGGTCCTAAACTACCTGCCACAATTTGAGGGTCTAATGCAAGAGATTAACTATATGGAATCTACATTTCTAAGAGACTATGGAGCTTTCAGTCCTCTGTTTGAATTGTTGAAAACCATACACTAAGACCTCGGTAATACACCATCTAAAGGAGGCTGTAAGAGTATGTTTTCAAATGTGTGAAATTACAAAAGCAAAGTTCACTAGAAGATTGATGTGTTCTCCATAATCTACAAAACACATTCACAACAATATTTCAAACATCCTTTTGGTGATCAATCTGGATTTAGCATGAACATTAATACATTAGATCACAATATTCTTGCAATCAGGGTTGATTAGGATTAGAACCTCTAAGAATGCAATAATATAGATCTAAATCAGGGGAAGATGAGGAACCAGTGTCTATTCTTATATTCCTATTCTTCATGATTTCACAAGTTCCATCACTTACAAGATAAGGGCCTATCACAATCAACTGTTGTGCTCTAACAAGGGCCTAGAACACATCATCTTCATCAAAGTAATTTTGGCAGAGATTTGCAACAAAAAACTACCTCCCCAATGGGACCTTACAGGTCTCAATTTTTAGAACCAAATGAGAAGATGAGAGAGAATCTAATACAATTTTCTTACTTGAAAAGAGCTATAATTTCAACCACTTATGAAGAGGCTTAAATGGAGGAAAATCAACTGGTTTCATAGTATTACCTGAAATCTCATGAGAAGAATCACTACTGTCCAAGAGTTGGCAGCAAGAAGAGAATGTTGACCATGCCTCTGTAATTGCACTCCCAGAGTAAGGCAAATGGAAGACAGGATTTATGAAGGTCTCCACGTTTTACCAAACAGAATCTCATTAACTCCTCCACCTAAATACGTAATTTCTTGATTCAGTCTATGTACAAGGGCTTAGAGCCACGATTCCAATTACTAATTTTGTTCGACCCTTATTGAAAAATGCAAGCCCAGTTTGGCCTTCAATGAACATCCAATTCCTATTTTGGGCCTGGCAGGCGTTTTCTGTCACTGTGACGGGAATGATCATTAACTGACTCCAGGAGATCAGAGTCAAGGAGTTATTGCTAACCTTTTGTAAGTTCATGAAACAAGAGATGCAAGTGGCTGTCAATTTTCTCCTTTGCCTTCAGCCGTTTCAAGGGGAAAGCATCGCGTACTTTGGTTGTCGCGGACTATCCTTGGACACTATTCTATCACAAATTGAATTCAGCTGTGTGCTTGTCCCTGCTCATGCAGCAATTTGGAGAGAAGGGAGACAACATTGCATCCCTCAAGTCTTTTAGAGCAGCTGACAACCATCAAGAGTTAGCTCTGAATGACTATTTCAACTTCAGAAATGGACTGAATTCTTCAGATTTAAAAGATGGGAGAGAATTCCAGTTCAGACCAACAACAGAAGGTGCTTTTCTCTACTATCTCCAGAGCTCTAAACCTTCTGATATTTCTACTTACACTTGGTTGATTCAGATCCATGGGAGGCATAACTATCCCTATGGCTTATAACATTAGGAACCAGCTTGTGAGGAAAATATCTGAAAATTGTTTGATCCAAGCTGGGACGAAACATGTAGCCAGCCTAGATCCTCCCATGCCATTGTTTCCAAACCTTTAGAGACAATCCAAATACCAATCAAGCACCTAATTTGGCTCCTTCTCCCAACTGAGTGAGTAGAGGATCAAAGTTCAAATGAAGCTTCTACTTCATCTCCAAGGTGCCCCAAATGAGCTTCAAGATGGGACATGAATTAAGGGATGCAAAACCTACTGGAAATGAGCTAGTCACTCTAAAGAGGCAGCAAGCCCAAGATGTTTTAGACCTTCTTACCAGCCCCAAGCTTATCCCAACAGGCAGCCATACCAACACAACTAGACCTCCTAATCTAGATGTAAATATGAATCAAGACAAGGCCTCCTACCAATAGACCATTTCAGCCCTACAATCCAAATGCCATATCTGCCTCTAAGGCATTGGTGCCAACACAAAACAACATTACTCAGGAGCATGACTGGTGTTTTCCATGCAATGAACCTCATAACCAATTCATGTGCTTCAATGGTGCTTTGAATCAAGCATTAATGGTGATAACTACTGGTGTGGAGGGTGAGGGAAGTCAAGGAAACAACCAACAACAAGAAACACTCCAACAACAATCAGCTCCAAATGACACCACGTTGGTAAATTGGCAAGCAGAGGATTTTTTTGGCATGAATCAAATGATTCTCTCAAGGTGTTGCAGCCCAACACAAGGTCAAAAAGAAGTAATTTGGGTGAAGAACAGCCATTAGCTCCAACCAATCCACAACCTTCCATGGCTCCACAAACTGGTTGGCAAGCAAAATCCAATTTCAAATGCACAAGGGCATGTGCCAATAACAGCTCCTAGACCAACTCAAATACCAGTTATTGCTGCCCACATGCAAGGAGTGAACGTACAAGTAAAGGGATAACAAAGAGATCCTTCATCACCATTCAATATCATTGATCAGATGAAGAAGACAAATGTTAATATATCAATGTGGGAATCCCTATCTATCCTAGGCCAAAGAGACTTGTTACAAGCTGCCATGAAGGACTGGCCAACTTCGAATCAATAAGTTTAGATGTAAGAGAAAGTGCTCACAAATGCTTCCCAGCTTGAGGCAAATCATGGAGGACAGCAAGTTTAAAATGTTGAAGCCCCCTCCTTTCTATGTTTCATTAATCATTGGAAATCAGTTAGTGCACAATTGCATGATAGATTCTATGGGGCAAGTAGCTCAGTGATGCCTAAACAAATAGCTAATCAGCTAGGGCTCCAGTATGAAACCATATCCAAAGGGGTTAGTGCAACTGGATGGGACAGTAGTAACATATATATGGAAGGTGATTAAAAACTTGAGTCTTACTTTGTATGCCTGTCCCAACGTTTAATGCAAGATGTCTCTGTTGTTGCAAATCATCAGCACCCCTGGATGCAAATCATGTTTCTAAGTTGATGTTTCAGGAATCCAGTGTGATTGCACAACATTGAAACCTCTCTCCAAGTTTGGGACTTGTAAGATGAGAGAGGAATCTCCAAATTAGAGGCTAGTTCCTCAAACTCCTCTGATTAGATCTGTTATTTACACAACTGCAGAGGTTCAGAATCCTAATTTTATCACTAATTTGTAAGGAGACAGGGATAAGAAAGTGCAAAAATTAAAACTAAACTGATAAGGGTAATACACTTAAAGGAGTGGTGAGCACTTCTTGTTCATGCAAATCGACACAATTTCAGAAATTGCAACATAAAACATCATACACAGGTTGATAAGCTGTAATCAAGAGGTTTGAAATGAAGCAAGACAACACATACAAAGGACTGAAAGCATTGATCACAGAACCTGCGTTGTGATTTTCAACTGTCAAAATCCTTGTATTTCCAACACCAAAGAGGTAGACAGAAACCTGTTACAATCCCTGAAGAAGGTCTGATACTTGCCAAAATCACTTGTTGGAAGTTAAAACAAGAAGCTTGATGTCCAAAAAAAAGTGTTCAACCTTTGAAAAATGAGCCAAATCTGGCTTTTACAGTGCATGGGTCGAGCCTAGGAGAGAGAAAACATGTAAAAAATGTGGGAGCCATTCCTCATTGAATGAAGATGCATTAAAAAACAGCATGGAGCATCCTTACAAACCCATGCCCTGACATTTTTGGCCATGCTGAAGAAGAATGCGACCCATTTTGCATTAAAACTGGTTGTTGAAACGTCATTTCTGGCCATTACCACGTGCCAGAGGAGTTTCTTGATTTTATCTCTCTAAAATCAACCAAAATGCAAAATTGACATCAGAATCATGTAGATAATTTCACCAAATTTCCATTGATATAAAGAACGTGAAAATCCGAGCTCTGGATTGAAAGACATGGTGATTTGAAAATTTAGGGCAAAAACAAGCCAAAATCGGATCGGCGGGCAAAAGTTTGAATTTTTACCCATTTGGTCTTTGGAAAATTTTTCAAATTTTCCCCACGCTCCACCACTCCAGGTGCCACGTGGTGGCTTCTTATTGGCCATAAGCCTCCTAAGGGAAAATTTCCCACAAAAACTCCGCCGAGCCATAACTTGAAAAATATGAGGAGTTAGGAGGAAAACTTTACCTTTTTGGAAAGCTGAGAGAGAGCTCTATCCAATGGTGCCATTTTTAGAAAGATTTGAGTGCCTAAAAATAAAAAAATGAAGACTGAGGCACAAGAGAGGTAAGAACACAAGGATTTATCTACAAAAATGAGTAGGGGCACATTTTGGATAACAACATTCTTTGAAAAAACAGTGATATCATCAAGATATATCAGCACCATGTTGTTAATCAAACCTTTGAACACCATGTCCATTGCTCTTTGGAAGGTAGCTCCAACGTTGGACATCCCAAATGGAATTTTCTTGTATGCATAAGTTCCCCATTTGGTTGTGAAGGCTATCTTGAACTGATCTTCTTCCTTCACCATAATCTGATTGTACCCTGAGTAGCCATCAAGCAATGAAAACCTTTCGGAGCTAGTAATAACTTGTAAAATCTACTTCATAGAAGGAAGTGAGTAATGGTCCTTGAGAGATGCTCTATTCAAATCTCTGAAATCAACGCACAATCTGATCTCTCCACTCTTCTTTCTGACTGGAACTAATTTGGCAACCCAACTAGAATGCTTGATTGGGAATATGATTCTTCACTCAATCAACTTGTTCAATTCCTTCCTCATGAGAGGTTCCATGTGTGGATTGACTAGCCTTTGTTTCTGCCTGATGGGCATAGTATTTGGATCCAACTCAATGGTGTGCTGAGCTAACTTGGGATTGAAACCTTTCAAATCTCCATAGCTCCAAGCAAACACATCAGGGAACTCTTGACATAGCTGTATGAACTCATACCTTTCTTGTTCAGTTGTCATCTTTCCAATTTGTAATGGTTTGTTCTCTTCCACCAAGATGGATACTGAATCTTCTCTCTTGACCTGAATGTTTACTTTCTCTTTCCTAAACTGATCATTGGGATTGAAAATGGACTCCAAAGTGATAAGTCCCTTGGGCAGCTTGTTAGTTCTCAGCTGTACCACTTGGTCACCATACTGCTGTTCCAATTTTTCCTGATTTTTAGCTGAGAACTCAGCTTCTTCTTGTAAGAAATGGATGATTTTCTGGTCATTCTCAAACACTTACCAACTTACATTGTTATCTCGCACTAAAGGCCTCACAATCACATGGATGTTTGGTTGTACCTTGTCCTTTTGAATGCTTTCCAAAATATCAAAGGCTGCCCCAACTGCTGGAAGCCTGTCAACAGCTTGGTTTTCTTTTCTAGGAATGGAATTTATGCTAAAGCCCTTAAAATCTTCAATGAGGTCCCACACCCTGTTCTTGTAGCACTTGAGCAGATTATTCTTGACAGCATGCTACCCCTTAACTTGGTTTACAATCAATTCACTATCACCAAAGACTTGCAAGTTCCTTATTCCTCTCTTTATTGCCCAATGCATCCCTTGCACCAGGGCTTCATATTTAGCAGTGTTATTGGAGCATGGAAACTGAAATCTACAATCTGAATAGTACTTTACTCCTTGAGGTGAAATAAGCATAGCTCCACCTCTTGCACCTTGTCTACTCCTTGATCCATCAAAAAATAGCTGTCATACCTCATTGTCATCCTTGTGGTTTGGCTTGGTGATGCTAGGAATGGGATGATCTTCTTGATCTATGCAATAGACCCCTAGCTCAGATTCTTCTACTTCTTGATAAGGATCAAAAGAGTGCACCTTGTTTGCCCATTCACCAAGAGTTAGATTTGGGATGCTTCCAACCTTGGTGTCAGCTTCATCAGTGTTTGGGTGATCTTCTTGATCGAATGCTGAACAGTTGGCATTGATCTGACTTGGAGTGTAGGGCTCAATGTGGAAGTTTGCAATAGGTTCATACTTGATTGTAGCTTTGGTTCCATACCTCGTTCTGAACAACATGTGTGACCAATCAGCAGACAAATATCCTCCAATCTTGGCTGTGAAATCTCTTGACAAACATAGGGCAAAGAGTGGTGGAAGGTCTATAACTAATACATCTTGTAAAATAAAAAAATTTGGACATGCATGCAAGGTAAGACTCAAGTTTCTAATCACCCCAACTGTTGTTACTATTGTCCCATCCAACTGCACTACCCCTTTGGATATGGTTTCATATTGAAGTCCTAGTTGATCAACTATTTGCTTGGGCATCACTGAGCTACTTGCCCCGGAATCAATCATGCAATTGTGCACCAATTGGTTTCCAATGATTAATGAGACATAAAAAGGAGGGGGCTGTCCTCCATGATTCCCCTTAGGCTGGGCAGTATTTGTGAGCACCTTCTTTTGCATTTGGACTTGTTGATTCAAAGTTGGCCAGTCCTTCATGGCAGCTTGTAGAAAATCTCTCTGGCCTGGGATAGATAGGGATTTCCACATTGATATATTTACATTTGTCTTCTTCATCTGATCAATGATACTGAATGGTGATGAAGGGTCTCTTTGCTGTCCCTTGGTTTTCATATTCATCCCTTGCATGTGGGCAGCAACAACTGATATTTGAGTTGGTCTAGGAGCTGTTCTTGGCTGCCCTTGTGCATTTACAACTGGATTTTGTTTTCCAACCATTTGTGGAGCCATAAAAGGTTGTGGATTGGTTGGAGCTAATGGATGTTCTTCACCCAAATTCCTTCTTTTTGACCTTGTGTTGGATGCAACACCTTGAGAGACTATTTGATTTATGCCATAAAAATCCTCTGCCTACCAGTTCACAAGTGTGGTGTCGTTTGGAGTTAATTACTGCTAGAATGTTTCTTGTTGTTGGTTGTTTCCTTGACTGCCCTCACCCTCCACACCAGTAGTTGTCACCATTAATGTTTGATTCAAGGCACCTTTGAAGCACATAGATTGGTTGTGAGGTTCATTGCATGGAAAACACCAATCATACTCCTGAGCAACGTTGTTTTGTGTTGGCACCAATGCCTTAGAGGCAGATATAACATTTGGATTATAGGGCTGAAATGGTCTATTAGCAGGAGGCCTTGCTTGATTTAGATTTGCAGATGGATTGGGTAGTCTATGAGGTTGATATGGCTACCTGTTAGGCTGAGCTTGAGGCTGGAAGGAAGGTCTAAAACTTTGGGCTTGTTGCCTTTTGAGAGTAACCAGCTCATTACCTAAATTTTGCAATTGCTTCATGACTTATTGAAGCTCATTTGGGGCACTTGGAGATGAAGTAGAAGCTTCATTTGAACTCTGATTTCTAGGAGTGGGAGAAGGAGCCAAATTAGGTGCTTGATTAGTGTTTGGGCTCTCTAAACTTGGAAACAATGGCATGGGAGGTCTAGGGGCTAGTTTGCCAGCTTGGATCAAACAATTTTCATCCCTAATGGCAATGCTAGATGCCATAGGGATAGTTATGCCTCCCATGGACTGAATAAACATAGAAATATCAGAATTTAGAGCTTTGAGATAGTAAAGAAAAGCACCTTTTGCTGTTGGCCTGACTGCCACTAGAATTCTCTCCCAAGTCCTTTGAAATCTGAAATTAAAATCAGTCAGCTACTCATTTGGAGCTCTTTTGATAGTTGTCAGCTACTCCAAAAGGGACAAGTTGTCTACCTTTTCCCCAAATTGCTTATGGAGGGCTATACATAGCTGATTCCAATTTTGAATAGAACTTGAGGCAAGACTCCTGAACCATTGCAAAGCTTTCCCTTTGAATGAAGATGCCAACAGTTTGACAGCAACTTGCATCTCATTGATCTCATGGATTGCACAAATGTTAGCAATATCCTTAACATGATCACCAGGTGAGGTCTGATTTTCTCCAGTAAAGTATGGAATGTTCTTCAATGCTGCAACTGGGATTAGATTTTGTGCATTGAGAGCAAGTGGGCTGTTGCCAGTGAAATTGACATAGGGGTTGTTTTGTGCCATTCTAATTGGTCTTAGAACCCTTGTTAACTAAATGAAAGGCCTACTAGGTGGAGGAGTTGAGAGAGTTCTGTTTGGTGGAAATGGAGACCTTTGGATTCTCCTCCCACTTTGCCTTATTCTTGGAGATAACTGCAGATATTCAAACAGCACCTCTTCCTCTCCAGCTCTTGACCTTGTGTTGATTCTTGTCATGAGTTTTCAGGTTTGCACTACCAAAACCATCTGATTCTTCCCCTTGGAGTTGCCATATGTGTAATTTATAGGTCTTTTTAAGAAAGAAAATTGCAGCAGATGCACATCAACTTTGTTGCAATGAAAATGAGACCTCTAAGGTCCCACCAGGAGTGCCAAAACTATTGTTGCAAATCAGCAGCACCCCTGGATGTAAATCAGGTTTCTAAGTTGATGTTTCAGGCATCCAGTGTGATTGCACAATATTGAAGCCTCTCTCTAAGTGTGGGACTTGTAAAATGAGAGAGGAATCTCCAGATTAGAGGCTAGTTCTTCAAACTCCTCTGATCAGATTTGTTATTTACACAATTGTAGAGGTTTGAATCCTAATCCTACTCTAAATTCCAAGGAGACAAAGATAGAAAGTGTAAAAATTGAAACTAAACTAATAGGTGATACACCCAAGGAGTGGTGAACACTTCTTGTTCATGAAAATTGAAACAATTCATAAAATGCAACATGAAACATCATACACAAGCTGATAAGATGTAATGAAGCAAGACAATTTAAACAAAGGACTGAAAATTCATCACAGAGGTAAAAACCTATTACAATCATGAATAAGGTCTAATACTTGTAAAAATCACTTGTTGAAGGTGAAAGAAAAAGCTTGCTTTCTAAAAAAAAATTCAACCTCAAAAAATGAGCCAAATCTGGCTTTTACAATGCATGGGTCGAGCCCAAGAGAGAGAAAATGTGTAAAAAACATGGAAGCCATTCCCCATTGAATGAAGATGCATTAAAACAACATGGACGTCCTTACAGACCCATGCCCTAACATTTTTGGCCATGCTGAAGAAGAATGCAACCCATTTTGCGTTAAAACTAGTTGTTGAAACGTCATTTTTGGCCATTACCATGTGCCAAAGGAGTTTCTTTATTTTCTCTCCTAAAACTCAACCAAAATGAAAAATTGACCCTAGAATCATGTAGATAATTTCACCAGCTTTCCATTGATATAAAGAACATGAAAATTTGATATCTGGATCGAAAGATATGGCGATTTGAAAATTTAGGGCAAAAACAGGCCAAAATTGGATCGGCGGGCAAAAGTTTGAATTTTTACCCATTTGGTCTTTGGAAAAAATTTTAAATTTTCCCCGTGCTCCGCCACTCCAGGTGCCACATGGCGGCTTCCTATTGGCTGTGAGCCTCCTAAGGGAAAATTTCCCACAAAAACTCTGTCGAGCCATAACTTGAAAAATATGAGGAGTTAGGAGGAAAACTTTACCTTTCTGGAAAGCTGAGAGAGAGCTTTATCCAATGGTGAAATTTTTAGAAAGATTTGAGTTCCTAAAAATAACAAATGGAGACTGAGGCACAAGAGAGGTAAGAACACAAGGAGTTAGCCACAAAAATGAGCAAGGGCACATTTTGGATAATTGTCTCAGTAATAGACCTTCCACCACTCTTTGCCCTATGTTTGTCAAGGGATTTCATAGCTAAGATTGGAGGTTACTTGTCTGCTGATTGGTCACACATGGTGTTCAGAACAAGATATGGAACCAAAGCCATAATCAGGTCTGAACCTATTACAAACTTTCACATTGAGCCTTACACTCCAAGCCAGATCAATACAAATTGTTCAGCGTTTGATCAAGAGGATTATCCAAGCACTGATGAAGCTGGCACCAAGGTTGGAAGCATCCCACATTTAACTCTTGATGAATGGGCAAGCAAGTTGCATGATTTTGATCCTTATCAAGAAATAGAAGAATCTAAGCTGGGAGTCTATTGCATACATGAAGAAAATCAGCCTATTCCTAGCATCACCAAGCCAAACCACAAAGATGACAATGAGGTATGGTAGTTGTTTTTTTATGGATCAAGGAGTAGACAAGGTGCAGGAGGTGGAGCTATGCTTCTTTCACCACAAGGAGTTAAGTATTATTCAGCTTTTAAATTTCAGTTTGCATGCTCTAATAACACTGTTGAATATGAATCTTTGATACAAGGATTGCATTGGTCAATCAAGAGAAGGATAAAGAACTTGCAAGTCTTTGGTGACAGTGAGTTGATTGTCAACCAATTTAAGGGGCAGCATGCTGTCAATAATGATCTACTCAAGTGCTACAAGAACAGGGTGTGGGACCTCATTGAATATTTTGAGGGCTTTAACATAAAATCCATTCCTAGAAAAGAGAACCAAGCTGTTGACAAACTTGCAGCAGTTGGAGCAGCATTTGACGTTGTGGAGAGCATTCAAAAGGACAAGGTACAACCAAACATCCATGTGATTATAAGGCCTTCAGTGCCAGACAACAATGTAAGTTGGTAAGTGTTTGAAAATGATCAGCAAATCATCCATTTCTTGCAAGAAGAGGCTAATTTTTCTGCCAAAAATCAGGAAAAGTTGGAGCAGCAGTATGGTGACCAGGTGGTGCAGCTGAGAACCAACAAACTATCAAAGGGGCTTATTACTTTGGAGTCCATTTTCAATCCTAATGATCAGTTTAGGAAGGAGAAAGAAAACATCCAAGTGAAGGGAGAAGATTCAGTGTCCATTTAAGTAGAAAGAGGCAAATCACTCCAAATTGGTAAGATGACAATTGAGCAAGAAAAGTATGAGTTCATACAACTTTGTCAAGAATTCCCTGATGTGTTTGCTTTGAGCTATGAAGATTTGAAAGGTCTCAATCCCGAGTTAGCTCAACACATCATTGAATTGGATCCAAATACTAAGTCCATCAGGCAGAAACAAAAGCTAGTCAACCCCACATGGAGCCTCTCATGAGAAAAGAATTGAATAAGTTGATAGAATCAAAAATAATATTCCCTATCAAGCATTCTAGTTGGGTTGCCAACTTGGTTCCAGTCAGAAAAAAGAGTGGGGAAATCAGATTGTGTGTTGACTTCAGAGATTTGAATAGAGCATCTCTCAAGGATCATTATCCACTTCCTTCCATGGAGCATATTTTACAAGTTGTTGCTGGCTCCGAGAGGTTTTCACTACTTGATGGCTATTCAGGGTATAATCAGATTATGGTGAAGGAAGAAGATCAGTTCAAGACAGCCTTTATAACTAAATGGGGAACTTATGCATACAGGAAAATGCCATTTGGGTTGTCCAACGCTGGAGCTACCTTCCAAAGAGCACTAGACATGGCATTCAAAGGTTTGATTAACAACATTATACTGATATATCTTGATGATATCGCTGTTTTTTCAAAAAATACAGCAGACCACCTCTTTCATTTGAGACAAGTGTTCCAAAGGTGTAGAAGATTTGGAGTCTCCTTGAATCCTAAAAAGTGTGTTTTTCTAGCCCATGAAGGAAAGCTCCTTGGCCACATTGTCTCCAAAGAAGGATTAGCAATTGATTCGGAAAGAGTCAAAGCCATAAGAGCACTGCCATTGCCAAGCCACAAGAAGGCCCTTCAAAGTTTCTTGGGAAGAATAAATTTTGTTCAGAGGTTTGTCCCAAATTTTGCAGCCCTTGTCAGACCTATTACCAAGATGCTAAAGAAAAGCATGGCTTTCAAATGGACAGAAGAAGGAAAGGAAAGTTTTGAAGCAATCAAAGAAGCCATCTCTCAAGCCCCAACTCTCATCAACCCGGATTTCTCCAAGGATTTCATCCTCTATGCGTTTGGAGGTGATGATACTATTTTTGCAATTTTGGTACAGCAGAATAAAGACAATGATGAACAGCCAATTACTTTCTTCAGCCAAATCCTAGAGGACTATGAGGTGAGATATTCTTTCATTGAGAAGCATGTTCATGTAGTAATCAGGAGCTTGAAGAAATTCAAGCATCTAGTTTCAAACAATAAGGTCCAATTGTTGGTTTCTCATGCGGGGGTTAAAGACTTCCTCCTCAACAAAGACTTGAATGAAAAAAGGGCAGGTTGGATTACTCGTGTCATGGATGGTGTATGACATTGAGATCAAAGTCACCAAGTTGGTAAGAGGAAAAGGATTGTGTGAGCAGCTGATCTTGAGCAAACAAGAGGAATCATGCAACGAGAAGGAGGTTGTTTTGGCATTGCAAGACAACCGTGAGCAAGGAAGCACTCAAGAGGAAAATAATGGTGTCCCCACTCCTTGCTGGACCCAAAGTATAATGCACTTCCTAAGCACAGGCCTATGCCCTCCAGAGATGAACAAGACCCAAATAAGACACTTCAGATTGCAAGCTGTCCCATATGCCCTTGTTGATGGTGTTTTATTCAAAAGAGATGTGAATGGAGTACTGCTGAGATGCATTGGTACAAATCAGATTCATAAGGTGCTGGAAGAGTTCCATGGTGGACCAGCTGGTGGTAATTTTTCGCCAAGAGTGACAGCTCTAAAGATCATAAGGGTTGGTTATTATTGGCCCAAGATTTTCAATGATTGTTATGCATGGATCAAGAGGTGCAAGAATTGTGTATTTTTCACAGGTAAAGAGAGGCTAGCTGCCCTCCCATTGCATCCAATTTCAGTTGACCAGCCATTCATACAATGGGGTTTAGACTTCATTGGAGTTATTAATCCTAATTCGAGCCAAGGGCACAAGTGGATTTTAACAGCCACAAATTACTTCACCAAATGGACTGAAGCAGTAGCACTCAATGAAGCAAATGAATCTAACATCCTAGACTTCTATAAGGGATTAGTAACCAGATTTGGCATACCAGCTACAATAATATCAGATAATGCATTTGCATTCATTGGATCCAAGATAACTAAATGGACTGTCAAGAACGGGATCTACCTAAGTACTTCATCAAACTATTACCCCTAGAGTAATGGCCAGGCTGAATCTACAAACAAGAACTTGTTGAGGATCATTAGGAGGAATCTTGATGAGAATCAGAGGTCTTGGCATACCAAATTGAAATCAGCCTTATGGGCTGATAGGATAACTCCTAAAAGATCTACAGGTAACTCTCCATTCAAGCTTGTTAATGGAAGAGAGGCAATTTTGCCCATATCACTTGAGTTGCCAACATTGGAACTCATGAAACAATTGGAGTTGTTGGAGTTTGAGCCCATGGAAGTCAGATATGCAGAATTGATGGAGCTCCAAGAAATCAGAAATCAGGCATCCCAAGTAATGGAGAAGGATCAGGCTTTGATAAAGAAGACCTTTGATAGAAAGGCCAAGAACAGATCCTTCCAAATTAGAGATCTAGTGTTAAAATGGGATGCAGATAGAGCAAAACCAGGAAGGCATTCAAAATTTTATGCCATTTGGAGTGGCCCATACATGGTCACAAAGTGTAAGGACAACAATGCTTTCTAGTTGTCTTCATTGGATGGCGAAGAACTGCAAATTCCAGTCAATGGAATCCATCTGAAGCATTGCTATTGAAGGAAATGATTCACCCTGTACATATTAGTTTAGGTTTTTCATTCCTCCAAGTGCTTGTGCACATTATTTTTCTGTAGATTAGTTTTTCTTTCCCTAAGTGCTTTGGCACAAGCTTGTTGTTCCTGGAGATGTGTTTGCAAGCCTTGCTCCATCAAGTGATATTCCATCTTCCTCCTTGCAGCGTTCTAGTCAGTTGGGGCATCAAACAGAGAATTCAATGACTCCATAACCAATGGATTGCTTCAGACAACTGGTAACTTCATCCAGCAGGCATATGACCCCTCTGAGTCGCCAAAATTGTTATCCAAAATGTGCCCCTGCTCATTTTTTGTGGCTAACTCCTCTCATTATTTCCTCTCTTGTGCCTCAGTCATAATATTTTTCTTTTCAGTCACTCAAAAATTTCTGGAAATGACACCATTGGATAGAGCTCTTTCTCATCTTTCCAGAAAGGTAAAGTTTTCCTCCTAACTCCATGTATTTTTGAAGTTATGGCTCGGCGGAGTTTTTTGGAAAAAAATTCCCTTGAAAGGCCCACGGCCAATGAGATGCCGCCACGTGGCACCTAGAGTGGCGAATTGCGGGGAAATTTTGAAATTTTTTCCAAATGACCAAAAAGATGCAAAAATTCGAATTTTTGCCCGCCAACCCGATTTGGCCCTGTTTTTCTCTAAAACTTCAAATGGCCATATCTTTTGATCCAGAGCTCGGTTTTTCACGTTCTTTATATCAATGGAAAGCTGGTAAAATTATCTACAATATTCCAAGGTAATTTTTGCATTTTGCTGGAGTTTAGAGAGATAAAATCAAGAAACACCTCTAGCACATGGTCATGGACAGAAATGACGTTTCAACCACCGTTTTTAATGAAGAATGGCTTGCATTCTCTCCCAGCATGGTTAAAAATGTCAGGGAATGGGTCTGTCAGGGCGCCCATGCTGTTTTGATGTCATTTTGGTCAATGGTCGAACCCCTTGCAGGTTTTCCCGCGTTTCTCTCTCCTGGTCGTGGTTTGCACTGTAAAAGCCAGGATGAGTTCATTTTGCAAAAGAGACACTTTTTCAGCTCTACAACTTCCTTTTTCTTCCTCCTTAGCAGAATTTGTGAAGAAATTTTACCTTTCCATGTAATGCAGCACCTTTTCTTGCCTCTGGATCACTGTAATGTACTGTATTGGATTTGAGATGTTGATATATGTTCTGTGATTAAAATCCCTCAATCCTTTCATATATCTATCATTGCTTTCTTGATCTTTCATTACATTTTGAGCATTTGTGCATGTTTTGTGCTGTGTTTCCTTGTGGATTGTGTATTTCATGTAGCATCAGGTGTCTACAACTCCTTTGGTGCATCACCTATTAGCATTAGTTCTTTCTTTTTACATTTTCTATCCTTGTCTCTTTCGAATTTAGAGTAGATTTAGGAGTTTAAATCTTTGCAATTGTGCAAGTGAAATAGCTGATCAGAGGAGTTGAGGAACCAACCTCTAATCTGGAGATTCCTCTTCCATTTTACAAGTCCCACACTTGGGAAGAGGATTCAATGTTGCGCAATCACACTGGATGCATAGTATGATTAAACTAGAAATATGATCAACATCCAGGGGGTGCTGCTGATTTGTAACAACACACCCCTATGCATATAGATTTGTACACACAAACACACAAACACAAAGACGAACACACGCGCACACGCACGCACCCACACACGCACATGCACACGCACACACACACACACGCACACAGACACACACACACACACACTCACACACACATGCACACTTACACGCACACACACAAGCATACGTACACACACATGCATGAAAACTTACACGCACACACACACACACACAAACACACACGCACATGCACATGCACACGCAAACGCGCACGCACATGCACAAGCAAATGCACACACACACGAGCACAGACACGCTCACGCACACGTGCATGTACACACATATGCACATGCACTCATACACGCACACATACATGAACACGGAGACACCCATGCACACACACATACAGATGCACATGCACATGCGCACGTACATGCACATGCACACCCACACACACATGCATACGCACATGCATGAAAACTTACACGCACACGCGCACCCATGAAAACTTACATGCACACACATGCAAACGCACACACACACACATGCATGTACACGCATATGCACATGCACATGCACACGTACACACACACACACGCGTGCACGTACACGCACACGAGCATGCACACACGCACACGCACATACACACGTACACACACAGACACATGCACACGTGCACGCACACACACCCAGGCACGCACACATGCACATATGCTCTCACATAGGCATGCACACAAACACACGCACGCACACACACACGCACACACACACATGCACATGTGCATGCACACACACAAGAACACGCACATGCACACACACACACGCACACACACACACACATGCACACATGCACTCTCGCAGGTACACACACACACACACGAAGGCACACACACATGCACACACCCTCTCACATAAACACACAGAAAAAAACACGCACGTACACACACACGCACACAAGCATAGGCATAGGCACACACACACGCACACACGCATGAAAACTTACACGCACACACAAACACACATGCAAACGCACATGCACAAGCACACATCCACACACACACACACAAACACGCACATGTAAAAACATGCACATGAACACGTAGAGACCCACGCATGTACGCACACACGCACACGCACACACACACATGTGCATGCCCGCACATTAGCACACACACATGCAAACGAACATGCACATGCACACGCACATGAAGACGCACATGTGCAAGCACATGTATGCACACACATATACACACACGCACACACACACGCACATGCACATGCACACGCACACACACACGCATGCGCACGCACACACACATGCACATGAACACGCACACACCCACGCAGATGCACACGCACGCATACATGCACATGAACACATAGACACCCACACACACACACACACACAAGAACATGCACACGCTCACGCACATGGAGATTCACAAGCACACGCACGCACACACATACACATAAATGGACACGCACATGAACATGCACACGCACATGCACACGCACACGCGCACACACATGCACATGAACATGGAGACACCTACGCATGGACACGCACATGCACATGCACATGCGTATACACATGCACACGCACATGTACATGCACATGCACACGTACACGCACACACACACACACGCACACGCACACACACATGCACACACATGCACATGCACATGCACACGCACACGCACACACACACACACATGCACACGCAAATGGACACGCACACACACACGCACACGCACATACACACGCACATGTACACGCACACGTACACTAACATGCACATGCACGCACACAAACACACACGCACAAGCACATGAACACACAAACACCCACACACGCACAAACACACAAACACGCACGCACACGCACATGCATATGCACACGCACACACACACAAGCACACACACACACGCACATACACACACACATAGACACACAAACACACACACATTTAAACACACACACGCACACACGTGCACGCACACATGTGCACACACATGTTCACATGCAAACACACACACACATGCACACGCACATGCACACACACACGCACACGCACATACACACGCACACGCACACGTAAACACAAACTCACACACAAACTCACGCACACACACAGGCACACACATACACGCACATACACCCATATGCACACTCACACGCACAAGCACAAGCGCACGCACACACACACACACACACACACACACACACACACACACACACACACACACACACACGTACACACACGCACACCCACACACACACGCACATGCACATGCACATGCACACGCACACACAAACATACACACACACAAACACGTACACGCACACGCACACACACACACACATGCACACACCCCCACACACGCACAAATACAAACTCACACACACACGTACACGCACACATAACAAACACACACGCACAAGCACATGAACACACAAACACCCACACACGCACAAACACACAAACACACACGCACACGCACATGCATATGCACACGCACACACACACAAGCACACACACACACGCACATACACACACACACAGACACACAAACACACACACATTTAAACACACACACGCACACACGTGCACACACACATGTGCACACACATGTTCACATGCAAACACACACACACATGCACACGCACATGCACACACACATGCACACGCACATACACACGCACACGCACACGTAAACACAAACTCACACACAAACTCACGCACACACACAGGCACACACATACATGCACATACACCCATATGCACACTCACACGCACAAGCACAAGCGCGCGCACACACACACACACACACGTACACACACGCACACCCACACACACACGCACATGCACATGCGCATGCACACGCACACACAAACACGTACACGCACACGCACACACACACACACATGCACACACCCCCACACACGCACAAATACACACTCACACACACACGTACACACACACATAAACACGCACGCGCACATGCAAACGCACAAGAACACACACATGCACACACACACGCATAAACACAAGCACACACAGACACAGACACACGTACACACATGCACACCCACATGCACACGCACACAAACATGTAGACACACATGTACACGTGCAAATGTAAATGCACACGCACGCACATGCACATGCACACGCACACGCACATGCACACACACACACACATGCACACGCACACACAAATGCACATGCACATGCACACACACACACACATGTCTCACATGCACATGATGCACACACACACACACATGCACACGCACACACACACACACACATGCACACACACACACACACATGCGTGCTTGCGTGCGCACGCATGCTGACGTGCACATGCACACACACACACACACGTGTATGAACACTCACACGCGCATGCACACAAACACACATGCACACATAGACGCACAGGCAAATGCACACGAACACGCACACGCAAAAGTACACGCACACGCACACACACATGCACACGCACACACTAACGTACATGCACATGAACATGCATGTGCACATGCACACACACACGTGCGCGCATGCACACCAACACACACGCATACGCACACACACATACACACGCACATACACACGCACACGCACAATCACACACACACGCACACATACACGCACATGCACACGCTAACATACATGAACATGAAAATGCACGCGCACACGCACACGCAAAATCACATGCACACTCACACGCACAAGCATAAGCACACACACACGCGCGCGTACACACACGCACACCCACACACACGCGCACGCACACACACATGCACACTCACATGCACATGCGCACACATGCATGCACACAAGCTGTAGCGCCCACTTCCCTTTGACACTGTTTAGATACTGATCCTGACTCTAGTGATCATATTTTAGATATTATTATATTTTGATGTAACATGATGTGTATATAATAGCTCATGGATTATTATGGACATTAATATGTTTTGATTAGCATGATGGTTAGATGTTAGACTATGGATTAATATTGATCTGGATTCAGTTATTGTGCTTGAGGATCATTGAGACATTTTTATTATTATGTGGATAATGATATACTAGTTGACATGGACATGTTATTGATGTTAATTTTAGACATGTGACATTGATTATTATGAATAACTCTAGTATAGAAATCTATTGGATGATGATATAGTTACAAATTGAATTTTAATGATAAATATTGAATCCTTGATATTGTTGTGATTTAAAATTAATAATTTTATGTTGCTTATATCATTTGGATGTTCTGATGTGGCCACAAGGCCGAAGGAGGTATTTTGCATTTTGCAGGTTAAAATCACAACAATGTTGGGGGACTAGAGACTAACCATATTGGAATTCAGTGTGAAATCAACAAGGTCACCATGGCAACTGTGTTTGAGCTGTATGTTGTGTTTTATTCCTGTTAGGATTTCCCATGGGGGGATTTCCATTATTGTGACCATAGGGGTATATGTGTGCTTTATTATGTGTTCCCTTTTTAAAATTATTGTTGTATGTATTTTATTTGTAATGTGCTCTTTATTTTAATTATTTAACTGTGATAGTATAATGTGAGAGTCATATAGTTAAAATTTAATTAAATTAAATAGGATGTGGAAGGTGAAATTAAATGTTATTGTCTTAGTTGAAAATGAAATTTATTTATATATTTTATAACCATATGGTAATTAAATATATGGTTGTGTCTAAAATTTGTAATAAATAAATTTCATAGAAATAAATGCATTTTAAAAGAGTGTGTAAGTTACCAAGTATGGGTTGTGTAAGTGAAGTGATAGATTGTGTAAGAAATTGTAAGAGGTTGTAAGAAGATTTTGGAAGGTCAAACACTCCATCTCCCTCTTGAAATTTGAATTTGAGCTTGGAGGACAAATTTGGAGGCTTGTGGGACAAGTTAAACTTGTCCCACACCTCTCAAAATCCTCCACCAACCTTGTTTATTAATTTGGAGTTAAAATCAACTTATTTTATTACATTTTGACATGATTTGTTGTAAGATTTATTTACACTTGTCTTACAAATTTTAAATGCATTCTTTTTTTATGATGGGCAAAAATGAGTTTGTGTGTAAGTAATTTTGTCATTCACATTGATTGGGATTTAATTGCCTTGATGTTGATTGCTTTTGGGGATGAGGAAAAATGATGTAGCATCCCACTTGGAATCCACATCATCCTCTTCCACCCTCTCCTTTAAAATTTGAATTCCTCCTCATTTTGAGGTTGTTGAAGGTTGGAGATTTCACTCTTGGGTCAAAATTTCTCTTGCATTTTGGAGCTTGCTTGGTGGAAGAAGTGGATTTTCTTGTGCACACATTTACCTTGCTGATTTGGGACTGGTTTTTGGTGAAATAAAGACTGTTGTTTTGGGAGCAAGTCCCCATTATGGAGAGGTAGGCTCTCACTTTTTTTAAAATTGTTGTTTTTCCCTCTTTTAGCATGAATTTTGAATGTATTTGTGTTTGTAATTCTTAGAGGGATGGGTAGAATTCTTAGGGCATGGTGTGGAGAGAAGACTATGAGGTTTATCAGAGGAGGGATAAGGGATTTGCCATTGTTATTTGTTCTTGGAGGGAATGTTGGTTTGGGATCCACCTAGGAAAGGAAATTGCTTGCATTTCCTACTTTGGGGGAGGTATAAGGGATAAATTTGGAGGAGGGATAAGGAGGGGTTGAGGAGGGATAAGGTTTATGGGATTGCTATGATCTTGGAGGTTTGCTCTTGGTGGATGCCTAAAATTCAACTTGGGAGGCATAAGGAGACCTCCATAGTTCTTGCTCTTGCTTGGCTTGCTTGCTTGGAGAAGGAGCCTTTGTTTTTTTTGGAATTGATTGTTGTAGTTGAGAACTACATCCTCTTGCTTTGTGTTTATTTGTGTTTGTGAATTTATGCTTGTATGTGAAGAAGCCATGTTACCATGTGTTGAATTATCATGCTCCATTTCAATATGGTTGGGGCTCGGGGGCCAATGGGGAAAGATGGCTTCTATTTTCCCATTGGGTATCTTGGTTGGGTGGAGAGTGTTACCTTTCCCCCTTCCTTGTTGTGATTCAAAGATGAATAAAGAAGAAGAAAATAAAACTGTTGTTTGGGGAAAGAATAAAACAGTTTGACAGTCCTCTTTTCTTGAGAAAATTGAATGTAACCCTTCCCACTTAGAGTGGATGAATGTAATTGATGTTGAAATGTGAGATGTTACTTTGTAATTGGAAGTTGTAATTGAATTGAGAAATGTATTCTCTGTTTTACCTTGGCAAAATAATGTAATTGATATCCATACTTGTAATTTTGAAATTTGAAATCAAATCAAATTAGAAAGGAGTTCGGTTGTAAATCTATTTGACCTCTCAATAAAGGATGGCATTGATTCTTTTAATTCTGTTGGAATGTGCATACTGGATTGTATTGAATGTTTTGAATTACATTTGTTGTTTGAAATGGTATCCCTGTAAAAAAAAATGCGTGAAGAATAAACGACAGCATTATGTTTCCTTGTTTTATTGTCGAATTTAGATATCAAAATGGTGCCATGTACTTTAAGTAATAAATTATAGCAATAGGATGTTACAGATCAGAAATGAAAATGCTTCCACTTTGGAAATTGTAAATTGACCTTTAAATTGTTAGTAATTGAATTATGTTTTCTTTGAAATTTGGCACTAGAATTAATTCATTAAATGCATAGTTCAGATTCATAACTAAAATTAAGGAACAAGATAATAAAATTTAGATGTATTAAGGTTTATAAACCTTGTGGAAACGCAACAATTAAAATGATCATGAAGAACTACATCAAACTAGATTTTGAACTTGCATAATAGATTTCCTGTCAAAAGATGCAAAATATATCAATTGCAACCCAATACATAATTTGAACCTAGAAAAAACTCTTTAACACACCCATGATCATCCCTCCATGTTCAATTTACATGTTGAGGAGAAAGGGAATCAAAATTGAATGAAACTTGTAAGTTGGAAAAAAAACTACCAGTTTTAAAATTATAATTCTCTGCAGATCAATTTCTTAAAATTTATCCTTGAAACTTTACCAAATTCTAAAATTGATGATTTCTGTGTAAAGAGAACTCTGAGATCTTTCCAGAAAGTCCTTGTTTTCCTAAAATGGGGCTTCCTATCAAAAGTTATGGCCATTTGAAGTTTTACTTCAAAATGGCCATCCCAAACAAAACAAAAAAAAAAAAAAAATTCGACCTTAGAAAAATTTAAATTTTGAACTTTGGAAAAAATTTCCTCAGCCCGCACCAATCACGTGTTGACACATGGTAGGGAGGAATGAGGATTTACAATTGAAAACTTAACTTTTTACACTTTTGGAAAAACTTCACTTTTTCTTCCGCTGGCCCTCGGCCAATCACAAAGCGCCACGTGGCCATTTGAGCAAGTGCAGGGGCATGGAGGAAAATTTTCCTTTGGAAATAGAGACTTTGGTTTTGGGAAAAAAATTTCAAAATTTTCCCCACGACCCGCTCTCCTGTATCAATCACGTGATGACACATGGAATTTGGGAAAATTTTCCTAGTTTTCTCCCTATCCCCACGGACCTCCAAGGGAAAATTTTCCCCTAAAATTCCACCCAGCCATAACTTGAGTTTTACAAGGAGTTAGGAGGACTTCTTTATATGGTTGGAAAGGTGAGGAAATTTCCTATCCAATGAGCCTAGTTTAGGAAATTTTTGATAATTCTAAGTGTGTGAGAAATCTAGTTGAATTTCAAGGCTTGATAGAGAGCAGGCCTGGCGATAAATTTCTCCCTGAACCTTAATAAAACTTGTAACCTCCAAATTGGAACCTGTTATCCAAAATGTTCCCCTACTCATTTTTTGCGGCTAACTCCTCTCATTTTTTTCCTCTCTTGTGCCTCAGTCATAATATTTTGCTTTTTAGGCACTCAAAACCTTCTGGAAATGAAAACAGTTTTGGCACGCCTGGTGGGACCTTAGAGGTCTTCCACTCTATCTTTGAAAGGTTGGTGTGTTCCTGTTAAAGATTCATCCTTTTAGAGGCACTTTCAAAAGCACATTTTGTGACTCCATCTAGTAAACAACTCATTCTCTAAGTTGCAGACCTATTTTCCATTCATTTCCATCCATTCTTCTTTCCATCATTTTCATTCTTTTCCATTCCATGAAGTTGTGCAATCATGACTTCATTTCCATCATGGAATTCACATTTACAACAGCAGTATATCACACCTCCAACATGTTTTACAAATCCTCCAAATCAGCATTTTGATCAAATTCAAAATCAGCATGTCTACCCATATGAGCAGCAGTGCCAAAGTCAGTTTGGATATGAAGCATGTCAAGCACAAGGGTATGCTGGTTGTGAGGGCAGTCAAGAAGAAAATGCAGATCTGCTGGAACAAATCCAAAAGATGGAGGTAAACATGGTGCAATCCAGGGCTCAAGCACAAATGAAAGCATTTAGAATCGGTTGTAGAGCACCTTGTCCATGGGTGGGACCTTTTCCAAGGCATTACAGCCCTCAAGAGAAGCTAGACTTCATGATTACAACACTACCATTGCTTACAAAGTGGACTGAAGGAATAAAGGTGTATGAGAGGAGTATTCAACAACCTTGTCAACAAGTAAGCACACCATCTCATGCCTTTTCTCTCCCTCTTTCCCAATCTGTTTTATCTCAGCAGTGTCAAGTTTTAAACTCTCCATCTTCTGTCCCAAGTGTTGAATCCATTTCTCCATTCCCTAGTCTTCCACCCCATCTCAATTCTTCTGTCCTTTTCCCTTCCAAACAGCCATTCCCTCCAAAGAAACAAGAGTTCCTACCTCCTCCACCACCACAAAAAATTGCAAAATCAATTGAGTTACAATCCACTTCTCCTCTTGCATTCCCAAATCCATGTTGGGAGGATAAAAATCAGAATGCCAATCAAGGAAAACAACAGCAGAAAGAAGAGCCAAACAAGGATGAAGAAATTCAAAGTCTGAAGAGTTGGGCTCTTAAATTCAAGATTACAAAAATCCCCTTGATGGTGAAACCAATAGAGGATGTTGAAGTTGGAGAACAAGTGGAAAACAAGGCTGATTTTATAACAGCAGTGAAGCGAGAAAAACAACAGTTTGTTGGTGATGAGTTGGGTGTCCATTTTGGCACTTTGCCCAAAGAAAATGCTGATCCAGTTTGCACTGCAAAATCAGCCATCGAGAAGGAAGGAAAACCATCTCAAAACCCCATCTTTGAGGAGCAAATGGATGAGGTCAAGTCAGTTTTTACAACAGTAGAAGAAGGAAGCATTATTGATACATTTTTGCTTTCATTTGAAGGGGCTGATTTGATTGATGAAGCCATTATGGAGGTGAACAAAACAGGTCCAAATTGTGAGCAAAAGGCACAAGAAATTTCATGCTTCTCTCCCACTTCATCTCTCCAACAATCTGATTTTTGGGATGAGTTTGGATTGACAAGTTTCATGTTTGAAAATGAAGTTATACAGGGTGAAGAAAATGTAGATTTGGAGGCCACCATACAAGAGGGAGAGACTTTGCTGCAGCAAGACATTCAAGAGTTTGATTTTCCATCAGACTTAGAAGAATGTTTAGATGAAGAGCTAGCTGAAATTACCATGTTTCCTTCTTCACCATTCATTCTCCAACAACAAGAACTTGCTGCCATGGACAAAAGAGTTCAAGGACAACAGCCTACAGTTTGCAACATGCCTCTTGAATCAAAGCTGGAAGAATTTGATCTTCCAAAAGCTACAATGGAGGAGCTCCAAAGCCAACAATGTATTGCAGCAGGTAACAACAATGTAAAAGCAACTTCATTGGATGTTGCAATCAATAACGAGGAGTTGCACACTATAGAAGAGTTCCATGTTGCCATGAAGGAAGAGAAAGGGCTGAAAAGTCCTACCATTGCTTCCACATCACCCACCCAAGAAGGTCTACAAGAAGACTCCATTTTTGGAGTTGAAAATCAGAGCTATGGGCATATCAAACGGATCATACCTTGCCCAATAAGGTATTTGACTTCATTGGAGTCAAAGGAGAAGTCACAACCAGTCATGCTTGCTTCTAAGCATGAGGGTGAGCTACAAAGTACCAAGGATCAGCTGTCATACCTCTTCAATCCAAATGCAGAGCAACTAAAAGAGGTATTGGATTTGTTTTCAGTTGACACCTTGATGATTTGGGTAGAAGACCGGCTTCTTGTTGATTTTCCACTAATCCAATCAGCCATGTTCAGTGCCAAATCAGTTGTATGGTTGTAACTTTTGAGAAAGGGAAGCTATTTCTCCCAACCAGTTGCAGGGTTTGTGTTATCTAAAATGTGCCCCCTACTCATTTTGTGGCTAACTCCTCTCATTCTTCCCTCTCTTGTGCCTCGGGAACAAAATTTTGCTTTTCAGGCACTTAAAACCTTCTGGAAATAGCACCATTGGATAGAACTCTTTCTTAGCTTTCCAGAAAGGTAAAGTTTTCCTCCTAACTCATGTATTTTTCAAGTTATGGCTCGGCAGAGTTTTTGTGGGAAATTTTCCCCTAGAAGGCCCGCAGCCAATCAGAACTCGCCATGTGTCCAGGGCAAAAATATCAAAGCGACCCGATTTGGCCCTGTTTTGCCCTAAAACTTCAAATCTCCATATCTTTCGATCCAGAGCTCAGTTTTTCGTGTTCTTTATATCAATGGAAAGATGGTGAAATTCTCTACAAGATTCCGGGGTCAATTTTACATTTTGGTGGAGTTTGGAGAGAGAAAATCAAAAAATGCTTCTGGCACGTGGTCATGAACAGAAATGACGTTTCAACCACCGATTTTAATGAAGAATGGCTCGCATTCTCTCCCAGCATGGTTAAAAATGTTCAGGGAATGGGTCTGTCAGGTTTCCCATGCTGTTTTGATGGAATTTTGGTCAATGGTTGAATCCCTTCCACATTTTCTCGCGTTTCTCTCTCCTGGGCTCGTCCCTTGCACTATAAAAGCTAGATTTGGCTCATTTTTCAAAGGGTTGAACATTTTTTGTGTATTACAAGTCCCCCTTTTTCACCTTGGAAGTGATTTTGGTGGAATAACAGACCTTTTCTAGAGAATTGTAACCTATTTTTGCCTTTCAGGTGTTTGTAATGCAAGTGATTTTGATGTTAAAATAACAATACAGGCCCTGTGATTAAGTTTTTATCCTCTGCTGGTGTTGTTTGATTAATTTCAAAGATCCACTTGATGGTTACAGCCTTTAGAAAAGGTTGTGCATGTTGGAAAACAAGTGTTGCATTAGGACTGAATTTGCTACAGGACTCCTTTGAAGAGAAAAAAGAAGAAGCAGATCACCAATCAATTTGCATCAGAAAGTAGTTTCCATGTTAGCTTTCTATTTGAAGAGAATGTTGATTCTATCCTCAAGTTGCATAATCAACCATTTAGGAAGAAAGATTTAGGAGTTTAAGATCCTACTGTCCCAACTTGTCCAAGTAGAGCAGCAAATCAGAGGAGTTGAGGAACCAACCTCTAATCTGGAGAACTTCCTCTTCCATTTTTGAAGAGTCCCATCAAGAACAAGATTGTCTTCAATGTTGTGCAGATCACACTGGATGCTAGCTGATCCAAATCCAAAAGAAGATCTGATCAACATTCCAGTTGTGGAGGTGAAAATTACAGATCCAAGGGCTTTGAACATACAGGCAGGCTATATCCTGAGAACCTTCAGTTCTTATTTCTACTTCATCCCTCTCGTGTTCTAGTGCTGAAGAAAAGTTTGATAAATTCAACCTCATATGTTACTAAAGTATCCTTAATTATATGGATGAAAGAAACCATGGATGCTCAAGTTACTGTTGCTTCAAGAGGACACTATGGAGGAAGTTGAGCATTTGATCATCAGGACAACCATGAGGTAGTGTATCTGTCAGATTTGGATCAAACTATTTTGATGAAGAAGAACCGGTTGAGTTTCCACCATTCTCTCTTTCATCTTCCACGTCCCAAATACTTGAGCCTGCTGTCATGAAGGAGAGCATTCATTTACAGTAGCCATGCATCTTATAGTAGCATCTTTGGAACTAAGATTGGAAGATTTTAATCTTTCATGTTCTTGGAATTGGAGGATCAGAGAAAGGGCAAAAAAGTCTTACCATTGCTTCCACATCACCCACCCAAGAAGGTCTACAAGAAGACTCCATTCTTGGAGTTAAAAATTAGGGCAATGGGTATACTCAATGGACCATACCTGGATGCCCAATCAAGTATCTGGCTTTATTGGAACCAAAAGAAAAGTCACAATCAATCATGCTTGCTCCTAAGCATGAGGATGAGCTACAAAGAACCAAAGACTCCATTGTCATACCATGTTCCAATCTATAATGCAGAACAACTAAAAGAGGTATTGCTAATTTGCCAAAAAAATCACCTGATACCTTTATGATTTGGGTGGAAGACCTAGCTTCTTGTTGATTTTCCATTCATGCCAATTTCAGCCATGGAAGGTTCAATGCCAAAGCCCAATTGCATGGTTGCCAATTTTGTAAGAAAGGAAGCTATTTTACACAACCAGTTGTAGGGTTTGTTTAGCCCACTTTTGCTTCCAGTTAGAGTAGGATAGGCTAGTTTTGCTTTCAGTAAAAGTAGTGCTTGTGCACACTCTGCATGTTCAGCAATTTTGGAGCATGTATGACCCTTTAGTTTTGTACATAGTTTTTGTGGTGATGGTTTTGCTCTTGCACAGTCAAAACCATTTCATCTGGGTTTCCAAGTGGCTCAGAGAGGAGGTTTTCAAAGTTCAGATCAGTTAAGAATAGGCTACAACTCATGAATCCATGCCCAATGGATGCTTAAAGTAACTGGTAATTTCATTCCATGCAGGTAGATGACCCCTCTGAGTCACCAAAATTGTTATCCAAAATTTGCCCCCTGCTCATTTTGTGGCTAACTCCTCTCATTCTTCCCTCTCTTGTGCCTCAGTCACAAAATTTTACTTTTCAGGCACTCAAAACCTTCTGGAAATGGCACCATTTGATAGAGCTCTTTCTTAGCTTTCCAGAAAGGTAAATTTTTCCTCCTAACTCATGTATTTTTCAAGTTATGGCTCGGCGTAGTTTTTGTGGGAAATTTTCCCCTAGAAGGCCCGCAGCCAATCAATTCCGCCAACTAGAAGTGCCACGTGTCCACGCCAAAAATATTCAAAGCGACCCGATTTGGAATCCATGTTTTGCCCTAAAACTTCAAATTGCCATATCTTTCGATCCAAAGTTCGATTTTTCACGTTCTTTATATCAATGGAAAGCTAGTGAAATTCTCTACAAGATTCCGGGATTAATTTTGTATTTTGGTGGATTTTGGAGAGAGAAAATCAAAAATTGCCTCTGGCATTGTGGTCATGAATAGAAATGACGTTTCAACAACTGATTTTAATGAAGAATGGCTTGCATTCTCTCCCAACATGCTTAAAAAATGTCAAGGAATGGGTCTGTCAGGTGCACCTATACTAGGTTTTGATGGCATTTTGGTCAATGGTTGAATCCCTTCCATGTTTTCCCATGTTTCTCTCTCCTGGGCTCGTGGAATTTGCACTGTAAAAGCTAGATTTGGCTCATTTTTCAAAAGGTTGAACATTTTTTGTGTATGGCAAGCTCCTTTTTCTTCACCTTAGAAGTGATTTAGTGAGAATAACAGACCTTTTCAATAGAAACTGCAACTGTATTTTTTCCTTTCAGGTGTTTGAATGCAAGTGATTTTGATGTTAAGATAACAATACAGGCCCTATGATTAATTTTTATCCTCTGTTGGTATTGTTTGCCTAATTTCTGAACACTTCATTACAGCTGATCAGTTTGTGCATGTTGTTTTTGTTGTATTAACATTATGAACTATGTCAATTTACAGAAGTAAAAAATGCTCACCACTCCTTTGGTGCATCACCTATTAGCATTAGTTTTAGTTCTTTCTTTTTGCATTTTCTATCCTTGTCCCTTTGAAATTTAGAGTAGATTTAGGAGTTTAAACCTCTGCAATTGTGCAAGTAAAATAGCTTATCAGAGGAGTTGAGGAACCAGCCTCTAATATGGATATTTCTCTTCCATTTTTACAAGTCCCACACTTGGGAAGAGGATTCAATGTTGTACAATCACACTGGATGCTAGTATGATCAAACTAGAAATCTGATCAACATCCAGGGGGTGCTGCTGATTCGCAACAACAATTTGTTTAGCCCACTTTTTCTTCCAGTTAGAGTAGGATAGGTAGTTTTACTTTTAGTAAAAGAAGTTCTTGTGCACACTCTGCATGTTCCATTTTGGAGCATGTATGACCTTTAGTTTTGTACATAGTTTTTGTGGTGCTAGTTTTGCTCTTGCACAGTCCATTTCAATGGGTTTCCAAGTGGCTCAGAGAGGAGGTTTTTAAAGTTTAGATCAGTTTGTAGGCTATAACTCATGATTCCATGCCCAATGGATGCTTCAGGCAACTGGTAACTTCATCCAGCAGGCAGATGACCCCTCTGAGTCACCAAAATTGTTATCCAAAATGTGCCCCTACTCATTTTTTGTGGCTAACTCCTCTCATTTTTTTCCTCTCTTGTGCCTCAGTCATAATATTTTTCTTTTTAGGCAATCAAAACCTTCTGGAAATGACACCATTGGATAGAGCTCTTTCTTAGATTTCCAGAAAGGTAAATTTTTCCTCCTAACTCCATGTATTTTTCAAGTTATGGCTTGGCAGAGTTTTTGTGGGAAATTTTCCCCTAGAAGGCCCGCGCCCAATAGAAACTTACCACGTGGCACCTAGACTTGTGGAGCGCGGGGAAATTTTGAAATTTTTTCCCACCGACCCGATTTGGCCCTGTTTTGCCCTAAAACTTCAAATTGCCATATCTTTCGATCCAGAACTCATTTTTTCACGTTCTTTATATCAATGGAGAACTAGTAAAATTCTCTACAAGCTTCCGGGGTCATTTTTGCATTTTGGTGGAGTTTGGAGAGAGAAAATCAAGAAACACCTCTGGCACGTGGTCATGGATAGAAATGACATTTCAACCACTGTTTTTAATGAAGAATGGCTCGCATTCTCTCCCAGCATGGTTAAAAATGTCAGGGAATGGGTCTGTCAGGGCACCCATGATGTTTTGATGGAATTTTGGTCAATGGTTGAACCCCTTGCATGTTTTCCCATGTTTCTCTCTCCTGGGGTCGTGGTTTACACTGTAAAAGCCAGAATGAGTTCATTTTGCATCAGAGAGACACTTTTTTTAGCTCTGCAACTTCCTTTTTCTTCCTCCTTGGCAGAATTTGTGAAGAAATTTTACCTTTCCATGTAATGCATTACCTTTTCTTGCCTCTAGATCACTGTAATGTACTGTATTGGATCTGAGATGTTGATATATGCTCTGTGATTAAAATCCTTCAATCCTTTCATATATCTATCATTGCTTTCTTGATTTTTTGCGTTCTTTATATCAATGGAAAGCTAGTGAAATCCTCTACAAGATTCCATGGGGTCAATTTTGAATTTTTATGGAGTTTGGAGAGAGAAAATTGAAAAATGTCTTCTGGCACGTGGTGATGAGTAGAAATGACGTTTCAACCAGTGTTTTTAATGAAGAATGGCTCGCATTCTATCCACAGCATGGTTAAAAATGTTAGGGAATGGGTCTGTCAGGATGCCCATGTTGTTTTGATGGAATTTTGGTCAATGGTTGAACCCCTTGCATGTTTTCCCATGTTTCTCTCTCCTGGGCTCATCCCTTGCACTGTAAAAGCCAGATTTGGCTCATTTTCAAAGTGTGGAACATTTTTTGTGCATCTGCAAGTCTTCCCTTTCTTCACCTTGGAAGTGATTTGGTGGAATAACAGACCTTTTCTAAGTAACTACAACTTTATTTTTTGCCTCTCAGGTGTTGTAATGCAAGTGATTTTGATGATTAAAATAACAATACATGCCTCTGTGATTAGTTTTCAATCCTCTGCCTGGTGTTGTTTGCCTAATTTCTGATCACTTCATTACAATTATTGAGCATTTGTGCATGAGGTTCT
Organism: Taxus chinensis; assembly: GCA_019776745.2. Lineage (NCBI taxonomy): Eukaryota > Viridiplantae > Streptophyta > Pinopsida > Cupressales > Taxaceae > Taxus > Taxus chinensis. The sequence goes on from CM034154.1 coordinate 387,282,616, forward strand.
TTGTTGCATTTTTATAGACTGTGTCAATCTGCAGAAGTAAAAAATGCTCACCACTCCTTTGGTGCATCACCTATTAGCATTAGTTTTAGTTCTTTTTTTTGCATTTTCTATCCTTGTCCCTTTGGAATTTAGAGTAGATTTAGGAGTTTAAACCTCTGCAATTGTGCAAGTGAAATAGCTGATCAGAGGAGTTGAGGAACCATCCTCTAATCTGGAGATTCCTCTTCCATTTTTCAAGTCCCACACTTGGGGAAGAGGATTCAATGTTGTGCAATCACACTGGATGCATAGTATGATCAAACTAGAAATTTGATCAACATCCAGGGGGTGCTACTGATTTGCAACAACAGAACCTAGTTATATGTGCAAGATAAAAATGTGAACATGCCCTATGTTTCTCTTGCACGAATCATAATTTGTGAAGTATTGAAAAATAAGTAGGTGTATAAAATGTAATGGAACTTGGTTGTAGCACTCTTCCTATATAATAGAATTTTTCACCTTATGAAGTGTGATGTGCATGTCCTAGCCATGGTCTCAAGTGGTAGTTGAAGCTAGGCATCACACTTTGGTATCAAAGAAGTGGTTCAAAAACTTGGACCATTGAGCACACTAGAAACATTGAGACTTGAAACCTAAAACTAGTAAATTGATAATCTAGAAAACAAAACTAATTAAAAATTGAACATGTTAGTAAACTTAGAAAACTGAAGAAAACTCAAGGTAATGAACTAACTCCCACTCTGGTCTATGCAGGGAGCTCAGATTAGGAGCAGGAGGAATGTTCACAGAGGCTCAGAGTCACCACCACCGACCACCTCCACCATAGGTACCACCACCATCGAGGCTAGGGTTTAGCAGGTATCCTACCACAGATTTTACAGAACCTCCAGGATGTTAATGCCACCTTATGCAGAGGATCAGTAGGGGGGCACTCGGGCAGACAGGATAGAGATAATTCCATTGAGAGACATGCACCTCCTCCACATGGTGAGGAATATGGAGGAGAGAATTTTCATGGAGAGTCAGCTAGAGCAGAGTCTCCTTTGAGGGGACATGGTGACCATATTTCAGGATAGAGAGAGAGGTCTCGGAGCCCTAGGCTCGGGGACAGGTAGGCAGAGAGGCCCAGAGGCCATCAGACCACAGTTGTAAATCATATCAGGGATATCCTGAAGCTTAGGCCCTCACATTATTCAGGTGACACAGGTGGTTTCCAAGTAGAGGCTTGGCTAGTTAGCTTGAGCGGTTGCTTTAATCATTGTCCTTGTTCTAGCAACACAAAAGCTTGTGTTGCGATCCATCTACTGAAGGACGGAGCTGGAGTATGGTGGAGGACTGAGGAGTAGAAGCTCCATATAGATTCAGAGATAATCAATTGGGAGTTGTTTGAGGAGAGATTCAGGAGTAGATACTTGCCATGGAGATTCATACATATAGAGGATTGATGAGTTCTATAACCTTGGACAGGCTTCCCTTACAGTGGCCGAGTATGAGAGTAGGTTCCTAGACTTATTTCATTATGTTGATTACATGCAAGATGAGCAGGTACGGATCCACAGGTTCATCCGGGGCCTTAATATAGACATTGGAGGTGCAATTCGGATCCACTGCCCACAGATGTTAGTGGAGGCTATTGAGAAGGCCTACATTGCAGAGGAGATTCGGGGTAAAACCCAACAGGCTAGAGACCAGGTCAGGAGCCATATTCAGTATTTTTAAGAAAGTAGATCGAGGGGGTCATCTCCTCTTCCTCGTGGTGGTCAGCATTCTTCTACAGTCATCTTTCAGACCACTTGGCAACAGCCAGCAGTCCCCGCCCACCATTTAGGCCTCCTCAAAGAGCTGATGCACAAGAGGTCGCAGTATGAGGCCTCCTCCTAGGGGACCCACCAGGACATAGGGTGGAGCTAGAGCTCATTCGGTAGGAGCTCGACCACTTAGAGGCCACAACAGACTATAGTTGGATCATCAGGATCTACAACACCTACCTCTAGGGCACCTTCTAGAGGTGCTGTAGTTTGGAGGACTTCAGGTGGTTGCTTCGGGTGTGGAGTAGCGGGACACTTTTGGAGAGATTGCCCCCAGAACCCTAATAAGGGTAAGGCACCCATCTCAGAGCCTACAGTCGGAGACATGGGATGGAGTCACAGGATCTACACAGTGGTTGAGAACTGCCAGGCTGAGCACCAGAGCATGGTCATTGAGACCCCAGGTAGTATCGAAGGTGTTCCTACCTCCATATTGTTTGACTCTGGTTCTTCTGATTCATTTATTGCACCATTCTTAGTAGAGCGATCCAGGCTAGTGGTTGTTAGACACGGTCATAGTTGGGATGTTGAGATGGCTTTGGGAGCCAAGGTCTTGGTAGACTCCTTAGTAAAGGAGTGTGTTGTTAACTTGGGACCTTTCACCACCACTTCAGTAATCTCCAGGAGTACTTCCTTTGGGCTCGTATGGAGTCATTTTAGGCATGGATTGGCTGTCTGCACATAGGGCCAGGATGGATTGCTATCATCAGACTATATCTTGTGTAGATGATCTTGGAGTTGAGTCGGTGATTTCTAGGGTCAGGAGACCTGTTTCTATTCACACTATCTCTGCTATGCAGTTCAAGCGGTGTGTACGATAGGGTTGTTAGATGTATGCAGTCACAGTCAGTGACTGGGTAGAGGATGGGTCTAGTGGGCCATCACTAGATGACCATCCCATTTTGAGAGAGTATGCAGATGTTTTCCCAGGGAAGCTACTGGGGATGCCACCCCCATGTGAGATTGATTTCCATATTGATCTAGTTCCAGGAGCAGAGCCTATCTCATGAGCTCCTTATCGGATGACCACCCTAGAGCTCTATGAGCTCAAGTTGCAACTGGAAGGTCTTTTAGAAAAAGGCCTTATCCGTCCTAGTGTATCCCCTTGGGGTGCACCAGTTATTTTTGTTAAGAAGAAGGATGGATCCTTGTGGTTGTGCATAGACTACCACCAACTGAATAAGGTAACGATCAAGAAACGTTATCCTTTTACTCGCATTGATGACTTGTTTGATCAAATGAAGGGAGCCATGGTGTGCTATAAGATTGATCTCAAGTTTGGGTACCATCAGTTGAGGATTACGTGGACAGACATCCATAAGATTACTTTTCGTACGAGGTATGGGCACTATGAGTTCACAGTGGTGCCCTTTGGTATGATGAATTTCCTCGTAATATTCATGAGTTTGATGAATGGGGTATTTAGGACATTTTTAGATCGCTTCGTGCTCATTTTTCTTGATGAAATTCTAATTTAATCACGTACACGTGAGGAACATGAGGGGCACCTTCGTCAGGTTTTTCAGTGTCTTCGTAAGCAGCAGCTTTACGGGAACTTGGAGAAGTGTGCTTTCTTTCAGTCAAAGATTCAGTACTTGGGCCATATCATCTCAGGTGAAGGAATTGTTGTTGCAAATCAGCAGCACCCCTGGATGTTGATCATATATCTAGTTTGATATTTTAGACATCCAGTGTGATTGCACAACATTGAATCCTCTCCCAAGTGTGGGACTTGTAAAATGGGAAAGGAATCTCCAGATTAGAGGCTGGTTCCTAAACTCCTCTGATCAGATTTATCACTTACAAGTTGCAGAGGTTTAAATTCCTAATCCTACCCTAAATTCCAAAGGAGACAGAGATAGAGAATGCAGATAAACTAAAACTAATGCTAATAGGTGATGCACCAAAGGAGTGGTGAGCATTTTTTACTTCTGTAGATTGACACAAGTCATAAAATGCAACAAAAAAAAACAACATGCACAAGCTGATAACTGTAATGAAGAATCAGAAATTAGTCAAACAACACAAGCAAAGGATGGAAAGTTAATCACAGGGTTTGTATTGTTATTTTAATATCAAAATCACTTGCATTACAACACCTGAGAGGAAAAAATAGGTTGTAATTCTTAGAAAAGGTCTGATATTCCACCAAAATCACTTCCAAGGTGAGAAGGGGGACTTGCAATACACAAAAAATGTTCAACCTTTGAAAAATGAGCCAAATCTAGATTTTATAGTGTAAGGGACGAGCCCAGGAGAGAGAAACACAGGAAAACATGAAAGGGGTTCAACCATTGACCAAAATGTCATCAAAACAGTATGGGCGACCTGACAGACCCATTCCCTGACATTTTTAACCATGCTGGGAGAGAATGCGAGCCATTCTTCATTAAAATCGGTGGTTGAAACGTCATTTCTATTCATGACCACATGCCAGAGGTGTTTTTTTGATTTTCTCTCTACAAAAATAACCCCACTAAAATTACCAGCTTTCCATTGATTAAAGAACATGAAAAACCGAGCTCTGGATCGAAAGTTATGGCCTTGAATCTTGCGGGATAATTTCTACCAGCTTTTGCATTGATCCCCATGCTCCAACTAGGTGAAAAACTGAGCTCTGAAAAATTTTCTATCCGCCGAAAGATATGGCTGAGAAAGAGTTCTATTTGAAGTTTTGCCTTGAAAAGCAAAATTTTATGTCAAAACAGGGGGGTTAGCCCAAATCGGGTCAATTTTGGTGACTCAGAGGGGTCAGGCTGGACCAAATCAAGACCAAATCAGGCCGGTGGAATTTTTTTTTTTTTTCACCTTTTTGGTCATTTGGAAATTTTTTTAAAATTTCCCCATGCCCCACCAGTCCAGGTGCCACATGGCAAAATTTTATTGGGCACGGGCCCCTTCCCGCTCCACCTTTGGAAGACAAAATTTCCCTGCCATGCCGACGGTTGGGAAACCATGCTCTGATTGGGACGATTCTTTCAAATTTTCTCATTGGCACATGCAGGCCTTTCAGACCCTCGAAATTTTTTGCCAAAACATGTCCTATTGGCTCCAAGCCATAACTTCCCACAAAAATAGTCATGGAGTTAGGAGGAAAAATTTACCTTTCTGGAAAGCTGAGAAAGAGCTCTATCCAATGGTGTCATTTCTAGAAGGTTTTGAGTGCCTAAAAAGCAAAACTTTTGTGACTGAGGCACAAGAGAGGGAAGAATGAGAGGAGTTAGCCACAAAATGAGTAGGGGGCACATTTTGGATAACAATTTTGGTGACTCAGAGGGGGCATCTGCCTGCTGGATGAAGTTACCAGTTGCCTGAAGCATCCATTGGGCATGGAGTCATGAGTTGTAGCCTGCAAACTGATCTGAACTTTGAAAACCTCCTCTCTGAGCCACTTGGAAACCCACTGAAATGGACTATGCAAGAGTCAAACTAGCACCACAAAAACTATGTACAAAACTAAAAATCATACATGCTCCAAATGGAACATGCAGAGTGTGCACAAGCACTTCTTTTACTGAAAGCAAAAATACCTATCCTACTCTAACTTGAAGCAAAAGGTAAGCTAAAAAAACCCTACAACTGGTTGTGGAGAAATAGCTTCCCTTTCTTCAAAAGTTGGCAACCATGCAACTGATTTGGCACTGAACATGGCTGATTGGATGAGTGGAAAATCAACAAGAAGTTGGTCTTCTACCCAAATCATCAAGGTGTCAACTGAAAACAAATCCAATACCTCTTTTAGTTGCTCTGCATTTGGATTGAAGAGGTATGACAGCTGATCCTTGGTACTTTGTAGCTCACCCTCATGCTTAGAAGCAAGCATGACTGGTTGTGACTTCTCCTTTGACTTCAATGAAGTCAAATACCTTATTGGGCAAGGTATGATCCATTTGATATGCCCATAGCTCTGATTTTCAACTCCAAAAATGGAGTTCTTCTTGTAGACCTTCTTGGGTGGGTGATGTGGAAGCAATGGTAGAACCTTTTCTGCCCTTTCTCTTCCTCCAATGAAGAACATGAAAGATTAAAATCTTCCAATCTTGGTTCCAAAGAGCTGCTATAAGATGCAGGCTACTACAAATGAATGCTCTCCTTCATGACAGCAGGCTCAAGTATTTGGGACGTGGAAGATGAAAGAGAGAATGGTGGAAACTCAACTGGTTCTTCTTTATCAAAACAGTCCTCCAAATCTGACAGATACACTACCTCATTATTGTTCTGCTTGCAAATGCTCAACTTCCTCCATGGTGTCCTCTTGATCTGTAACTTGATCATCATGGTTTCTTTCATCCTCCAACATTGAGTTTGAGAGATCAAACTCTTCTTCAGCACTAGAACTCGAGAGAGATGAAGTAGAAAGAAGAACTGAAGGTTCTCTTGTAGCCTGCTTTGTGCTCAAAGCCCTTGGATCTGTAATTTTCTCCTCCACAACTAGAATGTGCTCCTCTTCTTTTGGATTTGGAGCAGCTTCTCCCTCTTCTACTACTTGAAGACAATCTTGTTCTTGATAGAACTCTTCCTCTAGCACAAAGTTTGTTAAGTCAAACTCTTCGATCTGCTGCTCTAGAGGACAAGTTGGGACTGTAGGATCTTCTTCAGAGCTTTCTTCCTCCATGGCTGATTGTGTAACTTGAATTGAATCAGCATTCTTTTCTAATAGAGTGCCAACATGGACACTACTTTCTGAGCAAACTGATTGCTGATCTGCTTCTTTTTTTTCTCTTCTTCTACTGCCACAAAATCAGTCCTAACCATCACTTGTTTCTCCAACTCCAACCTCTTCTGAAGGCTTAACCATCAAGGGGATCTTTTTCATCCCAAATTTAAGAGCCCAACTCTTGAGACTTTGAATTTCTTCATCCTTGTTTGGCTTTTCTTTTTGTTGTTGTTTTCCTTGACTAGACATTCTGATTTTTATCCTCCCAACATGGATTTGGGAATGCAAGAGGAGAAGTGGATTGTAACTCAATTGATTTGGTGCAATTTTTTGATGGTGGTGGAGGAGGTAGAAACTCTTGTTTCTTTGGAGGAGAGGGTATTTCTGTTAGCTTTTGTGGAGGGGATGACTGTTTGGAAGGAAAGGGGAAGGAAGAACTGAGATGTGGTAGAAGACTAGGGAATGGAGAAATGGAATTAACTCCTGGGGCAGCATTGACTGGATTTAGAATTTGAAATTCCAAATGAGATGATGCTACTTGAGTAATGGGAAGAGAAAAACCAGATGATGGTGTAGAACTTACCCATTGACGAGGTTGTTCAACACCAAGTGTATAGGCCTCTATTTCTGCTATCCATTGTGTAAGTTGGGGCAGCATCTTCATCATGAAGTCTAGCTTCTCCTGAGGGCTGAAGTGTCTTGGAAAAGGGCCTCCCCATGGACAAGGAGTCCTACAACCAATTCTGAAAGCCTTCATTTGAGCTTGAGCCCTTGATTGCACCATCTTTGCCTCCATCTTTTGGATTTGTTCTAGCAGATCTGCATTTTCTTCTTGACTACCCTCATAACCATGCATACCCTTGTGCTTGACATGCTTCATATCCAAACTGACTTTGGCACTGCTGCTCATATGGGTAGACATGCTGATTTTGAATTTGATCAAAATGCTGATTTGGAGGATTTGTAAAACAAGTTAGAGGTGTGATATACTACTGTTGTAAATGTGAATTCCATGATGGAAATGAAGTCATGATTGCACAACTTCATGGAATGGAAAAGAATAAAAATGAAGGAAATAAGAATGGATGGAAATGAATGGAAAACAAGTTTGTAACTTAGAGAATGAGTTATTTACCAGATGGAGTCGCCAGATGTGCTTTTGAAAGTGCCTCCAAAAGGCTGAATCTTTAACAGGAACACACCAACCTGTCAAAGATAAAGTGGAAGACCTCTAAGGTCCCATCGGGCGTGCCAAAACTGTTGTCGTAAATCAGTAGCACCCCCTGGATGTCGATCAGATTTCTAGTTTGATCATACTAGACATCCAGTGTGATTGCACAACATTGAATCCTTTCCCCAAGTGTGAAACTTGCAAAATGAGAAAGGAATCTCTAGTTTAGAGGTTATTTCCTCAAACTCCTCTGATCATATCTTTCATTTGCAAATTGCAGAGGTTTGAATTCCTAATCCTACTCTAAATTCCAAAGGAGACAGAGATAGAGAATGTAGATAAACTAAAACTAAACTAATAGGTGATACACCAAAGGAGTGGTGAACACTTTTTATTTCTGAAAATTGACATAATTTCATAAAATGCAAAACATGAAACATCATACACAAGTTGATAAGATGTAATTAAAGAATCTAAAATTAGTCAAGACAATACAAGTAGAGGACTGGAAAATTGATCACAGGGCTTGCATTGTCATTTTTCACTGTCAAAATCACTTGCATTTGCAACATCTGAGAGGCAGAAACCTAGGTTACAATTCTTGAAAAGGTCTTATACTTACAAAAATCACTTGTTGAAGGTGAGAAGAAGAAGCTTGTAATCACAAACAAATGTTCAACCTTTGAAAAATGAGCCAAATCTGGGTTTTACAATGCAAGGACCATGACCCCAGGAGAGAGAAACACAGAAAAACATGCAAGGGGTTCAACCATTGACCAAAATGCCATCAAAACAACATGGGTAACCTAATAGACCCATTCCCTAACATTTTTAACCATGCTGGGAGAGAATGCAAGCCATTCTTCATTAAAATCAGTTGTTGAAACATCATTTCTATTCATGACCACGTGTCAGAAGTGTTTTTACATTTTCTCTCTCCAAACTCCACCAAAATACAAAATTGACCCCAAAATCTTATAGATAATTTCACTATCTTTGCATTGATATAAAGAACTTGAAAAACTAAGCTCCAGATAGGATATGGTGATTTGAAGATCAAAATGGACCAGATCAGGTCGGTGAAAAATTCAAAATTTTGCACCTTTTTGGTCAGGAAAGTTTTCCAAAATTTCCCCATGCTCCACTACTCAGGTGCCAATGGTGGCATCTCATTGGCTGCGGGCCTTTCAGGGGAAATTTTTTCCAAAAAACTCTGCCGAGCCATAACTTCAAAAAAACATGGAGTTAAGAGGAAAACTTTACCTTTCTGGAAAGCTGAGAAAGAGCTCTATCCAATGGTGTCATTTCCAGAAGGTTTTGAGTGCCTAAAAAGCAAAATTTTGTGACTGAGGCACAAGAGAGGGAAGAATGAGAGGAGTTAGCCACAAAATGAGCAGGGGGCACATTTTGGATAACAGGAATCGTAGTCAATCCTTCCAAGATTAGAGCCATTATGGATTGCCAGTACCCACTATAGTGACAGAGGTACGTAGCTTCATGGGGTTAACAAGGTATTACAGGAGATTTGTGTAGGACTTCTCTCGGATAGCACACCCCATCACTTCCCTTCAGCAGAGGGAAGAAATTTTTTTTGTCAGACAGGTGTGAGAAGACCTTCAGGACACTGAAGGAATATCTCACTACAACACCCATTCTTACAGTGCCAGATCCACATGGTGAGTTCTTTGTATGCACAGATGCTTCGTTGGCAGGCCTTGGAGGTGTTCTTATGTAGGAGGGTAGAGTTGTAGTTTTTGAGTCTCGCAAACTCAAGGATCATGAGCTTAATTATCCTACCCATGATCTTGAGCTTACGGCAGTTGTGCATGCTTTAGTTCGATGGAGACACTTTCTTCTTGGTCGGAGATTCACACTTAGGATAGATCATTTGAGCCTTCACCACCTCTTCACTCATCCCAATCTAAGTGCTCGTCAGAGGCATTGGATGGAGTTACTTTGTGAGTACGACATGGAGATAGAGCATGTGGAAGGGAAGGAGAATGTGGTTACAGACGCTCTCAGCAGACGGAGGCATTTGAGCATGGCTACTTCAGTGAGCACATATTTACGGAGCAGGAACCTTCATCAGCTTCCTCTTGATAGTTTCTACATTTTAGCCCGAGCAGAGATTGAGTCCCAGAGACCCCTTGAGGGGAAATTTGATGTTTTATCACTGGAGGTAGATGGTCTTCTCAGGCACAGAGGTCAGATTTATGTTCCTAGAGATGGAGGCTTGAGGTAGGACATCTTGACAGAGGCACATCGTACACCCTATTCAGCCCATCCTGGGGTGAAGAAGATGCACACCACCTTGAGACAGTTATATCACTAGAGAGGACTTCGCAGGGACGTGGCTCAGTTTGTGTCACATTGTTTAGAGTACCAGAGAGTGAAGGCCGAGCATCAGCATCCAACTAGCCTTCTATATCCTCATGTTGTACCAGAGTGGAAATGGGACACCATTTCCATGGATTTCATTGTTGGATTACCGATGTCAAGATATCACCATGACACCATCATGGTCACGGTTGATAAATTGACAAAAGTAGCTCACTTTTCTCTGATAAAGACCACCTATAAAGCTAGTGCAGTGGCACGTGTTTACTTGGATGAGATTGTCAGGTTGCATGGGGATTCTGCAGAAGATCATTTGTGACCACGATCCTTTGTACACTTCTCATTTCTGGACCACCATGCAGTATGTTCTCAGGACAAAGATTAACTTCAGCATAGCTTTTCACCTTGAGACGGATGGACAGACTGAGAGGGTGAATCATATTTTGGAGGATATGCTCAGGATGTACGTGATGGATCAACAGTCTAAGTGGGAGGATTATCTGTATCTTGTGGAATTTACCTACAATAATAGTTTCCAGAGTTCTATAGGCATGGATCCTTTTTAGGCCTTATATGGTAGGGAGTGTAGGACACCAATTAGCTCGGACAGGTTGGAGGATAGAGTATCTCTTGGACCAGCTCTTTTGCAGGACATGGAGCAACAAGTAGTGTTGATCAGGCAAAGATTGCAGGAGGCACAAAATAGGTAGAAGAAGTACACTGATCAGCATAAAACCGAGCATAATTTTGATGTGGGCATGAAGGTTTTCCTTCATGTTAGGCCACATAAGAGCCCGATCCGTTATGGAAAAGGTTCTAAGTTATCCCCTCGGTTCGTTGGACCTTTTGAGATCCTGGAGCGTATCAACCCGTTGGCTTACCATCTAGCATTACCACCTAGCTTATCTCGCGTACATGATGTGTTTCATGTTTCTATTCTTAGGAGATACATCACAGATCCTTCTCATGTGCTAGATTGGACATCATTGTAGGTGCAGGATCAGGGACAGGTGATGGTGGAGCCCGTCCATATCATCGATCGCAGGACCCTGGGCCTTTGAGGCAGAGAGATTGATCAGGTACGAGTGAAGTGGGACAGATATGATGAGACTGCAACCACTTGGGAGGATGCTACTACTTTATGAGTGCAGTTTCCACATTTGTTCCAGTGACTTCCAGGAGGAAGTCTAGTTTAAGGGGAGGGGGATGTAGTGCCCACTTCCCTTTGACACTATTTAGATACTGATCCTGACTCTATTGATCATATTTTGGATATTATTATATTTTGATGTAACAGGATGTGTATAGACTAACTCATGGATTATTATGGACATTAATATGTTTTGATTAGCATGATGGTTAGATGTTAGACTATGGATTAATATTGATCTGGATTCAGTTATTGTGCTTGAGGATCATTGAGACATTTTTATTATTATGTGGATAATGATATACTAGTTGACATGGACATGTTATTGATGTTAATTTTAGACATGTGACATTGATTATTATGAATAGCTCTAGTATAGAAATCTATTGGATGATGATATAGTTATAAATTACATTTTAATGATAAATATTGAATCCTTGATATTGTTGTGATTCAAAATTAATAATTTTATGTTGCTTATATCATTTGGATGTTCTGATGTGGCCACGAGGCCGAAGGAGGTATTTTGCAATTTGCAGGTTAAAATCACAACAATGTTGGGCGACTGGAGACCAACCATATTGGAATTCAGTGTGAAATCAACAAGGTCACCATGGCAACTGTGTTTGAGCTGTATGTTGTGTTTTGTTAGGATTTCCCATGGGGGGATTTCCATTATTGTGACCATGGGGTATATGTGTGCTTTATTTGTTGTGTCCCTTTTTAAAATTATTGTTGTATGTATTTTATTTGTAATGTGCTCTTTATTTTAATTATTTTAATGTGATAGTATAATGTGAGAGTCATATAGTTAAAATTTAATTAAATTAAATAGGATGTGGAAGGTGAAATTAAATGTTATTGTCTTAGTTGAAAATGAAATTTATTTATATATTTTATAACCATATGGTAATTAAATATATGGTTGTGTCTAAAGTTTGTAATAAATAAATGTCATAGAAATAAATGCATTTTAAAAGAGTGTGTAAGTTACCAAGTATGGGTTGTGTAAGTGAAGTGATAGATTGTGTAAGAAATTGTAAGAGGTTGTAAGAAGATTTTGGAAGGTCAAACACTCCATCTCCCTCTTGAAATTAGAATTTGAGCTTGGAGGACAAATTTGGAGGCTTGTGGGACAAGTTAAACTTGTCCCACACCTCTCAAAATCCTCCACCAACCTTGTTTATTAATTTGGAGTCAAAATCAACTTATTTTATTGCATTTTGACATGATTTATTGTAAGATTTGTTTGCACTTGTCTTACAAATTTTAAATGCATTCTTTTTTTTTAGGATGTGCAAAATGAAGTGTGTAAGTGGTTTTTCATTCACATTGATTGGGATTTAATTTCCTTGATGTTGATTACTTTTTGGGGATGAGGAAAAATGATGTGGCATCCCACTTGGAATCCACATCATCCTCTTCCACCCTCTCCTTTAAAATTGGAATTCCTCCTCATTTTGAGGTTGTTGAAGGTTGGAGATTTCACTCTTGGGTCAAAATTTCTCTTGCATTTTGGAGCTTTCTTGGTGGAAGAAGTGGATTTTCTTGTGCATACATTTTACCTTGCTGATTTGGGACTAGTTTTTGGTGAAATAAAGACTGTTGTTTTGGGAGCAAGTCCCCATTATGGAGAGGTAGGCTCTCAATTTTTTAAAAATTGTTGTTTTTCCCTCTTTTAGCATGAATTTTGAATGTATTTGTGTTTGCATTTCTTAGAGGGATGGGTAGAATGCTTAGGGCATGGTGTGGAGAGAAGACTATGAGGTTTATCAGAGGATGGATAAGGGATTTGCCATTGTTATTTATTCTTAGAGGGAATGTTGGTTTGGGATCTGTTATCCAAAATGTGCCCCTTGCTCATTTTGTGGCTAACTCCCTTTCATTTTTTTTCTCTTGTGCCTTAGTCATAATATTTTACTTTTCAGGCACTCAAAACCTTCTAGAAATGACACCATTGGATAGAGCTCTTTCTCAGCTTTCCAGAAAGGTAAAGTTTTCCTCCTAACTCCATGTATTTTTAAAGTTATGGCTCGGTGGAGTTTTTGTGGGAAATTTTCCCCTAGAAGGCGCGCAGCCAATCAGAACTCACCACGTGTCCAAGCCAAAATATCAAAGCGACCCGATTTGGCCCTGTTTTGCCCTAAAACTTCAAATCACCATATCTTTCGATCCAAAGCTCGTTTTTTCACGTTCTTTATATCAATGGAAAGATAGTGAAATTCTCTACAAAATTCTAGGGTCAATTTTGCATTTTGGTGGAGTTTGGAGAGAGAAAATAAAAAAAACACCTCTGGCATGTTGTCATGGACAAAAATGACGTTTCAACCACTGTTTTTAATGAAGAATGGCTCACATTCTCTCCCAGCATGGCTAAAAATGTCATGGCATGGGTCTATAAGGGTGCCCATGTTGTTTTGATGGCATTTATTTCAATGGTTGAATCCCTTCCATGTTTTCCCCGTGTTTCTCTCCTGGGCTCGTCCCTTGCTCTGTACAAGCCAGATTTGGCTCATTTTTAAAGGGTTGAACATTTTTTGTGTATGGAAAGCTCCCTTTTTCACCTTGGAAGTGATTTAGTGGAATAACAGACCTTTTTTAGAAACTATAACTGTATTTTTTCCTTTCAGGTGTTTGAATGTAAGTGATTTTGATGTTAAAATAACAATACAAGCCCTGTGATTAGTTTTTATCCTCTGCTGGTGTTGTTTTCCTAATTTTTAACACTTCATTACAGCTATCAGTTTGTGCATGTTGTTTTTGTTACATTTTATGAGCTGTGTCAATTTCCAGAAGTAAAAAATGCTCACCACTCCTGTGGTGCGTCACCTATTAACATTAGTTTTAGCTTCTTTGCATTCTCTATCTCTGTCTCCTTTGGAATTTAGGGTAGGGTTAGGAATATAGACCTCTGCAACTTATAAGTGATAAATCTGACTAGAGGAACTAAGGAACCAACCTCTAAACTAGAGATTTCTTTCTCATTTTGCAAGTCCCACACTTGGGGAAAGGATTCAATGTTGTGTAATCACACTGGATGCTAGTATGATCAAACTAGAAATCTGATCAACATCCAGGGGGTGTTGCTGATTTACAACAATAGGATCCACCTAGGAAAGGAAATTGCTTGCATTTCCTACTTTGGGGAAGGTATAAGGGATAAATTTGGAGGAGGGATAAGGAGGGGTTGAGGAGGGATAAGGTTTATGGGATTGCTATGATCTTGGCAGTTTGCTCTTGGTGAATTCTCAAAATTCAACTTGGGAGGCATAAGGAGACCTCCATAGTTCTTGCTCTTGCATGGCTTGCTTGCTTCGAGAAGGAGCCTTTGTTTTTTTTGGAATTGATTGTTGTAGTTGAGAACTACATCCTCTTGATTTGTGTTTATTTTTGTTTGTGAATTTATGCTTGTATGTGAAGAAGCCATGTTGCCATGTGTTGAATTATCATGCTCTATTTCAATATGGTTGGGGCTCGGGGGCCAATGGGGAAAGATGGCTTCTTTTTTCCTATTGGGTATTGTTGTTGTAAATTAGCAGCACCCCTGGATGTTGATCAGATTTCTAGTTTGATATTTTAGACATCCAATGTGATTGCACAACATTGAATCCTCTCCCTAAGTGTGGGACTTGTAAAATGGGAAATGAATCTCAAGATTAGAGGTTGGTTCCTCAACTCCTCTGATCAGATTTATCACTTACAAGTTGCAGAGGTTTAAATTCCTAATCCTACCCTAAATTCTAAAGGAGACAGAGATAGAGAATGCAGATAAACTAAAACTAATGCTAATAGGTGATGCACCAAAGGAGTGGTGAGAATTTCTCACTTCTACAGATTGACACAATTCATAAAATGCAACAAATCAACATGCAAAAACTGATAACTGTAATGAAGAATCAGAAATTAGTCAAACAACACCAGCAGAGGATGAAAAATTAATCACAGGGCCTGTATTGTTATTTTAACATCAAAATCACTTGCATTACAACACCTGGGAGGAAAAAATGAGTTACAGTTCTTAGAAAAGGTCTAATATTCCACCAAAATCACTTTCAAGGTGAGAAAGGGGACCTGTAATACACAAAAAATGTTCAACCCTTTGAAAATGAGCCAAATCTAGCTTTTACAATGTAAGGGACGATCCCAGGAGAGAGAAACATGGGAAAATGTGGAAGGGATTCAACCATTGACCAAAACACATTCAAAACAGCATGGACATCCTTACAGACCCATCCCCTAACATTTTTAGCCATGCTGGGAGAGAATGCGAGCCATTCTTCATTAAAAACGGTGGTTGAAATGTCATTTCTGTCCATGACCACGTGCCAGAGGGGTTTTTCAATTTTCTCTCTCCAAAATCCATCAAAATTTAAAAATTACTCTAGAATCTTGTAGAAAATTTTAACATCTTTCCATTGATATAAAGAACATGAAAAACTGAGCTCTAGATTGAAAGATATGGCCATTTGAAGTTTTAGGGCAAAACAGGGCCAAATCGGGTTGGCGGGAAAAAATTCAAATTTTTGCACCTTTTTGGTCATTTGGAAAATTTTCCAAAATTTCCCCACGCTCCACCACTCTAGATGCCATGTGGCAGCATCTCATTGGCTATGGGCCTTTCAGGGGAAATTTTTTCCAAAAAACTCCGCCGAGCCATAACTTCAAAAATACATGGAGTTAGGAGGAAAACTTTACCTTTCTGGGAAGCTGAGAAAGAGCTCTATCCAATGGTGTCATTTCCAGAAGGTTTTGAGTGCCTAAAAAGAAAAAAAATTATGACTAAGGCACAAGAGAGGGAAAAAATGAGAGGAGCTAGCCACAAAAAATGAGCAGGGGAACATTTTGGATAACAATTTTGGCGACTCAGAGGGGTCATCTGCCTGCTGGATGAAGTTACCAGTTACCTGAAGCAATCCATTGGGTATGGAGTCATTGAATTCTCTGTTTGATACCCCAACTGACTAGAATACTGCAAGGAGGAAGATGGAATATCACCTGATTGAGCAAGGCCTACAAACACATCTCCAGGAACAACAAGCTTGTGCCAAAGCACTTAGGGAAAGAAAAACTAATCTACAGCAAAACAATGTGCACAAGCACTTGGAGGAATGAAAAACCTAAACTAATATGTACAGGGTGAAACATTTCCTTTAATAGCAATACTTCAGATGGATTCCGTTGACTGGAATCTGTAGTTCTTCCCCTTCCAATGAAGACAACTGGAAAGCATTGTTATCCTTACACTTTGTGACCATATATGGGCCACTCCAAATGTCATCAAATTTTGAATGCCTTCCTAGTTTTTCTCTATCCGCATCCCATTTTAACACTAGATCTCCAACTTGGATAGATCTGTTCTTGGCCTTTCTATCAAAGGTCTTCTTTATCAAAGCTTGATCCTTCTCCATTGCTTGGGATGCCTGATTTCATATTTCTTGGAGCTCCATCAATTCTGCATATCTGAATTCCATGGGCTCAAACTCCAACAACTCCAACTATTTCATGAGTTCCAATATTGGCAACTCAAGTGATATGGGAAAAATTGCCTCTCTTCCATAAACAAGCTTGAATGGAGAGTTACCTGTAGATATTTTAGGAGTTATCCTATTAGCCCATAAGGCTGATTTCAATTTGGTATGCCAAGACCTCTGATTCTCATCAAGAGTCCTCCTAATATCCTCAACAAGTTCTTGTTTGCCTGGCCATTACCCTGGGGGTAATAGTTTGATGAAGTACTTAGGTAGATCCAATTCTTGACAGCCCATTCAGTCACGTTGGATCCAATGAATGCCAATGCATTATCTGATATTATTGTAGCTGGTATGCCAAATCTGGTTACTATTCCCTCATAGAAGTCTAGGATGCTAGATTCATTTGCTTCCTTGAGTGCTACTGCTTTAGTCCATTTGGTGAATTAATCTGTGGCTGTTAATCCACTTGTGCCCTTGGCTCGAATTGGGATTAATAACTCCAATGAAGTCTAAACCTCATTGCATGAATGGCTGGTCAACTGAAATTGGATGCAATGGGAGGGCAGCTAGCCTCTCTTTACCTGTGAAAAATGTGCAATTCTTGCACCTCTTGATCCATGCATAATAATCATTGAAAATCTTGGGCCAATAATAACCAGCCCTCATGATCTTTAGAGCTGTCACTCTTGGTGCAAAATGGCCACCAACTGGTCCACCATGGAACTTTTCTAGCACCTTATGAATATGATTTGTACCAATGCATCTCAGTAGAACTCCATTCACATCTCTTTTGAATAAAATGCCATCAACAAGTGCATATGGGACAACTTGCAACCTGAAGTGTCTTCTTTGGGTTTTGTTCATCTCTGGAGGACATAGACCTATGCTTAGGAAGTGCATTATACCTTGGGTCCAACAAGGAGTGGGGACACCATCATTCTCCTCTTGAGTGCTTCCTTGCTCATGGCTATCTTGCAATGCCAAAACAACATCCTTCTCATTGCATGATTCCTCTTGTTTGCTCAAGATCAACTGCTCATGCAATCCTTTTCCTCTTACCAACTTGGTGACTTTGATCTCAATGTCATACTCCATGACACGAGTAATCCAACCTGCCCTTTTTTCATTCAAGTCTTTGTTGAGGAGGAAGTCTTTAACCCCCGCATGAGAAACCAACAATTGGACCTTATTGTTTGAAACTAGATGCTTGAATTTCTTCAAGCTCCTGATTACCGCAAGAACATGCTTCTCAACGAAATAATATATCACGTCATAGTCCTCCAGGCTTTCACTGAAGAAAGCAATTGGCTGTTCATCATTGACTTTATTCTATTATACCAAAATTGAAGAAATAGTATCATCACCTCCAAACACATAGAGGATGTAAACCTTGGAGAAATCTGGGTTAATGAGAGTTGGGGCTTGAGAGATGGCTTCTTTGATTGCTTCAAAATTTTCCTTTCCTTCTGCTGTCTATTTGAAAGTCATGCTTTTCTTTAGCATCTTGGTGATAGGTCTGACAAGGGCTACAAAATTTGGGACAAACCTCCAAACAAAATTTATTCTTCCCAAGAAACTTTGAAGGGCCTTCTTGTGGCTTGGCAATGGCAGTGCTCTTATGGCTTCGACTCTTTCCCGATCAATTGCTAATCCTTCTTTGGAGACAATGTGGCCAACGAGCTTTCCTTCATGGGCTAGAAAAACACACTTTTTAGGATTCAAGGAGACTCCAAATCTTCTACACCTTTGGAACACTTGTCTCAAATGAAAGAGGTGGTCTATTGTATTTTTTGAAAAAACAGTGATATCATCAAGATGTATTAGTACAATGTTGTTAATCAAACCTTTGAATGCCATGTCCATTGCTCTTTGGAAGGTAGCTCCAGCATTGGACAACCCAAATGGCATTTTCCTGTATCCATAAGTTCCCCATTTAGTTGTAAAGGCTGTCTTGAATTGATCTTCTTCCTTCACCATAATTTTATTATACCCTGAATAACCATTAAGTAGTGAAAACCTATTGGAGCCAGCAACAACTTGTAAAATCTACTCCATGGAAGGAAGTGGATAATGATCCTTGAGAGATGCTCTATTCAAATCTCTAAAGTCAACACACAATCTTATTTCCCCACTCTTCTTTCTGACTGGAACCAAGTTGGAAACCCAACTAGAATGCTTGATAGGGAATATGATTCTTGATTCTACCAACTTATTCAATTCTTTTCTCATGAGAGGCTCCATGTGGTGGTTAACTGGCCTTTGTTTCTGCCTGATGGGCTTAGTATTTAGATCCAATTCAATGGTGTGTTGAGCTAATTCGGGATTGAAACCTTTCAAAATCTTTATAGCTCCAAGCAAACACATCACGGAATTCTTGACAAAGTTGTATGAACTCATACCTTTCTTGCTCAGTTGTCATCTTACCAATTTGGAGTGATTTGCCTCTTTCTACTGAGATGGACACTGAATCTTCTCCCTTAACTTGGATGTTTGCTTTCTCCTTCCTAAACTCATCATTAGGATTGAAAATGGACTCCAAAGTAATAAGTCCCTTTGGTAGTTTGTTGGTTCTCAGCTACACCACTTGGTCACCATACTGCTGCTCCAACTTTTCCTTATTTTTGGCTGAGAATTCAGCCTCTTCTTGCAAGAAATGGATGATTTGTTGATCATTTTCAAACACTTGCCAACTTATATTGTTATTTGGCACTGAAGGCCTCACAATCACATGGATGTTTGGTTGTACCTTGTCCTTTTGAATGCTCTCCACAATGTCAAAGGCTGCCCCAACTGTTGCAAGCCTGTCAGCAGCTTGGTTCTCTTTTCTAGGAATGGATTTTATGCTAAAGCCCTCAAAATCTTCAATGAGGTCCCACACCCTGTTCTTGTAGCACTTGAGTAGATCATTCTTGACAGCATGTTGCCCCTTAACTTGGTTGACAATCAACTCACTGTCACCAAAGACTTGTAAGTTCTTTATTCCTCTCTTGATTGCCCAATGCAGTCCTTGTACCAAGGCTTCATATTTAGCAATGTTATTAGAGCATGCAAACTGAAATCTAAAACTTGAATAATACTTAACTCCTTGAGGTGAAACTAGCATGGATCCCCCTCCTGCACCTTGTCTACTCCTTGATCCATCAAAAAACAATTGTCATACCTTATTGTTATCTTTGTGGTTTGGCTTGGTGATGCTAGGAATAGGATGACTTTCTTCATGTATGCAATAGACTCCCAGCTCAGATTCTTCTATTTATTGATAAGGATCAAAAGCATGCATCTTGCTTGCCCATTCATCAAGAGTTAAATTTGGGATGCTTCCAACCTTGGTGTCAGCTTCATCAGTGCTTGGATGATCTTCTTGATCAAATGTTGAACAATTGGCATTAATCTAACTTGGAGTGTAAGGCTCAATATGAAAGTTTGTAATAGGTTTAGACCTGATTGTGGCTTTGGTTCCATATCTTCTTCTGAACAGCATGTGTGACCAATCAGTAGACAAGTAACCTCCAATCTTAGCTGTGAAATCCCTTGACAAACATAGGGCAAAGAGTGGTGGAAGGTCTATTACTGAGACATCTTGCAAAACGACCACGTTGGGACAGGCATGTAAAGTAAGACTCAAGTTTTTAATGACCTCGACTGTTGTTACTGCTGTCCCATCTAACTGCACCACCCATTTGGATATGGTTTCATACTGAATTCCCAACTGATAAGCTATTTGCTTGGGCATTACTAAACTACTTGCCCCGGAATCAATCATACAATTGTGTACTAATTGGTTCCCAATGATCAATGAAACATAGAATGGAGGGGACTTCAATATTTTACCTTGCTGTCCTCCATGATTCCCCTTAGGTTGGGCAGCATTTTTGAGCACCTTCTCTTGCATTTGGACTTGCTGATTTGAAGTTGACCAGTCCTTCATGGCAGCTTGTAGCAAATCTCTTTGGCTTGGGATAGATAGTGATTCCCACATTGATATGTTTACATTTGTCTTCTTCATCTGATCAATGATACTGAATGGAGATGAAGTATCCCTCTGTTGTCCCTTGGCCTACACATTCATTCCTTGCACATGGGCAGCAACAACTGGCATTTGGGTTGGCCTAGGGGTTGTTTTAGGCAATCCTTGCGTGTTTGGGATTGCATTTTGTTTGCCAATAGTTTGTGGAGTGACAAAAGGTCGTGAATTACTTGGGGCCAATGGCTGTTCTTCACCCAAATTTCTTCTCTTTGACCTTGTGTTGGATGCAACACTTTGGGAAATCATTTGATTCATGCCACAAAAATCTTCTTCCTGCCAGTTTACAAGTGTGGTACCATTTGAAACTGATTGCTGCTGGAATGTTTCTTGTTGCTGGTTATTTCCTTGACTACCTTCACCCTCCACACCAGTTGTTGTCACCATTAATGCTTAATTCAAGGAACCGTTGAAGCACATGGACTAGTTATGAGGTTCATTGCATGGGAAACACCAATCATACTCTTGAGCTATATTGTTTTGTACTAGCACTAATGCTTTAGATGTAGATGTAGCATTGGGATTATAGGGCTGAAATGGTCTGTTGGCAGGAGGCCTTGCTTGATTTAGATTTGTAGTTGGATTGGGTGGTCTATGAGGTTGATATGGCTGCCAGTTAAGCTGAGCTTGAGGCTGGAAGGAAGGTCTAAAACCTTGAGCTTGTTGCCTTTTGAGTGTAACCAGCGCATTACCTAGATTTTGCAATTGCTTCATGACTTCTTGAAGTTCATTTGAGGCACTAGAAGATGAATTGGAAGCTTCACTTGAATTCTAATTTCTAGGAGTGGGAATAGAAGCTAAATTAGGCACTTGGCTAGTACTTGGGCTCTCTAAACTTGGAAATAATGGCATTGGAGGCCTAAGAGCCAGCTTGCCAGCTTGAATCAAACAATTTTTAGCTCTAATGGCAATGCTATAAGCAAATGGAGATAGTTGTGCCTCCCATGGACTGAATTAACATAGAAATATCATAATTTAAAGCTTTAAGGTAATAAAGAAAAGCACCTTCTGCTGTTGGCCTAACTGCCACTGGAATTCTCTCCCAACTCCTTTGAAATCTGAAATTAAAATCAGTGAGCTACTCATTGGGAGCTCTTTTGATAGTTGTTAGCTGCTCCAAAAGGGACAATTTGTCTCCCTTTTCCCCAAACTGCTCATGGACCATTGAAAATCTTTCCCTTTGAATGAAGATGCCAGCAGTTTGACAATAACTTGCATCTCATTGATCTCATGGATTACACAAATGTTAGTAATATCCTTAACATGATCACCAGGTGAGGTCTGATTTTCTCCAGTGAAGTACGGAATTTTCTTCAATGTTGTAATTGAGATTGGATTTTGTGCATTGAGAGAAAGTGGGCTGCTACCAGTGAAATTGACATAGGCATTGTTTTGTGCCATTCTGATTGGCCTTAGAACCCTTGTTGATTGAATGAAAGGACTACCAGGTGGAGGAATTGAGAGAGTTTTGTTTGGTGGAGATGGGGACCTTTGGATTCTCCTCCCACTTTGCCTTATTCTTGGAGATAAGTGCAGATATTCAAATAGCAGCTCTTCCTCTCCAGCTCTTGACCTTGTGTTGATTCTTCTCATGAGTTTTCAGGTCTGCACTGCTAAAACCAGCTGATTCTTCTTCCTTGGAGTCACCAGATCTGTAATTTATAGATCTTTTAAAGCAAGAAACTTGCAAAAAATGCACATCAATTTTGTTGCAATGAAGATTAAGACATCTAAGGTCCCACACAGCATGCCAAAACTCTTGTTGCAAATCAGCAGCACCCCTGGATGTTGATCAAATTTCTAGTTTGATATTTTAGACATCTAGTGTGATTGTACAACATTGAATCCTCTCCCCAACTGTGGGACTTGTAAAATGGGAAAGGAATCTCCATATTAGAGGCTGGTTCCTCAACTCCTCTGATCAGATTTATAACTTACAAGTTACAGAGGTTTAAATTCCTAATCCTACCCTAAATTCCAAAGGAGACAGAGATAGAGAATGCAGATAAACTAAAACTAATGCTAATAGGTGATGGACCAAAGGAGTGGTGAGCATTTCTCACTTCTGCAGATTGACACAATTCATAAAATGTAACAAAACAACATGCACAAACTAATAACTGTAATGAAGAATCAGAAATTAGTCAAACAACACCAACAGAGGATGAAAAATTAATCACAGGGCATGTATTGTTATTTTAACATCAAAATCACTTGCATTACAACACCTGGGAGGAAAAAATGAGTTGCAGTTCTTAGAAAAGGTTTAATATTCCACCAAAATCACTTCCAAGGTGAGAAAGGGGACCTGCAATACACAAAAAAAATTCAACCCTTTGAAAATGAGCCAAATCTGGGTTTTACAGTGCAAGGGACGAGCCCAGGAGAGAGAAACACGGGAAAACATGGAAAGGATTCAACCATTGACCAAAACACATTCAAAACAACATGGGCATCCTTACATACCCATCCCCAGACATTTTTAGCCATGCTGGGAGAGAATGTGAGCCATTCTTCATTAAAAACGGTGGTTGAAACGTCATTTCTGTCCATGACCATGTGCCAGAGGTATTTTTCAATTTTATCTCACCAAACTCCATAAAAATGCAAAAATTATCCCTAAATCTTGTAGATAATTTCACTAGCTTTCTATTAATATAAAGAACTTGAAAAACCGAGCTCTGGATCGAAAGATATGGCCATTTGAAGTTTTAGGGAAAAACAGGGCCAAATCGGGTTGGCAGGCAAAAATTCAAATTTTTGCACCTTTTTGGTCATTTGGAAAATTTTCCAAAATTTCCTCGTGCTCTGCCACTCTAGGTGCCATGTGGTGGCATCTCATTGGCCATGGGCCTTTCAGGGGAAATTTTTTCCAAAAAACTCCGCCGAGCCATAACTTCAAAAATACATGGAGTTAGGAGGAAAACTTTACCTTTCTAGAAAGCTAAGAAAGAGCTCTATCCAATGGTGTCATTTCTAGAAGGTTTTGAGTGCCTAAAAAAGAAAAAAATTATGACTGAGGCACAAGATAGGAAAAAAATGAGTGGAGTTAGCCACAAAAAATGAGCAGGTGCACATTTTGGATAACAATTTTGGCGACTCAGAGGGGTCATCTGCCTACTGGATGAAGTTACCAGTTGCTTGAAGCAATCCATTGGGTATGGAGTCATTGAATTCTCTATTTGATACCCCAGCTGACTAGAACACTACAAGGAGGAAGATATAATATCACCTAATGGAGCAAGGCCTGCAAACACATCTCCAGGAACAACAAGCTTGTGCCAAAGCACTTAGGGAAAGAAAAACTAATCTACAGCAAATCAATGTGCACAAGCACTTAGAGGAATGAAAAACCTAAAATAATATGTACAGGGTGAAGCATTTCCTTCAGTAGTAATGTTTCAGATGGATTCCATTGACTAGAATCTACAGTTCTTCACCATCCAATGAAGACAACTGGAAAGCATTGTTGTCCTTCCACTTTGTGACCATGTATGGGCCACTCCAAATGGCATCAAATTTTGAATGCCTTCCTGGTTTTTCTCTATCCGCATCCCATTTTAACACTAGATCTCCAACTTGGAAGGATCTATTCTTGGCCTTTCTATCAAAGGTCTTCTTTATCAAAGCTTGATCCTTCTCCATTGCTTGGGATGCTTGATTTCTGATTTCTTGGAGCTCCATCAATTCTGCATATCTGACTTCCATGGGCTCAAACTCCAACAACTCCAACTATTTCATGAGTTCCAATATTGGCAACTCAAGTGATATAGGCAAAATTGCCTCTCTTCAATAAACAAGTTTGAATGGAGAGTTACCTGTAGATCTTTTAGGAGTTATCCTATCAGCCCATAAGGCTGATTTCAATTTGGTATGCCAAGACCTCTGATTCTCATCAAGAGTCCTCCTAATGATCCTCAACAAGTTCTTGTTTGTAGATTCAGCCTAGCCATTACCCTGGGGGTAATAGTTTGATGAAGTACTTAGGTAGATCTCATTCTTGATAGCCCATTCAGTCACCTTGGATCCAATGAATGCCAATGCATTATCTGATATTATTGTAGCTGGTATGCCAAATCTGGTTACTATTCCCTCATAGAATTCTAGGATGCTAGATTCATTTACTTCCTTGAGTACTACTGCTTTAGTCCATTTGGTGAAGTAATCTGTGGCTGTTAAAATCCACTTGTGCCCTTGACTCGAATTGGGATTAATAACTCCAATGAAGTCTAAACCCCATTGCATGAATGGCTGGTCAACTGAAATTGGATGCAATGGGAGGGCAGCTAGCCTCTCTTTACCTGTGAAAAATGCATAATTCTTGCACCTCTTGATCCATGCATAATAATCATTGAAAATCTTGGGCCAATAATAACCAGCCCTCATGATCTTTAGAGCTGTCACTCTTGGTGTAAAATGACCACTAGTTGGTCCACCATGGAACTCTTCCAGCACCTTATGAATATGATTTGTACCAATGCATCTCAGCAGTACTCCATTCACATCTCTTTTGAATAAAACACCATCAACAAGGGCATATGGGACAACTTGCAACCTGAAGTGTCTTCTTTGGGTCTTGTTCATCTCTGGAGGACATAGACCTATGCTTAGGAAGTGCATTATACCTTGGGTCCAGCAAGGAGTGGGGACACCATCATTCTCCTCTTGAGTGCTTCCTTGCTCATGGCTATCTTGCAATGCCAAAACAACGTCCTTCTCGTTGCATGATTCCTCTTGTTTGCTCAAGATCAACTGCTCACACAATCCTTTTCCTCTTACCAATTTGGTGACTTTGATCTTAATGTCATACTCCATGACACGAGTAATCCAACCTGCCCTTTTTTCATTCAAGTCTTTGTTGAGGAGGAAGTCTTTAACCCCCGCATGAGAAACCAACAATTGGACCTTATTGTTTGAAACTAGATGCTTGAATTTCTTCAAGCTCCTCAGTACCGTAAGAACATGCTTCTCAATGAAAGAATATCTCACCTCATAGTCCTCCAGGATTTCACTGAAGAAAGCAATTGGCTGTTCATCATTGACTTTATTCTGCTATACCAAAATTACAGAAATAGTATCATCACCTCCAAACACATAGAGGATGAAAACCTTGGAGAAATCTGGGTTAATGAGAGTTGCGGCTTGAGAGATGGCTTCTTTGATTGCTTCAAAATTTTCCTTTCCTTTTGCTATCCATTTGAAAACCATGCTTTTCTTTAGCATCTTGGTGATAGGTTTGATAAGGGCTACAAAATTTGGGACAAACCTCCAAACAAAATTTATTCTTCCCAAGAAACTTTGAAGGGCCTTCTTGTGGCTTGGCAATGGCAGTGCTCTTATGGCTTCGAATCTTTCCCGATCAATTGCTAATCCTTCTTTGGAGACAATGTGGCCAACGAGCTTTCCTTCATGGGCTAGAAAAACACACTTTTTAGGATTTAAGGAGACTCCAAATCTTCTACACCTTTGGAACACTTGTCTCAAATGAAAGAAGTGGTCTGCTGTATTTTTTGAAAAAACAGTGATATCATCAAGATATATCAGTATAATGTTGTTAATCAAACCTTTGAACGCTATGTCCATTGCTCTTTGGAAGGTAGCTCCAACATTGGACAGCCCAAATGGCATTTTCCTGTATGCATAAGTTCCCCATTTAGTTGTAAAGGTTGTCTTGAACTGATCTTCTTCCTTTACCATAATCTGATTATACCCTGAATAGCCATCAAGTAGTGAAAACCTCTCGGAGCTAGCAATAACTTGTAAAATATGCTCCATGGAAGGAAGTGGATAATGATCTTTGAGAGATGCTCTATTCAAATCTCTGAATTCAACACATAATCTGATTTCCCCACTCTTCTTTCTGACTGGAACTAAGTTGGAAACCCAACTAGAATGCTTGATAGGGAATATGATTCTTGATTCTATCAACTTATTCAATTATTTTCTCATGAGAGGCTCCATGTGGGGGTTGACTGGCCTTTGTTTCTACCTGATGGGCTTAGTATTTAGATCCAATTCAATGGTGTGTTGAGCTAACTCGGGATTGAAACCTTTCAAATCTTTATAGCTCCAAGCAAACACATTAGGGAATTCTTGACAAAGTTGTATGAACTCTTACCTTTCTTGCTCAGTTGTCATCTTACCAATTTGGAGTGATTTGCCTCTTTCTACTGAGATGGACACTGAATCTTCTCCCTTCACTTGGATGTTTTCTTTCTCCTTCCTAAACTGATCATTAGGATTGAAAATGGACTCCAAAGTAATAAGTCCCTTTGGTAGTTTGTTGGTTCTCAGCTGCACCACTTGGTCACCATATTGCTGCTCCAACTTTTCCTAATTTTTGGATGAGAATTCAGCCTCTTCTTACAAGAAATGGATGATTTGCTGATTATTTTCAAACACTTGCCAACTTACATTGTTATTTGGAACTGAAGGCCTCACAATCACATGGATGTTTGGTTGTACCTTGTCCTTTTGAATGCTCTCCACAACGTCAAAGGCTGCCCCAACTGCTACAAGCCTGTCAGCAACTTGGTTCTCTTTTCTAGGAATGGATTTTATGCTAAAGCCCTCAAAATATTCAATGAGGTCCCATACCCTGTTCTTGTAGCACTTCACCTCAAGGAGCTAAGTATTATTCAGCTTTTAGATTTCAGTTTTCTTGCTCTAATAACACTATTGAATATGAAGCCTTGGTGCAAGGACTGCATTGGGCAATCAAGAGAGGAATAAAGAACTTGCAAGTATTTGGTGACCTCATTGAAGGTTTTGAGGACTTTAGCATAAAATCCATTCCTAGAAAAGAAAACCAAGCTTCTGACAGGCTTGTATCATTTGGGGCAGCCTTTGATATTTTGGAAAGCATTCAAAAGGACAAGGTATAGCCAAACATCCATGTGATTATGAGGCCTTCAGTGCCGGATAACAATGTAAGTTGGAAAGTGTTTGAGAATGACCAATAAATCATCCATTTCTTACAAGAAGAAGCTGAGTTCTCAGCTAAAAATCATGAAAAATTGGAACAGTAGTATGGTGACCAAGTGGTATAGCTGAGAACTAACAAGCTTCCCAAGGGACTTATCACTTTGGAGTTCATTTTCAATCCCAATGATCAGTTTAGGAAAGAGAAAGAAAACATTCAGGTCAAGAGAGAAGATTCAGTATCCATCTTGGTGGAAGAGAATAAACCATTGCAAATTGGAAAGATGACAACTGAACAAGAAATGTATGAGTTCATACAACTATGTCAAGAGTTCACTGATGTGTTTGCTTGGAGCTACAAAGATTTGAAAGGTTTCAATCCCAAGTTAGCACAGCACACCATTGAGTTGGATCCAAATACTAAGCCCATCAGACAAAAACAAAGGTCAGTCAATCCACACATGGAACCTCTCATGAGGAAGGAATTGAACAAGTTGATTGATTCAAGAATCATATTCCCAATCAAGCATTCTAGTTGGGTTGCCAACTTAGTTCCAGTCAGAAAGAAGAGTGGAGAGATCAGATTGTGTGTTGATTTCAGAGATTTGAATAGAGCATCTCAAGGACCATTACCCACTTCCTTCTATGGAGCAGATTTTACAAGTTGTTGCTGGCTTTGAAAGGTTTTCATTGCTTGATGGCTACTAAGGGTACAATCAGATTATGGTGAAGGAAGAAGATCAGTTCAAGACAACCTTCACAACCAAATGGGGAACTTATGCATACAGGAAAATGCCATTTGGGTTGTCCAACGCTGGAGCTACCTTCGAAAGAGCAATGGACATGGCGTTCAAAGTTTTGATTAACAACATGGTGTTGATATATCTTGATGATATCACTGTTTTTTCAAAGAATGCAGCTATGTAAAATGTGCCCCTACACATTTTTGTGGCTAACTCCTTATGTTCTTACCTATCTTTTGCCTCAGTCTCCATTTTTGATATTTAGGCACTCAAATATTTTTAAAAATGGCACCATTGGATAGAGCTCTCTCTCAGCTTTCCAGAAAGGTAAAGTTTTCCTCCTAACTCCTCATATTTTTCAAGTTATGGCTCGGCGGAGTTTTTGTGGGAAATTTTCCCTTAGAAGCCCCGCGGCCAATAAAAAGCCGCCACGTGGCACCTGGAGTGGTAGAGCATGGGGAAAATTTGAAAATTTTTCCAAATACCAAATGGGTAAAAATTCAAATTTTTGCCCGCCAATCCGATTTTGGCCTGTTTTTGCCCTAAATTTTCAAATCACCATATCTTTTGATCCAGAGCTCAGATTTTAACGTTCTTTATATAAATGGAAAGCTAGTGAAATTATCTACATGATTCCAGGGTAAATTTTGCATTTTGGTTGAGTTTAGAGAGATAAAATCAAGAAACACCTTTGGCACATGGTAATGGCCAGAAATGACGTTTCAACAACCAGTTTTAATGCAAAATGGGTCGCATTCTTCTTCAGCATGGCCAAAAATGTCAAGGCATGGGTCTGTAAGGATGCCCATGCTGTTTTAATGCATCTTCATTCAAATGGGAATGGCTTCCATGTTTTTTACATGTTTCTCTCTCCTGGGCTCGACCCATGCATTGTAAAAGCCAGATTTGGCTCATTTTTTGAGGGGGAACACTTTTTGGATAGCAAGCTTCTTCTTTCACATTCAACAAGTGATTTTTGCAAGTATCAGACCTTCTTCATGATTGTAATAGGTTTCTGCCTCTTTGATGTTGTAAATTCAAGGATTTTTATAGTGAAAAATGACAGTGCAGACTCTGTGATCAATTTTTCAGTCCTTTGTTTGTATTGTCTAGCTTCATTTCAGATCTCTAATTACATCTTATCAGCATGTGTATGATGTTTCATGTTGTATTTTATGAAATTGTGTCAATTTTCATGAACAAGAAGTGTTCACCACTCCTTTGGTGTATCACCTATTAGTTTAGTTTCAATTTTTACACTTTATATCTCTGTCTCCTTGGAATTTAGAGTAGGATTAGGATTCAAACCTCTACAATTTTACAAATAACAGATCTGATCAGAGGAGTTTGAGGAACTAACCTCTAATATGGAGATTCCTTTCTCATTTTACAAGTCCCACACTTAGAGAGAGGTTTCAATGTTGTGTAATCACACTGGATGCCTGAAACATCAACTTAGAAACCTGATTTACATCCAAGGGTGCTGATGATTTGCCACAACAATTTTGGCATGCCCGGTGGGACCTTAGAGGTCTCATTTTCATTACAGAAAAGTTGATGTGCATCTGTTGTAATTTTCTTGCTTAAAAGAGCTATAATTTGCACATTTGGCGACTCGAAGGGGAAGAATCAGCTGGTTTTGGTAGTGCAGACCTGAAAATTCATGAGATGAATCAACACAAGGTCAAGAGCTGGAGAGGAAGAGGTGTTATTTGAATATATGAAGTTATCTCCAAGAATAAGACAAAGTGGGAGGAGAATCCAAAGGTCTCCATCTCCACCAAACAAAACTCTCTCAACTCCTCCACCTGGTAGGCCTTTCATTCAGTCAACAAGGGTTCTAAGACCAATTAGAATGGCACAAAACAACCCTTATGTCAATTTCACTAGCAGCAGCCCACTTGCTCTCAATGCACAAAATCCAATCCCAGTTACAGCATTGAAGAACATTCCATACTTCACTAGAAAATATCAGACCTCACCTGGTGATCATGTTAAGGATATTACTAACATTTGTGCAATCCATGAGATCAATGAGATGCAAGTTGTCAAACTGTCGGCATCTTCATTCAAAGGGAAAACTTTGCAATGGTTCAGGAGTCTTGCCTCAAGTTCTATTCAAAATTGGAATCAGCTATGTATAGCCCTCCATGAGCAGTTTGGGGAAAAGGGAGACAACTTGTCCCTTTTGAAGCAGCTGACAACTATCAAAAGAGCTCCCAATGAGCAGCTGACTGATTTTAATTTCAGATTTCAAAGGACTTGGGAGAGAATTCTAGTGGCAGTCAGGCCAACAACAGAAGGTGCTTTTCGTTACTATCTCAAATCTCTAAATTCTGATATTTCTATGTTGATTCAAAGCATGGGAGGCATAACTATCCCTATGGCTTATAGCATTGCAATTAGGGCTGAAAATTGTTTGATCCAAGCTGACAAACTAGCCCCTAAACCTCCCATGCTATTGTTTCCAAGTTTAGAGAGCCCAAAGACTAATCAAGCACCTAATTTGTCTCCTTCTCCCACTCATAGAAATCAAAGTTCAAATGAAGCTTCTACTTCATCTCCAAGTGCCCCAAATGAGCTTCAAGAAGTCATGAAGCAATTGTAAAATTTAGGTAATGAGTTGGTTACTCTCAAGAGGCAACAAGCCCAAAGTTTTATACCTTCCTTCCAGCCTCAAGCTCAGCCTAACAGGTAGCCATATCAACCTCATAGACTACCCAATCCAGTTGCAAATCTAAATCAAGCAAGGCCTCCTGCCAACAAACCATTTCAGCCCTATAATCCAAATGTTATATCTGCCTCTAAGGCATTGGTGCCAACACAAAACAACATTGCTCAGGAGTATGATTGGTGTTTTCCATGCAATGAACCTCACAACCAATCTATGTGCTTCAACGGTGCCTTGAATCAAGCATTAATGGTGACAACTACTAGTGTGGAGGGTGAGGGCAGTCAAGGAAACAACCAACAACAAGAAACATTCCAGCAGCAATCAGCTCTAAATGACACCACACTTGTGAACTGGCAGGTAGAGGATTTTTGTGGCATAAATCAAACAGTCTCTCAAGGTGTTGTAGCCAACACAAGGTCAAAAAGAAGGAATTTGGGTGAAGAATATCAATTAGCTCCAACCAATCCACAACCTTTTATGGCTCCACAAATGGTTGGCAAACAAAATCCAGTTGTAAATGCACAAGGGCAGCCAAGAACAGCTCCTAGACCAACTCAAATACCAGTTGTTACTACCCACATGCAAGGGATGAATATGCAAACCAAGGGACAGCAAAGAGATCCTTCATCACCATTTAGTATCATTGATCAGATGAAGAAGACAAATGTAAATATATCAATGTGGGAATCCCTATCTATCCCAGGCCAGAGATTTTTGCTACAAACTGCCATGAAGGACTGGCCAACTTCGAATCAGCAAGTCCAAATGCAAGAGAAGGTGCTCAAAAATGCTGCCTAGCCTAAAGGGAATCATGGAGGACAACAAGGTAAAATGTTGAAGCCCCCTCCTTTTTATGTCTCATTAATCATTGGAAACCAATTGGTGCACAATTGCATGATTGATTCTGAGGCAAGTAGCTCAGTGATGCCCAAGCAAATAGCTGATCAGCTAGGACTTTAATATGAAACCATATCCAAAGGGGTAGTGTAGTTGGATGGGACAACAATAACAATAGTTGGGGTGATTAGAAACTTCAGTCTTACCTTGCATGCATGTCTAAATGTTGTTGTTTTACAAGATGTATCAGTTATAGACCTTCCACCACTCTTTGCCCTATGTTTGTCAAGAGATTTCACAGCCAAGATTGGAGGATATTTGTCTGCTGATTGGTCACACATGCTGTTCAGAATGAGGTATGGAACCAAAGCTACAATCAGGTCTGAACCTATTACAAACTTCCACATTGAGCCCTACACTCCAAGTCAGATCAATGCCAACTGTTCCACATTTGATCAAGAAGATCACCCAAGAATTGATGAAGCTGACACCAAGGTTGGAAGCATCCTGGATCTAACTCTTGATGAATGGGCAAACAAGGTGCATGCTTTTGATCCTTATCAAGAAGTAGAAGAATCTAAGCTAGGGGTCTATTACATACATCAAGAAGATCAGCCCATTCCTAGCATCACCAAGCCAAACCACATGGATGACAATGAGGTATGGCAAATGTTTTTTGATGGATCAAGGAGTAGACAAGGTGCAGGAGGTGGAGCTATGCTTATTTCACCTCAAGGAGTAAAGTACTATTCAACTTTTAGATTTTAGTTTGCATGCTCCAATAACACTGCTGAATATGAATCCTTGGTGCAAGGACTGCATTGGGCAATCAAGAGAGGAATAAAGAACCTGCAAGTCTTTGGTGATAGTGAATTGATTGTAAACCAAGTTAAGGGGTAGCATGCTATCAAGAATAATCTGCTCAAGTGCTACAAGAATAGGGTGTGGGACCTCATTGAAGATTTTGAGGGCTTAGCATAAAATCCATTCTTAGAAGAGAAACCCAAGCTGCTGACAGGCTTGCAGCAGTTGGGGCAGCCTTTGATATTGTGGAAAGAATTCGAAAGGACAAGGTACAACCAAGCATCCATGTGATTATGAGGCCTTCAGTGCCGGATAACAATGTAAGTTGGCAAGTGTTTGAGAATGACCAAAAAATCATCCATTTCTTACAAGAAGAAGCTAAGTTCTCAGCTAAAAATCATGATAAATTGGAACAGCAGTATGGTGACCAAGTGGTACAGCTGAGAACTAACAAGCTTCCCAAGGGACTTATCACTTTGGAGTCCATTTTCAATCCCAATGATCAGTTTAGGAAAGAGAAAGAAAACATTCAGGTCAAGAGAGAAGATTCAGTATCCATCTTGGTGGAAGAGAACAAACCATTGCAAATTGGAAAGATGACAACTGAACAAGAAAGGTATGAGTTCATACAACTGTGTCAAGAGTTACCTGATGTGTTTGCTTGGAGCTACAAAGATTTGAAAGGTTTCAATCCCAAGTTAGCTCAGTACACCATTGAGTTGGATCCAAATACTAAGCCCATCAGGTTAAAACAAAGGCCAGTCAATCCACACATGTAACCTCTCATGAGGAAGGAATTAAACAAGTTGATTGAGTCAAGAATCATATTCCTAATCAAGCATTCTAGTTGGGTTGCCAACTTAGTTCCAGTCAGAAAGAAGAGTGGAGAGATCAGATTGTACGTTGATTTCAGAGATTTGAATAGAGCATCTCTCAAGGACCATTACCCACTTCCTTCTATGGAGCAGATTTTACAAGTTGTTACTGGCTCCGAAAGGTTTTAATTGCTTGATGGCTACTCAGGGTACAATCAGATTATGGTGATGGAAGAAGATCAGTTCAAGACAACCTTCACAACCAAATGGGGAACTTATGCATACAGGAAAATGCCATTTGGGCTATCCAACA
This sequence comes from Taxus chinensis, assembly GCA_019776745.2. Taxonomy (NCBI): domain Eukaryota; kingdom Viridiplantae; phylum Streptophyta; class Pinopsida; order Cupressales; family Taxaceae; genus Taxus; species Taxus chinensis. The sequence continues at coordinate 387,316,344 of CM034154.1, forward strand.
CTAGAGCTACCTTCCAAAGAGCAATGGACATGGCGTTCAAGGGTTTGATTAACAACATGGTGCTGATATATCTTGATGATATCACTGTTTTTTCAAAGAATGCAGCAGACCAACTCTCTCATTCGAGACAAGTCTTTCAAAGGTGCAGGAGATTTAGAGTGTCTTTGAATCCTAAGAAGTGTATCTTCCTAGCACATGAAGGAAATATCCTTGGCCATATTGTCTCCAAAGAAGGATTAGCTATTGATCCAGAGAGAGTTGAAGCCATAAGAGCACTACCATTGCCAAGCCACAAGAAGTCACTTCAGAGTTTTTTGGGGAGAATAAATTTTGTTCGGAGGTTTGTCCCAGATTTTATAGCCCTTGTCAAACCTATCACAAAAATGTTGAAGAAAAGCATGGCTTTCAAATGGACAACAAAAGGAAAGGAGAGTTTTGAAGCAATCAAAGAATCCATCTCTCAAGCACCAACTCTCATCAACCCGGACTTCTCCAAGGATTTCATCCTCTATGCATTTGGGGGTAATGATACCATTTCTGCCATTTTGGTACAGTAGAACAAGGACAATGATGAGCAGCCAATTGCTTTCTTCAGCCAAAGCCTAGATGACTATGAGGTGAGATATTCTTTTATTGAGAAGCATGTACTTGCAGTAATCAGAAGCTTGAAGAAATTCAAGCATCTAGTATCAAACAACAAGGTTTAGTTGTTGGTCTCTCATGCGGGAGTAAAGGAATTCCTCCTTAACAAGGATTTGAATGAGAAAGGGGCAGGTTGGATCACTCGTGTCATGGAGTATGACATTGAGATCAAGGTCACCAAGCTGGTAAGAGGAAAAGGATTGTGTGAGCAGCTAATTCTAGGCAAGCAAAAAGGAGTATGCAATAAAGAAGAGGCTATTTTGACAGTTCAAGATAGCCATGTGCAAGGTAGCACTCAAGAAGAGGATAATGTTGTCCCCACTCCTTGCTGGACCCAAGGTATAATGCACTTCCTAAGCACAGGCCTATGCCCTCCAGAGATGAAAAAAAACCCAAAGAAGACACTTTAGATTGTAGGTTGTCCCATATGCCATAGTAGACGGTGTTTTGTTCAAAAAATATGTGAATGGAGTGTTGCTGAGATGCATTAGAACAAATCAAATTCATAAGGTGTTGAAAGAGTTCCATGGTGGACCAGCTGGTGGTCATTTTACACCAAGAGTGATAGCTCTAAAAATCATGAAGGCTAGTTATTATTGGCCCAAGATTTTCAATGATTGCTTTGCATGGATCAAAAGGTGCAAGAATTGTGTATTTTTCACAGGTAAAGAGAGGCTTGTTTCCCTTCCATTGCATCCAATTTTAGTTGACCAGCCATTCATGCAATGGGGTTTGGACTTCATTGGAGTCATTAATCCCAATTCAAGCCAAGGGCATAAGTGGATTTTGATAGCCACAGACTACTTCACCAAGTGGACTGAAGCAATAGCACTCAAGGAAGCAAATGAGTCTAGCATCTTAGACTTCTATGAGGGGATAGTAATCAGATTTGGCATACCTGCTACAATAATCTCAGATAATGCATTAGCATTCATTGGATCCAAGGTGACTGAGTGGGCTGTCAAGAACGGGATCTACCTAAGTACTTCATCAAACTACTACCCTCAGGGTAATGGCCAGGCTGAATCTACAGACAAGAACTTGTTGAGGATCATTAGGAGGACTCTTGATGAGAATCAGAGGTCTTGACATACCAAACTGAAATCAGTCTTATGGGCTGATAGGATAACTCCCAAGAGATCCATAGGTAACTCTCCATTCAGGATTGTTTATGGAAGAGAGGCAATCTTGCCCATGTCACTTGAGTTGCCAACATTGGAACTCATGAAGTAGTTAGAGTTGCTAGATTTTGGGCCCATGGAGGTGAGATATGCAGAGTTGATGGAGTTCTAAGAGATCAGAGATCAGGCATCCCAAGCAATGGAGAAGGATCAAGCTTTGATTAAGAAGACCTTTGATAGGAAGGCCAAGAGTAGATCTTTCCAAGTTGGAGATCTAGTGTTAAAATGGGATGCAGATAGAGCAAAACCGGGAAGGCATTCAAAATTTGATGCCATTTGGAGTGGTCCATACATGGTCAAAAAGTGTAAGGACAACAATGCCTTCTAATTGTCTTTATTGGATGGCGAAAAACTACAGATTCCAGTCAATGGAATCTATCTAAAGCATTGCTACTAAAGGGAAATTATCCACCTTGTAAATATTAGCTTAGGTTTTTGTTCCTCTAAGTGCTTGTGCACATTGTTTTGCTGTAGGTTGTTTTGCTTTCCCTAAGTGCTTGGCACAGGCTTGTTGTCCCTGGAAATGTTTTGTAGTCCTTGCTTCCATCAGGTGATATTCCATCTTCCTCCTTGCAGCATTCTAAGTTAGCTGGGGTTCTGAACAGAAAATTTTATTACTCCATGCCCAATGGGCTGCTTCAGGAAACTGGTATCTTCATCTAGCAGGTAGATGACCCCTCTGAGTCACCAAAATTGTTATCCAAAATGTGCCCCTGCTCATTTTTGTGGCTAACTGCTTGTGTTCTTACCTCTCTTGTGCCTCAGTCTCCATTTTTTATTTTTAGGCACTCAAATCTTTTTAAAAATGGCACCATTGGATAGAGCTCTCTCTCAGCTTTCCAGAAAGGTAAAGTTTTCCTCCTAACTCCTCATATTTTTCAAGTTATGGCTCGGCGGAGTTTTTGTGGGAAATTTTCCCTTAGGAGGCCCACGGCCAATAGGAAGCCGCCACATAGCACCTGGAGTGGTCGAGCGCAGGGAAAATTTGAAAAAAAATTCCAAAGACCAAATGGGTAAAAATTTAAACTTTTGCCCGTCGATCCGATTTTGGCTTGTTTTTGCCCTAAATTTTCAAATCGCCATATCTTTCGATCCAGAGCTCAAATTTTTGTGTTCTTTATATCAATGGAAAGCTGGTGAAATTATCTACATGATTCCAGTGTAAATTTTGTATTTTGGTTGAGTTTTGAGAGAGAAAATCAAGAAACACCTCTGGCACGTGGTAATGGCCAGAAATGACGTTTCAACAACAGTTTTAATGCAAAATGGGTCGCATTCTTCTTCAGCATGGCCAAACATGTCAGCGCATGGGTCTGTAAGGACACCCATGCTATTTTAATGCATCTTCATTCAATGGGGAATGGCTTCCACGTTTTTTACATATTTTCTCTCTCCTAGGCTCGACCCATGCATTGTAAAAGCCAAATTTGGCTCATTTTTTGAGGTTGAACATTTTTTTTGGATAGCAAGCTTCTTCTTTCACCTTCAACAAGTGATTTTTGCAAGTATCAGACCTTCTTCATGATTGTAACATGTTTCTGCCTCTTTGATGTTGCAAATGCAAGGATTTTGACTGTGAAAAATGATAGTGCAGACTCTATGATCCATTTTCAGTCCTTTGTTTGTATTGTCTTGCTTCATTTCAGACCTCTAATTGCATCTTATCAGCCTATGTATGATGTTTCATGTTGCATTTTATGAAATTGTGTTAATTTACATGAACAAGAAGTGTTCACCACTCCTTTGGTGTATCACCTATTAGTTTAGTTTTAAGTTTTGCACTTTCTATCTCTGTCTCCTTAGAATTTAGAGTAGGATTAGGATTTAAACCTCTGCAATTGTGCAAATAACAGATCTGATCAGAGGAGTTTGAGGAACCAGCCTATAATATGGAGATTCCTCTCTCATTTTACAAGTCCCACACTTGGAGAGAGGTTTCAATATTGTGCGATCACACTAGATGCCTGAAACATCAACTTAGAAACCTAATTTACATCCAGGGGTGCTGCTGATTTGCAACAACAAGAATAGAAGCTAAATTAGGTACTTGGCTAGTACTTGGGCTCTCTAAACTTGGAAATAATGGCATTGGAGGCCTAGGAGCTAGCTTGTCAGCTTGAATCAAACAATTTTCAGCTCTAATGGCAATGCTATAAGCAATGGGAATAGTTGTGCCTCCCATGGACTGAATTAACATAGAAATATTAGAATTTAAAGCTTTAAGGTAATAAAGAAAAGAACCTTCTGCTGTTGGCCTGACTACCACTGGAATTATCTCCCAAGTCCTTTGAAATCTGAAATTAAAATTAGTCAGCTGCTCCAAAAGGGACAAGTTGTCTCCCTTTTCCCCACATTGCTCATGGAGGGCTATACATAGCTGATTCCAATTTTGAATAGAACCTTAGGCAAGACTCCTGAACCATTGCAAAGCTTTCCCTTTGAATGAAGATTCCAGCAGTTTGACAGCAACTTACATCTCATTGATCTCATGGATTGCACAAATGTTAGCAATATCCTTAACATGATCACCAGGTGAGGTCTAATTTTCTCCAGTAAAGTATGGAATGTTCTTCAATGCTACAACTGAGATTGGATTTTGTGCATTGAGAGTAAGTGGGCTGCTATCAATGAAATTGGCATAGAGGTTGATTGAATGAAAGGCCTACCAAATGGAGGAGTTGAGAGAGTTCTGTTTGGTGGAGATGGGGACCTTTGAATTCTCCTCCCACTTTACCTTATTCTTGGAGATAACTGCAGATATTCAAACAACACCTCTTCCTCTCCAGCTCTTGACCTTGTGTTGATTCTTCTCATGAGTTTTCAGGTCTGCACTGCTAAAACCAACTGATTCTTCTTCCTTGGAGTCGCCAGATGTGTAATTTATAGCTCTTTTAAAGCAAGAAACTTGCAACAAATACACATCAATTTTTTTGCAATGAAGATGAAGACCTCTAAGGTCCCACCGGACGTGCCAAAACTGTTGTTACAAATTAGCAGCACCCTTGGATGTTGATCAGATTTCTAGTTTGATATTTTAGACATCCAGTGTGATTGCACAACATTGAATCCTCTCCCCAAGCGTGGGACTTGTAAAATGGGAAAGGAATCTCTAGATTAGAGGCTGGTTCCTCAACTCCTCTGATCATATTTATTACTTACAAGTTGTAGAGGTTTAAATTCCTAATCCTACCCTAAATTCCAAAGGAGACAGAGATAGATAATGCAGATAAACTAAAACTAATGCTAATAGGTGACGCACCAAAGGATTGGTGAGCGTTTCTCACTTCTATAGATTGACACAATTCATAAAATGTAAAAAAACAACATGCACAAAGTAATAACTGTAATGAAGAATCAGAAATTAGTCAAACAACACCAGTAGAGGATGAAAAATTAATCACAGGGCCTGTATTGTTATTTTAACATCAAAATCACTTGCCTTACAACACCTGGGAGGCAAAAATGAGTTGTAGTTCTTAAAAAAGGTCTAATATTCCACCAAAATCACTTCCAAGGTGAGAAAGGGGACCTGTAATACACAAAAAAAATTCAACCCTTTGAAAATGAGCCAAATCTGGCTTTTACAGTGCAAGGGACGAGCCCAGGAGAGAGAAACGTGAGAAAACGTGGAAGGGATTCAAATATTGACCAAAATGCATTCAAAATAGTATGGGTATCCTTACATACCCATCCCCTGACATTTTTAGCCATGCTGGGAGAGAATGCGAGCCATTCTTCATTAAAAACGGTGGTTGAAATGTCATTTCTATCCATGACCCCGTGCCAGAGGTATTTTTGGTTTTTCTCTCTCCAAATTCCATCAAAATACAAAAATGACCCTAGAATCTTGTAGATAATTTCACCAGATTTCCATTGATATAAAGAACGTGAAAAACTGAGCTCTGGATCGAAAGATATGGCCATTTGAAGTTTTAGGTCAAAACAGGGCCAAATCGGGTTGGCAGGCAAAAATTCGAATTTTTGCACCTTTTTGATCATTTGGAAAATTTTACAAAATTTCCCCTCACTCCACCACTTTAGGTGCCACGTGGTGGCATCTCATTGGCCACAGGCCTTTCAAGGGAATAATTTTCTAAAAAACTCCGCCGAGCCATAACTTCAAAAATACATGGAATTAGGAGGAAAACTGTACCTTTGTGGAAAGCTGAGAAAGAGCTCTATCCAATGGTGTCATTTTCAGAAGGTTTTGAGTGCCTGAAAATCAAAATATTATGACTGAGGCACAAGAGAGGAAAAAAAATGAGAGGAGTTAGCCACAAAAAATGAGCAGGGGCACATTTTGGATAACATGTATCTTGGTTGGGTGGAGAGTGTTGCCTTTCCCCCTTGTTGTGATTCAAAGATGAATAAAGAAGAAAAAAACAACAAACTGCTGTTTGGGGAAAGAATAAAACAGTTTGACAACCCTCTTTTCTTGAGAAAATTGAATGTAACCCTTCCCAGTTAGAGTGGATGAATGTAATTGATGTTGAAATGTGAGATGTTACTTTGTAATTGGAAGTTATAATTGAATTGAGAAATGTATTCTCTGTTTTACCATGGGAAAATAATGTAATTGATATCCATACTTGTAATTTTGAAATTTGAAATCAAATCAAATTGGAAAGGAGTTCGGTTGTAAAGCTATTTGACCTCTCAATAAAGGATGGCATTGATTCTTTTAATTCTGTTGGAATGTGCATACTGGATTGTATTGAATGTTTTGAATTACATTTGTTGTTTGAAATGGTATCCCTGTCAAAAAAAAAATGCGTGAAGAATAAACGACAGCATTATGTTTCCTTGTTTTATTGTCAAATTTAGATATCAAAATGGTGCCATGTAGTTTAAGTAATAAATTATAGCAATAGGATGTTACAGATCAGAAATGAAAATGCTTCCACTTTGGAAATTGTAAATTGACCTTTAAATTGTTAGTAATTGAATTCTGTTTTCTTTGGAATTTGGCACCAGAATTAATTCATTAAATGAACAGTTCAGATTCATAACTAAAATTAAGGAACGAGATAAGAAAATTTAGATGTATTAAGGTTTATAAACCTTGTGGAAATGCAACAATTAAAATGATCATTAAGAACTGCATCAAACTAGATTTTGAACTTGCATAATAGATTTCCTGTCAAAAGATGCAAAATATATCAATTGCAACCCAATACATAATTTGAACCTGGAAAACACTCTTTAACACACCCATGATCATCCCTCCATGTTCAATTTACATGTTGAGGAGAAAGGGAATCAAAATTGAACGGAACTTGCAAGTTGGAAAAAAAACTGCCAGTTTTAAAATTATAATTCTCTGCAGATCAATTTCTTAAAATTGACCATTGAAAATTTACCAAATTCTAAAATTGATGATTTTTGTGCAAGAGGACTCCGAGATCTTTCCAGAAAGTCCTCGTTTGCCTAAAATGAAGCTTTCTATCAAAAGTTATGGCCATTTGAAGTTTAACTTCAAAATGGCCACCCCAAACAAAAAATAAAAAATAAAAATAATTCGACCTTAGAAAAATTTAAATTTTGAACTTTGAAAATTTTTTCCCAGTTTTCTCCCTATCCCCGCGGACCTCCAAGGGAAAATTTTCCCCTAAAACTCCGCCCGGCCATAACTTGAGTTTTACAAGGAGTTAGGAGGACATCTTTATATGGTTGGAAATGTGAGGAAATTTCCTATCCAATGAGCCTAGTTTAGGAAAGTTTTGATAAATCTAAGTGTGTGAGAAATCCAGTTGAAGTTTAGGGCTTGATAGAGAGCAGGGCTGCGATAAATGCACATAAACACACACATGCATATGCACACGCACACGTACACACACACACACACACACGTATATGCATATGCTAACGTACATGAACATGAACATGCACGCGCACACGCAGACGCACATGCACACTCACACGCACAAGCACAAGCATACACACGCGCGCGTACACACACGCACACCCACACACACACGCACACAAACACGCAAACACACATGCACACAAACACAAACACGCACACGGACAAGCACACTCACACTCACACACACGATCTCTCACACACAGACACGCATACAATCACTCACATGCACATAGATGTGCAAGCAACAAAACTTACATGCACACACAAACACATACACACACGCACACAAACACACACACAGACGCATACGCACACGCACACGCTCACGCACACGCACGCACATGCACATGCAAACACACCCACACACGCACAAATGCACACGCACACACACACGCACACGCACACATACACGTACACGCACACACACACGCACATCCTAACACACGCGCACACGCAAACGGTGTTATGCACACACACACACACAAGCACAAGCGCACACAGACACACAAACACACGTACACACACGCATAACCACACGCACACGCACACGCACACGCACAAGCACGCACAAACGCAAATGCACACGCACGGGCAAACGCAAATGCACATGCACGCGCAAAGGCAAATGCACACGCACGTACACGCACACGCACATGCACAAGCACACGCACACGCACACGCACACGCACACGCACACGCACATGCGCACGCTCACGCACATACACACGCACATGCACACGCACATGCACACGCACACGCATAGGCACACGAACACGCACACATACACTTGCTGGAGCAAATGCGCATGCACGCGAGGATATACGCACTCATGCATGCAGACGCACACACAGATGCACACACAGACACACATACAAATATGCGCTGGCGCACGCACACGCACACGCACACGCACAAGTTGGCGCACGCACACGCACATGCACACGCTATGTACATGCACATGAACATGCACACGCACACGCACACGCAGATGCACATGCACACTCACACACACAAGCAAGAGCACACACACACACACGTACACACACGCACACCCCCACACACACACACGCAAACGCACACGCACACAAACACACACACACACACACGCACACACGCACACGCACATGCACATGCTAACGTACATGCACATGAACATGCACGCACACACACACATGCAGACGCACATGCACACTCACACGCACAAGCACAAGCACACACACACGCACACAAACACGCAAACGCACATGCACACAAACACGCATACGCACATGCACATGCACATGCACAAGCACACTCACACTCACGCACACACACACGATCTCTCACACAAAGACACGCATACGATCACTCACACGCACATAGATGTGCAAGCAAGAAAACTTACATGCACACACAAACACATACGCACACGCACACGCACACACACACAGACGCATACGCACACTCACACGCACATAAACACGAACATGCACACACCCCCACACACGCACAGATGCACACGCACACACACACACATGCACATGCACACGCACGCGCACACACACACACGCACACACACACACACACATGCACACGCACGCGCACATGCACGCGCAAACGTACACGCACACGTACATGCAAACGCACATGCACACACACATGCACAAGCACATGCACACGCACACACGCACGCGTACACGCACAGGCACAGGCACATGAACATGCACACATACACTTGCTAGCGCAAATGCGCATGCACGCGAGGATATACACACTCATGTATGCAAACGCACACACATGCACAAGCACACGCACACGCACACGCACACACACACGCACACACACATGCACACACTAAAGTACATGCACATGAACATGCACGCGCACACGCACATGAACATGCACATGCACACTCACACGCACAAGCAAGAGCGCACACACACACACGTACACACACTCACATCAACACACACATGCATATGCACACGTGCATGCACACGCACACAAACACGCACACGCACACGCACACACACACGTAAATACACACGTAAACGCACACGCACACACACAAGCAGCCTCACACTCACGCACATACACACGATCACTCACACACACACACGCACACGATCACTCAAACGCACATAGACGTGTAAGCATGAAAACTTACACACGCACACAAACACATACGCACACGCACACACACACACACACACACACACACACACACACACACACACACACACATATGCATACGCACACACACACGCACACGCACACGCACACGCAAACGAACACGCACACATACAAGCACACTCACACTCGCACACACACACACGATCACTCACACACAGACACGCACACGATCACTCACACGCACATAGATGTGCAAGCAAGAAAACTTACATGCACACACAAACACATACGCAGACGCACACATACACACACACTCACATACGTACACGCACACACACACACACGCACACGAACATGCACACACCCCCACACATGCACAGATGCATGCGCACACACACACACGTACACATACACACACACGCACACGCACACGCACAAGCACACGCACGCACACACGTACAAGCGCACGCACAAGAACACGCACACGCACACGCACAAGCACAAGCACACACACACAGACACATGTACACACACGCACAACCACACGCACATGCACACGGACATGCACAAGCACACGCACAAGCACACGCACACACACGCGCACGCGTACACGCACGCGTACACGCACACTCGCACGCGCAAGCACACACGCGCAAGAGCACGCGCATGAGCATGCGCACACCCACGCGCATACGCACGCACACGTACACGCACACGCACACGCACACGCACATGCACACACACATGCACATACACACACACATGCACATGCATATGCACACACCCCCACACACGCATAGATGCACACGCACGCGCACACACGCACACGCACACGTACACGTACACGCACACGCGCACACGCACACACACACACAAAAAACACACACACACCCACACACACACACATATGCATACGCACAAACACACGCCACACGCCCACGCCACGCAAACGACCACGCACACATACAGCACAATCACACTCGCACACACACACCCCGTCACTCACACACACGACACGCACACGATCACTAACAGGCACATAGATGGTGCAAGCCAAGAAAACTTACATGCACACACAAAACATACGCAGACGCACCACATACACCCCCCCCTCACAGACGTACACGCACACACACCACACGAACACGAACATGCAACCCCCCCACCCACACATGCACGATGCATGCGCCACACACCAACACGTACAAATACACCCACCCGCACACGCCACACGCACACAGCACAGCACGCACACCACTGTACAAGCGGCGACGCACAAGAACACGCACCCGCACACGCACAAGCCACACAGCACACACACCACAGCCAATGTACACACACGCACAACCACAAGCACATGCACACGGACCATGCACAAGAACACGCCCAAGCACAAGCACAACCACGAGCACGGCGTACACGCACGCGTACACTCACACTCGCACGCGCACGCACCACGCGAAGAGCACGCGCATGCGGCATGCGACACACCCCAGCGGCATACGCACTCACACGATAACGCAACACGCAAACGCACTAGACAGTGCACCCACACTGCCCCATACCCAACAAATGCACACACCCCACACACGCATAGATGACAAACGCACGCGCACACACGCACACGCAAAACGTACACGACACGCACACGCGCAACACGCACAACACACACACAACAAACACACAAGTAAACATGTCCAATGCACACACAACACGCACAAGCACACAACACACACACCAGACACACGTAAACACAGGGCACACGCCACTCACCCGCCACACGTGCAAACGCACACTCCACACTGTGCACCCACACCACTCAAGAGCCAGAGCAGCGCATGCACCAGCACACGCACATGCACCAGCGCAATGCGTACACTGCACATGCACACGACACGAACAAGCACATGCCCACTTGCTTGCGACATGAACACCAACACGAACATGCACACGCATCGGATGTCTACACACTCATGCAGGAAATTCGCGCGCGCGCACACCACAGCGCTGTGAAGCGCGCACACGAAAGTGCCACACCCAAAGACACGCACAAGCAATGAGCAGAAGCACACACACACACGAACACGTACACACACATGCACACTTGCATACGCACACGCACGCGCACATGCACACGCATGCGCACACACACACATACACACACGCGTGTGCGCGCACACGCACACGCACACCCACACACACACGCACAAGCACGAGCACGAGCACACACACACATAGATACACGTACACACACACAAAAATTACACACACGCACAGCAAACGACGGCGCCCATGCACACGCACACGCACACGCACATGCACGCACAAGAACACGAAACATGCACAGCACAGCACATGCACCCCACACACGAACACGCACACGCCCACACACAAAGAGACACACGTTACACACACACACCCACGCACTAAGAACAAACCACACACACACAGACACACGTACACACAGGCACACGCACACGCACACGCACACGTGCAAACGCACACTCACACATGTGCACACACACACTCACGCGCACGAGCACGCGCATGCACACGCACACGCACATGCACACGCGCATGCGTACACTCACATGCACACGCACACGAACACGCACATGCACACTTGCTGGCGCACATGAACACACACACGAACATGCACACGCACTCGAGGATATACACACTCATGCATGCACATGCGCGCGCGCACACACACGCGCGTGCGCGCGCACACGCACATGCACACCCAAACGCACAGCACAAAGCGATGAGCAGACAGACAGACACACACACAGACACCGTACACACACGATGCACACTGCATACGGGCACACGCCCGGCGCATCAGGCACAAAACGCATGCGCACACACACACATACACACACGCGTGTGCGCGCACACGCACACGCACACCCACACACACAAGCAAAGCACGGATGCACGAGCCACACACCACACACATAGAGATACACGTACACACCACACACACCTACCACACACGCACACGCACAAGCATGCGCAACATGCACACGCAACCAACACGCACATGGACACGCCAAGCACACGCACATGCACATGCACATGCATGCACCACACACACGCACAAGAAGCACACACAACAAAGAAGACACACGTACACACACACACCCACGCACACGCCACAACGCATGCGAAATGAACACGCACACGCACACGCAATGGAAACGGCAAAGACACGCACATGCACATGCACAGGCAGTGGAGAGGTATGCACAAACACACGCACAAGCACAAGCAACACACACACGAAGACAACAGTACACCACACCCACCCACGCACGTGACATGCACACGCACATGCACACACACACGCACATGCACACGCACACGCACACGCGCACACACACATGCACACACGCACACGCATGCATATGCACACGGCCACACACACGCACATGCATACGCACACACACATGCACACTTGCTGGCGCACATGAACACGCACTCGAACATGCACACGCACGCGAGGAGAGGCTAGAACACACTCATGCAATGCACACACGCCACCCACACAACACACGCGGGGCGATGCACACGCACACGCACCGCACAGACATCCACAAGAACACGGCACATGAACTGCAATGGCACATGCACACACACACGCCAAGCACAAGACAACACACCCAGAAGGACACACGTACACACACACCACCAACGCACGTGCACATGCACAAGCACATGCACACACACACGCACATGACACACGCAACGACCCGCGCACACACACCACATGCACACACGCACACGCATGCATATGCACACGGCCACACACACGCACATGCATACGCACACACACATGCACACTTGCTGGCGCACATGAACACGCACTCGAACATGCACACGCACGCGAGGATATACACACTCATGCATGCACACACGCACACACACACATACACACGCGCGTGCGCATGCACACGCACACGCACGCACACACGCACACCCACACGCACACGCACAAGCACGAGCACAAGCACCACACACAACAGACACCGTACACACACACACACGCCACACGCACACGACATCGAACACGAACCAAGAAACACACACATGCACACACACACACACACACGCACAAGCACAAGCACACACACACACACACAGACACACGTACACACACATGCGTACATGCACACGCACATGCGCACGCGCACGCACACGCGCATGCACACACACACACACGGGCACGCGCATGTGCAAACGCAAACGCACACGCACGCACATGAACACGTACACATAAACCCACATGCACACGTACACGTGCACGCGCACACACATATGCACACACGCACACACACGCACACGCATGCACATGCACATGCACATGGCCACACGCACGCATATGCATACGCACACGCACATGCACATGCCCATGCAAACGCACACGCAGACAAACGCACACACGGACACGCAAGTAGACACACACACATACGCATACACAGGCACAAACAAAAACACGGACACGCACATGCACACGCACACACACAAGCACACGCTCACACACACACACACGCACACACACACATGCAGACGCACACGCACACGTGCATGTACACGCACACGCACACGCACACACATATGCACATGCACACACACACACACACAAGCACACGTACACGCACACACACACACACACATACACACACACACACACGCACACACAGGCACACACATACAGACACCTACACGCACGTACCCCCACACACACTCTCTGAAGCACACGTAGTTCCACATGCACGGACACACATACACACATGCACACGCACACACACACGCACATGCACACACACACGCACACGCGCATTCACACGCACATAAACATGCAGACACACACGCACATGCACACTTACACACACACATGTGTACGCACACGCACACACGCATGCACATGCACATGCGCACACACACGCACATGCGCATTCACACGCACATGAACATGTAGACACACACGCACACGCACACGTACACGCACATGCACACTTACACACACACATGTGTACGCACATGCACACAAGCATGAACACGCACATGCACACACACACACACACACGCACAGGCACATGTGCACGCACATGCACACGCACACGCACACGCACACGCACACGTGTGCAAACACACACACAGACACACACACACACACCCACACAAACTCACACACACACACGCACACACACATACACACAACTACATGCCCATACCCACAAACACACAATTAGATGGACACACTCTTCCACATGCACTGACACACATACACACACGCGCACGAGCATGCACACGCACACACGCACATACACATGCACTCTCACATGCACGCACGCACACACAGGCACGCACACACGCACACACACAGGCACGCACACACGCTCTCACATAGGCATGCACACAAACACACGCACACAGGCATAGGCACACGCACACACACACGCACACGCACATGCACACACACACACGCACACACACACACACACACACACGTGCACGCACACGGACACACACATGCACACGCATGAAAACTTACACACACACAAAAACACACATGCACACGCACACGCACACACACGCATATATGCACGTATGTAAGCGCGCACACACACACACATATGCACACACAAATGCACACGCACATGCACAAGCACACGCACACGCACATGCACACGCACATAGACACACGCACAAAAACACATGCGCACACACACACACACACATATGCACACACAAATGCACACGCACAAAAACACATGCGCACACGCACACACCTATATGCACATACCCAAACATACACACACTCACACGCACGTGTTCTTCCACGTGCACGCACACACATACACACATCCGCACATGCACACACACACGCACTCAAACACACACACACACAAAATAAACATGTAGGCACACACACGTATGCACATGCACATAGCCACACACACGCACATGCATACGCACACGCACACGTACATGCACTTGCACACATGCACACTCACACGCATGTAGACGCACACACGCACACGCAGACAAACACACACATGCACACGCATATGCAGCCACAAACAAAAACACGGACACACACACGCACATGCACACAAGCACACACTCACGCACATGCACACACACACTCACACACACACGCACACAGACATGCATGAAAACATACACGCACACGCATGAAAATTTACACGCACATGCACACGGACACGCACACGCACAAGCACATGCACAAGCAAACACACATGCACACGCATGAAAACTTACACGCACACACAAACACACATGCACGCACACACGCATGCACTCACACATAAACATGCAGAAAGCCACACATGCGCACACACACACGCGTGCACGCACATGCACATGCACACGCATACATACACGCGCACACACACGCACACGCACACACACGCACAGGCACATGCACACGCAGACGGATACGCGCACACGCGCACACGCACACGAACACGCGCACACACGCACGCACACGCATCCGTACATGCACACGCACACACATACCCACACGTACATGCACACGGACACGCACATGCACATGCATACGCGCACGCACGCACACGCGCACGCACGCACATACGCACATGCACGCACACAACCCTACGCACATAGACGTGCACACATGGACACACACACTTGCACACACACACACACACGCACACACGCACGCATGCACACATGCACACGTAAACACACACGCACACACACACACACGCTCACGCACACACGAACTCACGCACACACACACACGCACACACATACACACACATACACGCACATACCCCCCCACACACACACACTCACACACACACGCAGTTCCACATGCACGCACAGTCATACAAACATGCACACACACGCACACACACACACACGCACTCAAACACACACACAAACAAAAACACGCAAGCAAATGCACACGCACATGCACACGCACATGCACACACACGCAGGCACACACACGCGCATGCACACGTAGACGGCCACACACATGCACATGTATACGCACACGCACACGCGCACGCGCTCGCGCGCACACACACACACACACACACACACGCCCACACACAGACACTCACACATACACACACATACACGCACACACACACACACACACACACACACACACACACACACACACACACACGCAAGCACACACACCCATATATACACGTATGAAAGCGCACATGCACACGCAAACACACCCGCACACACACACACACGCACCCACACATGCACACGCAAACGCACCCACACACACACACCCACACATGCACACGCACACGCACACGCACATGCACACACACACGGAAATGCGAACGCATGCACGCACGCACACCAACGCACGCACATATACACACGCACACACCCCTATGCACATAGATTTGTACACACGAACACACAAACACACAAACGAACACACGCACACACGCACCCACCCACACACACACATGCACACGCACACACACACACACGCACACACACACACACACACACACACACACACACACACACACACACACACACACACACACACACACACACCCACGCACACTCACACACACATGCACACGTGCATGCACACACACAAGCATACGTACACACACACACACATGAAAACTTACACTCCCACATGCACAAACGCGCACGCACATGCACATGCACATGCAAATGCACACACACATGCACATGCACACGCAAACACACACACACATGAGCACAACCACGCTCATGCGCATGCGCATGCGCACACATACGCACACGCACTCGTACACGCACACATACATGAACACGCAGACACCCACGCATGCACACATACAGATGCACACACACACGCGCACGTACATGCACATGCACACCCACACACACATGCACACGCACACGCATGAAAAATTACACGCACACACATGTAGATGCACATGTACACGTGCACGTACATGTATCTGCACACGCACATGCACACGTACACACACACGTGCACGCGTGCACGTACACGGACACGCGCACACGCACACACACGCACACACACATGTACACGCACAAGAACTGACATGCACACGCACACACACACGCAAACGTGCACGCACACGCACACGCAGGCACGCACACATGCACATACGCGCATGCACATTTAGAAGTACATGCAAACACACCCACAAACATGCACACACACACGAACACGCATATGCACATGCAAGCATTCACACACACATGCACAAGCACATGCACACCCACACGCACACGAACATGCACACGCGATGCGCACACACACACACGCACTCACATGCACACATGCACATGCACACATGCACTCGCACATGCACACACACACGCACACACACTCACATGCAAGCACACACACACGCACTCGCACAAGCACAGGAACAGGCACAGCACACAGGCACATGCACACACACATGCATGCATACACATAAGTACACGCACACTCACGTGCATACGCACACGCTATGCACATGCGTGCACACGTAAACACACATGCACACACATGTACACGCACGCACAACACGCGCACATGCACACACACACGTGACACGGGACACATACACGCACTTGCACATGGACATGCACAACTGGACACACACACGCGCACAAATATTCACACTTACACGCACACGCGCATGCACACGCACACGGGCACACAAACACACAAACCCATGCACACACGAACATGCACACGTGCAAATGCACACGCACATGCACACGCACACGCGCACACACACACTTGCACGCACACGCATGCACATACACACGCACACGCACACGTACACACACACAAAAGCACACGCACAAGCACACGGACATGCACACGCACACGCACATGCACATTCACACGCACGCGTAAACACACACACACACCTACACGCACAAGTACCCAAGCACACGCACACGCACACACGCACGTGCACAGTCCACATGCACATGCACACGCACGCGGATGCGCACATCCGCACATACATACAGAAGACGCACACGTAGACACATGCACACGCACACATACAATCACACGCACGCGCACACACACACGCACAACGACACACACACGTACACGCACATACACAAGCACATGCACACGCAGAACGGACATACACACACACACATGCACACGCACATACACACGCACCCATTAACACATAGATGCAGACGCACATACGCATGCATACAAAACACACGAATGCACAAGCTGCACGCACACGCACACACGCACGCACACTGACACGTACACTCGCACACACACGCGCACGCGCACACGCACACACACACGCACACTCACATGCACAAGCACACACACACTTGCACATGCACACCCATCTGCGCACATGCACACGTACGCATACACACATAGGCACACGTGCACAAACATGCCCACTGCACATGCAGACGCACGACGCACACGTCACATGCACACGCACACGCACACGCACATGAACACAACACACGCTAAAAACACACACGCATGCGCACATCATACACGCACACGCACACGAACACACACATAGACATGCACACAGACACACACACACACACAGCAAAAAGATACGCACACGCACACGCCATGCACGCACAATGCACATGCACACACACATGCACACGTGCACACGCACACGCACACGCCCATGCATAAACACACGCACATGCACACACACATGAATATGACACACGCACACGCATGCAGATGCACACGCACAAGTACACATACACACACGACATATGCGTACATGCACACGCACATGCACATGCACACACCAAGCACACAGACACATGGACGCACACGCACATCGCACACGCAGACACACACACACACACAGCACATGTGCACATACACGCACACGCGCGCACACGCACACACGCACGCACACAAGAACATGCACACGCACACGCACATGCACATGCACACGCACACACACACGCAACGCACACACACGCACATACGCTCTCACATACATGCACATGCACACAGGAACACACGCTCACACGCACACACACATGCGCACACGCAAACACACATGCACACGCACACGCACATGCACACGCACACACGCACTCTCGCAGGTATGCACACACACAGGCACGCACACATGCACACATGCTCTCACATAGCACACACACGCGCACACGCACGTGCACACACACACGCACACGCACATGCACATTCACACGCACATGAACATGCACACGCACATCGCACACGTGCACACGCACATCGCACACACATGCACACACACACACACATGCACACGCACGCACATGCACACGCACATGCACATGAACACACACGCGCATGCCGACACGTACGCACACACACACACATGCACACGCCCACACACATGCACATGCCCACATATGAGCACACACACACGCAAATGCACATGCACATGCACACGCACATGTAGACGCACACGCGCACGCACGCACACGCACGCACGCACGCACATGCACACATATATACACACATGCACACGCACACACAAACACACTTACACACAACACACACGCACACACACACACTGCACACACACATGCACTCCCACACACACACGTGCACATGAACATGACACACACTCGCACGCACATGCACACGCACACGCACACGTAGCACACGCGCGCACGTGCACACGCACATGAACACATAGACACACGCACATGCACACGCACACAAACATGCGCACATGCACATGCACATGCACAACACACACACGCACACGCACACGAACACGCACTGCACATGTCACACAAACGGACACGCACACGAACATGCATACGCACACACACACGCACACACACGCACATGTAACACACACACACGCACACGCATACGCACACGCACACGCACATGCACACACACACAACATGCACACGCACGCAAACGCTACATGCATACACGCACATGCACACACACACTGCACATGCACACACACACACAAATGGACACGCACACGCACATGCACATGCACACATGCACGCACATGCACATGCACACGCACACGCATACGCACACGCACATGCAGATGCACACGCACATGCACACGCACACGCATGCACGCACACAAGCACACGCACGCACACACATACACACACACATGGACACTGCAAACACACACACACACACAGGCACACTCAAATGCACATGCATGCACGCATGCACACGCACGCACATGCACACTGCACACGTAACACACACACGCACAAGACACATGCACACGCACACGCACACGCACATGCACACGCACACACATGCACTCGCGCACGCACACACGCACACACATACACACACATACATGCACATACACCCACACACACACGTCACACGCACACTGCACGCACACGTACACGCATGCGCACGCACATAAAGACATGCACACAAGCACGCGCACACGCAAACAGACACCCACGCACACACACACACAACGAGACGCACAGCTCACAACACATGCACGCACACGCACACACAAACGTCACGCACACACACATGCGCACGCACAGACATAGCTACACGCATGCACACGCACACGAACACACTCACTCGTTCATGCACAACTCACACATGCATATACACGCACATGCACACGCACGCACACCGCACACGCACAGTGCATATCGCACATGCACATGAACATGCAGGCACACACGCACATCCACACAGACACGTACACACACACGTGCACGCGTATGCACATGCGCACAAGCACACGCACACGCACACGCACATGCACACGTGCACGCACACACACACACACACATGCACATACGCACAGGGACACACACACGCACTTGTAAACACGCGCACGCACACGCACATACACATGCACACAAGCACACACGCACATGCACATGCACAAAGATGCACACACACACACATGGACGCACGCACCCGCACACATGCACGCAGTACATGCGCACATGCACATGTACAGACACGCAGCACACGCACGCACATACACACACACACGTGCACACGCATCGTACATGCACATGCACATGCACACACACACGCACACGCACACAGTAACATGCACGCGCACACGCACATGCACACATCACACGCACATGCACACGCACACTCTCACACGCGCACACGTACACGCACAGGCACACACACACATGTGCACACGCATCACACACACACGCACACGCACACGCACACGCACACATACTTCGCGCACACTACACACGCACACGCACATGCACGCACACAACGTGCATAGGCACACAAACACATGTACACGCACATGCACACGCACATTGGCACGCACACACACACGCACATGCACACATACACACACACGCACAGGTGCACACGTAGGCACCACACACACTCACATGCACACACACACACACACGCGCACACGCACACGCACACACATAAGCACACACACATGCTGACACACTACTCACACACACGCACACACATGGATGCACATGCACACGTACACGCACATGCATAGACACGCACACACACACACACACGCACACGCACACACACACGCATACACATACACATGAACACTGCACACGCACACGCACACACACACGCGCTACACACACACACACACACACACACACGGTCACACACACCCACACTCACGTGCACATGCACACACACATGCACACGCATGCGCACACGCACGAACGCACACATGAACATGAACACACATACACACACGCACATGCACACGCACACGCACACGTATACGGACATGCACACACACACGCACATGCAAAAACATAGTCACACGCACACATACACCTACAAATGCACATCGCACGCACACACGCACACACACATGCACACGCACACGCACACGACACACGCAGCACACAACATGCACATGCACACGCACACGCAGCACACACAAGCACATGCACACACACACACACACAGCACATGCACACGCACACACACATGCACACGACACATGCACACGAACACAGACATGAACACACACGACATGCATATACACACATGAACACACACGCATACACGCACACGCACACGTACATGTATACGTAAACACACATGCACACGCACACACACGCACACACAAATACGCACACATGCACAACACACACGCACACGCACACGCAACATACACACACGCACATGCACACAGAAATGTGCACACATACACGAACATGCAAGCCCACACGCACACGTGCACACACATGCACAGTTGCACATAGACATGCACACAAACACATGCACACGTGCACACACACATGCACACGGAACACGTCACACGCATAGGCACACACACACACACACAGGCACACACACACAAACACATAGTCACAGGCAGGCACACTCACATGCACGGGCCCACGTAACGCACACGCACATGCGCACACACACTTGCACACGCACACGTTGCACACGGACACATGGCACACACGCCCACGCACACGACACTCACACACACACAGCACACGCGCATGCACATGCACACGCACCACAAGCACACACAGCGCACGTGTAGGTACGTAAAGCGCACACGCACACACATACACACACACAAACGCACACACACACGTGCGCGCACACACACACACATGCGCATGTAGACACACACACATGCACACGCACACTCACATGCACACACACAAACACTACATGCACACGCTTACACACGCAACACACACACGCACACGGACACACACATGCACATGCATGAAAGCACATGCACACACACACACTTGCAAACGCACACACACACACACGCACATGCACTTGCACTTGCACACAAACAGACACACATGCACACACGCACACACACACCCACATGCACACAGAACACGCACACACACGTGCACACACATATGCACGTACACACAAACACACACACACACGCACAAGCACTACGCACGCACATGCACACGCGCACATGCGCACACACACGCACATGCACACGTACGCACACACACACGCACACTGTACACGTCACACGCACACGTACACATGCACACGCACACACGCACACAGCACATGCACACACACATAGGCACATGCACACATGTACAAGCACACTCTACATGCATGCGCACATCGTAACACATGCACACTCATGTGCACGCGCACATACACACACACGCACATGCATGCACACGCACACGCACACGCACACGCACATGGACACGTACGCACATGCACGCACACATGCACACACACACACACACGGCACACACGCACATGCACACGCACACGCACATGAACATGCACATGCACATGCACACGCACATGTAGACACACACGCACACACACATGCAGACACACAAGCGTACATGCACACACACACGCACGCACATGCACATGCACATGAACATGTGCACGCGCACCCACACACACGCACACACACACAACACACACGAACACGACACACGCACACACATGCACACTGCACATGCACACGTACACGTACACGCACATGATACACTGCATACGGCACACACACGCACACGCACGCGCACGCACACACGCACACACACACTTGCACAAGCACATGCACACACACACGCACACACACGTACACACACACACACATGCACACTACACGCACAAGCACAAACACACGCATGCGCACATGACACGCACATGACACGCACACGCACACTCGCACACGCACACACTCGCACACACGCACGCACACTCACATGCACACCGCTACACGCACGCGCATGCACATAAACATGAACACTGAACACACACAAGCACACACACATGCACATGGCACATACATGACACGCACACGCACACGCACACGCACACACACATGCGCACACGCACACGTACGCACATGCACGCACATGCGCACACTTACACGCACACGCACACACACATGCACACACACACGCACACATGCATGCACACACACACGCACACACAAACGCACATGCATGCGCACGCACATACGCACACTGCACATTTTTGTGGCTAGCACGCACACGTATGCCCACCTCGCACATGCACAAGGACACCATTTTGCACAGGCACTCACACAAGCACGCAAGAACACGCACATACACACACACATAGCTTTCCACGCACAGGCAACATGTTTACACTGCCATGAACATCTCACATGCACACAGCACATGGCACGGCGAACACGCACATGGCGTACATGCACACGCACGACGCACATGCACTCCACATGCAAGCGCACCCGCGCATGCACACACATGCACACGCACGCACACATGCGCGTACGCACACGACACAATGACATGCGCACACGCACATGCACCTAGAACAGGCGCAGACGCACATGTACACAAATTTTTGCACATGAACATGCAATTTTGGCACAGTTTTTGCACTACATGCACACGCATAGGCACACCACTACGCACACGCGCACGCATTCTCTACACACATGCGACACAGACTACGCACTAATTATGTACACGCATGCACGCGTACAACACATGCATCCAGAGCACATACACGCAAATGCACAGGCACACCTGCACACGGCACATGCACATGCACATGCACAACGCACATGCACATGCACACGTATACGCACTCACGTCAAGCATGGCACACAAACGTCACATGCACACGTACAGGCACTTGCACATGCACTCGCACACATCACAATGGGCACACGGACACACACACGTTCACACACATACGGACACATGGACACACATGACCCATGCACATGCACACCCACATGCACAGACACGAGCATTTTTTGCAGGTTACAACACACGCACACGCAGCACACACATTATTGCACACCCACACGCATAAGCACACTGCACATGCACTCAGACAAGCACGCACATTGTAACACCTGCACTCACGCACATGATGCATGCACACGCATGCACCCGAACACAATGCACACAAACACAGCGCAAACGCACATGCACATGCACATGCACATGCACACGCATTTTTAGCACATGCACATGCACATGCACACGCACATGCACATGCACACATGACATTGCATGCGCATTTACCTGACACACGCACACGCGCACACACTCACACAAGTACGCATGCACATGCCCATTGCACACAAACGCACATTTTTGCACATGCACATGCACACACACCCACGCATTAAGCACATGCACCTGCACAGGCACACACATGCACCTGCACATGCACATACACACACTTGATGCACCAGGAGTTTGACACACATGTACCCGCACACGAACATGAGATTCACGCATACCTGCACAAACACACGTACCATGCACTGGAGCACACATACGTTGTGCACGCACACTGCGTATGCGCACACACATGAACTTAGACACACACACACACACACGTACAGGCACATAGGCACACGTACCACACACACACACACACACGCACATAGCACATGCACACGCACACACATAAGCACACGCACATGTTCACAGCACACGCACACGCACCTGCACACGCACATGCACACGCACAGGCACACACATGCATACGCACATGCACATGCACACGCACATGCATGACGCACAATCACACTCGCACACACACGTAAACGCACACACACACGCACATAGCACACACACACACGCACACTCACACGCATGACGTATGCACACGCACACGCACATACATCTGCACACACACATAAATACACACGCACACACACACACACATGCACACGCACACGCACATGCACACGCAGACACGGCACACATAAACACACGCACACACACACATACACGGACATGCACATGCACACGCACACACGCACACGCACACGCACATGCACATACATGCACACATAGGAACGCATGCACACGGCACACATACACACATGTATGCACATGCACACACACACACGCACACATACACACGCACGTGTACACGCACACGCACATGCACACACACGTACACACGCACACACACACACGCAAACTGTAAATAGCACACACACACGCACACTCCACATGACACGCACACGTACATGCACGGGCACCCGCACATGCAAACACAAATGCACACACACACATAACACACACACACACACGCACGCACATGCTCACGTAAGCACACGCACACAAGCACAAGCACACGTAGAAGCACTGCGCACGCACACACACACACACATGCACACGCACACACACACGCACATGCACACGCACTCACACGCATACACACACATGTAAGCACACGGCACAAGGACACACACATGTGTTTTTGCCACTCACACAGGTGTACGCACACGCATAGCGCACAGTTGCACATGCACACACATCACATGTGTGATAGCACAACAGTGCACAAGCACACTCCACACGTGGCACATGTGCACCACACATGCACACGTACACGCGCACACACATTACAGGATGGTTCACATGCACACACACTCACACATGGATCACGCACGCACATGGCTCTGCACATGCACATGCACACGCACAAGCACATACACACTCACACGCACCTGGACACACACACAGCACCTGTGCATGGATACGCACACGCACACGCACACTGCACACGTGACACACACATGCACTCCCACATGGTGCACACACTGCACATGCAAAAGCACACGCACATGCACGTGAATGCAAGCATGCACACATCAGACGAACATGCTGATAAGATGCACATTACACGCACATGAACAAGCAATACAAACGCACATGTACAATTGCACATCACACGTCTACATTGCTCACTTTCCTTGCACACTCATTCAGATACTGATCCTTGACACTATTGTCAACATGCACACGCACATAGAAATCTATTGATGTAATATGGTGTACCCAGGTTTTATTATGCGCACACTTATCATGTTTTTATTAGGTGAACGCGAACAACTTGCTGTCCTGGATTAATATTGATCTACACCTCACATGTTTTGCCAGGATCATTGAGACATTTTACATTACATGGGAACTCGATACACTAGTTGACATGAGACAGGTTAATGATGTTAATTTTAGCACATGTGACACGCCATTCCACATTATGAATGCAAGCGCTACGTATATAAAACAGCATGATGGTGTCACTTACAGACGCACATGCACACTGACATTTTTGACACACATGCTGAACGCACATTGAATACTTGACACATTGTTGTGCATTGCACACACAGATGTTTACACGCATCATTTACATGGACATATGGCCACGAGGCACAGAAGTACGTATTTTGCATTTTGCACGCTTACACAAAATCACACGCAACAACAATGCAACATTGCACTCACACACGACTCTTGCAGACTAATTTTACCAGCTATTCGCATTGATGCATTGCACAGCACGTGAAAAATCAGACAGCTCTGCGAATCGCAACTATGGCGATTGTGAACACGTTTTAGTTGCACACGCACATGAAATGACACACATGGGGGGGATTACACATTATTGTGACCAAATGCATATGTGTGTATTTATTACGTGCACACGCCTTTTTACGCGCACACGTGACACAGTATTTTGATTTGTACATGTGCACACACTAGGTTTTAACACATTTCACACACAAAAACACACATCGAGCACATGACTGTGACGAATACATGCATAGTTAGGAGGAAAAATTTACCTTTCTAGAAAGCTGAACAAGAGATGTCACAATGGTGAACATTAGCAATGTTTTACATTGCACTACACACAGGCAAATATGAAATTTAGGCACAAGAGATTTTCACCCACCATAGGGTAATTAGCACACACTCACATGAGCAGGGTGGCACAGTTTGATAATAATTTTAGCGCACCTACAGAGGGGTCATACTGCTTGCGCAGATGTACCAAGTTACAAGCAGTTGCTTGTAAGTACATGCCATTAGGCATGGAGTCATGAGTTGTACAGTCTACAAACGTGATCTAAACTTGTGCAACGCACATCAGATCTCTGATGCTACTTGGTTGTAACAGACATGAAATGGACTACACGTGTCAAGACACGTACAGCATACACAAAAACGTATGTACAAAAATGCAATGCTTGTCACACTTGCATGCACAACAAGGAACATGGAGAGTGTGCAACAAGCACTTCTTTTATTGAACTCGCACAAGTTAACTACCTATCCCACTTGCTAACTCAGCAAATGCTCAAGCAAGCACATGCACCCTACACGCACACGGTTGGAGAGAAATGGCTTGCAAACTTGCACTTTTAGTACGCACATTTTGACATGCACATGCAACTGATTTGTTTGCACTACGTCTTACGCACATGAACGCTAAATGCACATTCCTTTTTTTGGAAAATGGACACAGAAGCTGAAGTCTGCTACAGTGCAAATGTCATTCACGTTGTCAACTAGAAAACAAATCCAATACCTCTTTGAGTTGCTGATTGCATTTTGGGATTGACAGCACGTATGATAAATGATGCTTGGTACACAGCTCACCACTCATGCTTACAAAGCACCCATCACCTCCACTTCACACGTGCACTCTCCTTTGGCTCAAAATGAAAGCTAAACGAACCTCGCATTGGGGACAGGTATGATGCAAATTGGATATGCACCATAGCTCTGCATTTTCATGGACTCCAAAAATGCATTCACAAACTTGTATTGGGACTTGCTTCTTGTGGAAGGAGTGATGTGGACTGCACATGGTATGCATACCGTTCTGCATTTACTGTTCTGGGACTGATTTGAGCAACTCAAGAATCTGCTGTTTGAAAGACAAAATCTTCCAATCTTGGTTCTGGATCCAAATGTGCTCTAATTCTACTCAGGCATTGTTGCACAAGCTCCTCTCATTGTTCCCTGAAAACTTATGCCTCAATGCATGCGTATTTTGCTTGTTACAAGCACTCAAACACCCACTAGAAATGCACCATTAGATAGAGCTCTTTCTTAGCTTGATCAAAAAGCATAAAGTGTGATTCCACTAACTCATTGCATCCTTTCACACAAGTTATGCTCGGTGGACTTGCAACATGAGAAAGTACATCACGCTAGATTAGAGCCTGCACAAGCACCAATCATAACTTGCCACGTACGTCCACGTGCCAAAACATATCACGCGTACACGCGACTTGCACAAGTTTACATGCCTTAAAACTTCACAAATCACCATATCTTTCGATCCAAAGCTCAGTTGCACATGTACACGAACTTTACGCACTAATGAAAAGATAGTGAAATTCACGTACAAGGATTCTGGGGTCACATCTGATGCTACATGAAATACATAAGCACACGTGAAACACAGCACCTCTACATTCACAGCAGAATGCTAAAAAAATGTACATGAAAGATCATGAAACAATGATAATGATTGTTATCCAAAATGTGCCCCCTGCTCATTTTTTGTGGCTAACTCCTCTCATTTTTTCCTCTCTTGTGCCTCAGTCACACACATTTTACTTCTTTTCACAGCACTCAAAACCTTCTACGAAATGACACCATTGGATAGATCTCTTTCTCAGCTTTCCAGAAAGGTAAAGTTTTCCACCTAACTCACATGTATGTTTTTCAAGTTATGGCTCGGTGGAGTTTTTGTGGACAACACATTTCCCCTACAAAGGCCCACAGCCAATCAGATGCACTCACACAAGCACCAGTGGTGCAGCACGGGGAAATTTTGAAAATTTTCCATGGCCAAAAACGTATTCACACATGAACACGTACATGCACACGAACCCGATTTGCACCCTGTTTTGTCCTAAAACTTCAAATCGCCATATACCTTCGATCCAGAGCTCGGTTTTTCACGTTCTTTATATGCAATGGAAAGACACACGTGAAATTATCTATACAACGATTTTAGGGGTTCAATTTTGCATTTTGCATGGACGTTTGGAGAGAGAAAATTGAAAACGCATGCTTCTGACGCACGTGGTCATGAACAGAAATGACATTTCAACCACCGATTTTAATGAAGAATGGCTCGCATTCTCTCCCAGCACACATGGCTAAAAATGTCAACGAATGGGTCTTTACAGGATGCACACATGCTGTTTTGCATGCGCATTTTGGTCAATGGTTGAATCCCTTCCATGTTTTCCCACATTTCTCTCTCCTGGGCTCGTCCCTTGCACTGTAAAAGCTAGATTTGGCTCATTTTTCAAGGGTTGAACATTTTTTTGTGTATTACAAGCTCCCCTTTCTCACCTTAGAAGTGATTTTAGTGGAATAACAGACCTTTTCTACGCAGAACTACAACTTGTATTTTTTCCTTTCACAGTGTTTGTAATGCAAGTGATTTTGATGATTAAAACGCACAATACACGCCTTTGTGATTAGTTTGCACACCTCTGCACTATGTTGTTTGCCATGCATTTATGCACACTTCATTACACGCTATCACATTTGTGCATGTTGTTTTTGTTACATTTTTATACGCACTGTGTCAATTTGTAGAAGTAAAAAATGCTCACCACTCCTTTGGTGCATCACCTATTAGCATTAGTTTTATTTCTTTCTTTTTGCAATTCTATCTATGCTTGTCCCTTTGGAAATTTAGAGTAGATTTAGGAGTTTAAACCTCTACAATTGTGTAAGTAAAAATACCTGATCAGAGGAGTTACAGGAACCAACCTCTAATCTGGATATTCCTCTCTCATTTTTGCACGTAAGTCCCACACTTGGAGAAGAGGTTTCCATGTACATGCAATCACACTGGATGCTTTAGAATGATCAAACTTAGAAACCTGATCAACATCCATGGGGTGCTGCTGATTTGCAACAACAGTTTTGGCATGCCCAGTGGGACCTTAGAGGTCTTCCACTTTATCTTTGATAGGTTGGTGTGTTCCTGTTAAAGATGCAACCTTTTGGAGGCACTTTCAAAAGCACATCTGGCGCGACTCCATCTGGTAAACAACTCATTCTCTAAGTTGCAGACTTATTTTCCATTCATTTCCATCCATTCTTCTTTCACATCACTTTCATGCTTTTCCATTCACATGAAGTTGTGCAATCATGACTTCATTTCCATCATGGAATTCACATCTACAACAGTAGTATATCACACCTCCAACATGTTTTACAAATCCTCCAAATCAGCATGATCAAATTCAAAATCAGCACTACGCACATATGAGCAGTAGTGCCAAAGTCAGTTTGGATATGAAGCATGTCAAGCACAAGGGTATGATGGTTGTGAGGGCAATCAAGCAAGAAAATGCAAATAGACATGCTACGAACAAATCCAAAAGATGGAGGTAAACATGGTGCAATCCAGGGCTCAAGCACAAATGAAAGCATTTAGAATCGGTTGTAGAGCACCTTGTCCATGGGTGGGACCTTTTCCAAGGCATTACAGCCCTCAAGAGAAGCTAGACTTCATGATTACAACACTACCATTGCTTGCAAAGTGGACTGAAGGAATAAAGGTGTATGAGAGGAGTATTCAACAACCTTGTCAACAGGTAAGCACACCATCTCATGCCTTTTCTCTCCATTCTTTCCCAATCTATTTTATCTCAGCAGTGTCAAGTTTTAAACTCTCCATCTGCTGTCCCAAGTATTGAATCCATTTCTCCATTCCCTAGTTTTCCACCCCATCTCAATTCTTCTATCATTTTCCCTTCCAAACAGCCATTCCCTCCAAAAAAATAAGAGTTCCTACCTCCTCCACCACCATAAAAAATTACAAAATCAATTGAGTTACAATCCACTTCTCCTCTTTCATTCCCAAATCCATGTTGGGAGGATAAAAATCAGAATGCTCAATCAAGGAAAACAGCAGTAGAAAGAAGAGCCAAACAAGGATGAAGAAATTCATGAGTCTGAAGAGTTGGGCTCTTAAATTCGGGATTATAAAATTTCCCCTTGAAAGGTGCCACGGCCAATAGAGGATGCCGCCACAGTTGGAGACCTAGATTGGCAGAGCGTGGGGGAAATTTTGGAATAACAGTCCAAGCGATGACCAACAATAGTTTGTTGGTGATGAATTGGGTGTCCATGTTGGCACTTTGTTTACCAACCCGATGTTGGCCCTGTTTTTCCCTGCAAACTTCAAATGGCCATCATCTTTCGATCCAGAAACATCGGGTTTTTTCACGTTCTTTGAGGATCAAATGGAAATCTGGTCAAGTCATTCTCTATAAGAGTTCCAGAAGGAAACATTTTTACATTTGCATTTTTGCATTCATTTGAAGGGGCTGATTTGATTGATGAAGCCATTATGGAGATGAACAAAATAGGTTTAAATTTTGAGAAAAACACACAAGAAATTTCATGCTTCTCTCCCACTTCATCTCTCCAACATTCTGATTTTTGGGATGAGTTTGGATTGACAAGTTTCATGTTTGAAAATGAAGTTATACAGGGTGAAGAAAATGCAGATTTGGAGGCCACCATACAAGAGGGAGAGACTTTTCTGTAGCAATACATTCAAGAGTTTGATTTGCCATCAGACTTAGAAGAATGTTTAGATGAAAAGCTAGCAGAAATTACCATGTTTCTTTCTTCGCCATTTGTTCTCCAACAACAATAACTTGCTGCCATGGACAAAAGAGTTTAAGGAAAATAACTTACAATTTGTAACATGCCTCTTGAATCCAAAGCTGGAAGAATTTGATCTTCCAAAAGCTACGATGGAGGAGCCCCCAAATCCAAACAATGTATTGCAGCAGGTAACAACAATGCAAAAGTAACTTCATTGGATGTTGCAATCAATAACGAGGAGTTGCACACTATAGACGAGTTCCATGTTGCCATGAAGGAAGAGAAAGGGTAGAAAACTCCTACCATTGCTTCCACATCACCCACCCAAGAAGGTCTACAAGAAGACTCCATTTTTGGAGTTGAAAATCAGAGCTATGGGCATATCAAACGGATCATACCTTTCCCAATAAGGTATTTGACTTCATTGGAGTCAAAGGAGAAGTCACAACTAGTCATGCTTACTTCTAAGCATGAGGGTGAGCTACAAAGTACCAAGGATCAGCTGTCATACCTCTTCAATCTAAATGTAGAGCAACTAAAATAGGTATTGGATTTATTTTCAGTTGACACCTTGATGATTTGGGTAGAAGACCAGCTTCTTATTGATTTTCCACTCATTCAATCAGCCATGTTCAGTGATAAATTAGTTGCATGCTTGCAACTTTTGAGAAAGGGAAGTTATTTCTCCCAACCAGTTGCAGGGTTTGTTTAGCCCACTTTTGCTTCCAGTTAGAGTAGGATAGGTAGTTTTTCTTTCATTAAAAGAAGTGATTGTGCACACTCCACATGTTCCATTTTAGAGCATGTATGACCTTTAGTTTTGTACATAGTTTTTGTGGTGCTGGTTTTGCTCTTGCACAGTCCATTTCAGTGGGTTTCCAAGTGGCTCAGAGATGAGGTTTTCAAAGTTTAGATCAGTTTGCATGCTACAACTCATGACTCCATGCCCAATGGATGCTTTAGGAAATTGGTAACTTCATCCAGCATTCAGATGCCCCCTCTGAGTCGCCAAAATTGTTATCCAAAATGTGCCCGTGCTCATTTTGTGGCTAACTCCTCCCATTCTTCCCTCTCTTGTGCCTTAGTCACAAAATTTTTGCTTTTAGGCACTCAAATCTTCTGAAAGTGGCACCATTCGATAGAGCTCTTTCTCAGCTTTCCAGAAAGGTAAAGTTTTCCTCCTAACTCCATGAATTTTTCATATTATGGCTCGGTGGAGTTTTTGTGGGAAATTTTCCCCTAAAAGGCCCCCGGCCAATGAGATGCTGCCATGTGGCACCTAGAGTGGTGGAGTGCGGGGAAATTTTAGAAAATTTTCTATTGTTACAAATCAGCAGTACCCCCTGGATGTTGATCAGATTTCTAGTTTGATCATACTAGCATCCAGTGTGATTGCACAACATTGAATCCTCTTCCCAAGTGTGGGACTTGCAAAAATGGAAGAGAAATCTCTAGATTAGAGGTTGGTTCCTCAACTCCTCTGATCAACTATTTTACTTGCACAATTGCAGAGGTTTAAACTCCTAAATCTACTCTAAATTCCAAAGGGACAAGGATAGAAAATGTAAAAAGAAAGAACTAAAACTAATGCTAATAGGTGATGCACCAAAGGAGTTGTAGACACCTGATGCTACATGAAATACACAATCCACAAGGAAAAACAACACAAAACATGCACAAATGCTCAAAATGTAATGAAAGATCAAGAAAGCAATGATAGATATATGAAAGGATTGAAGGATTTTAATCACAGAGCATATATCAACATCTCAGATCCAATACAGTACATTACAGTGATCCATAGGCAAGAAAAGGTGCTGCATTACATGGAAAGGTAAAATTTCTTCACAAATTCTACCAAGGAGGAAGAAAAAGGAAGTTGCAGAGCTAAAAAAAGTGTCTCTCTGATGCAAAATGAACTCATTCTAGCTTTTAGAGTGTAAACCACAACCCCAGGAGAGAGAAACATGGGAAAACATGCAAGGGGTTCAACCATTGACCAAAATGCCATCAAAACAGAATGGGCGCCCTAACAGATCCATTCCCTGACATTTTCAACCATGCTGGGAGAGAATGTGAGCCATTCTTCATTAAAAACGGTGGTTGAAATGTCATTTGTCCATGACCATGTGCCAGAGGCATTTCTTGATTTTCTCTCTCCAAACTACATCTTTCCATTGATATAAAGAACGTGAAAAACTAAGCTTTGGATCAAAAGATATGGTGATTTGAAGTTTAGGTCAAAACAGGACCAAATCGGGTCGGTGGGCAAAAATTCAAAATTTTGCACCTTTTTGGTCATTTGGAAAATTTTCAAAAATTTTCTCGCACTCCGCCACTCTAGGTGCCACGTGGTGGCATCTCATTGGCTGCGGGCCTTTCAGGGGAATTTTTTTCTAAAAAACTCCGTCGAGCCATAACTTCAAAAATACATGGAGTTAGGAGGAAAAATTTACCTTTCTGGAAAGCTGAGAAAGAGCTCTATCCAATGGTGCCATTTCTAGAAGGTTTTGAGTGCCTGAAAGTATTATTTTTTTACTGAGGCACAAGAGAGGGAAGAATGGGAAAAGTTAGCTACAAAAAATGAGCAGGGGCACATTTTAGATAGCAATTTTGGTGACTCAAAGGGGTCATCTGCCTACTGGATGAAGTTACTAGTTTCCTGAAGCATCCAGTGGGCATGGAGTCATGAGTTGTAGCCTGCAAACTGATCTGAACTTTGAAAACCTCCACTCTGAGCCACTTGGAAACCCACTGAAATGGACTGTGTAAGAGAAAAACCAACACCACAAAA
The DNA here is from genome assembly GCA_019776745.2 of Taxus chinensis. NCBI lineage: Eukaryota > Viridiplantae > Streptophyta > Pinopsida > Cupressales > Taxaceae > Taxus > Taxus chinensis. Next base: position 387,352,345 of record CM034154.1, read on the forward strand.
ACTATGTACAAAACTAAAGGTCATACATGCTCCAAAATGGAACATGCAAAGTGTGCACAAGCACTTCTTTTACTGAAAGCAAAACTACCTATCCTACTCTAACTGGAAGCAAAAGTGGGCTAAAAAAACCATGCAACTGGTTGGGAGAAATAGCTTCCCTTTCTCAAAAGTTGCAACCATGCAACTAATTTGGAACTAAACATGGCTGATTGGATGAGTGGAAAATCAACAAGAAGCTGGTCTTCTACCCAAATCATCAAGGTGTCAACTGAAAACAAATGCAATACCTATTTTAGTTGCTCTGCATTTGGATTGAAGAGGTATGACAGCTAATCTTTGGTACTTTGTAGCTCACCCTCATGCTTAGAAGTACGCATGACTGGTTGTGACTTCTCCTTTGACTCCAATGAAGTCAAATACCTTATTGGGAAAGGTATGATCCGTTTGATATGCCCATAGCTCTAATTTTCAATTCCAAAAATGGATTCTTCTTGTAGACCTTCTTGGGTGGGTGATGTGGAAGCAATGGTAGGAATTTTCTGCCCTTTCTCTTCCTTCATGGCAACATGGAACTCTTCAATAGTGTGCAACTCCTCATTATTGATTGCAACATCCAATGAAGTTGCTTTTGCATTGTTGTTACCTGCTGCAATACATTGTTGGCTTTGGGGCTCCTCCATTGTAGGTTTTGGAAGATAAAATTCTTCCAGCTTTGACTCAAGAGGCATGTTGCAAATTGTAGGCTGTTGTCCTTGAACTCTTTTGTCCATGGCAGTAAGTTCTTGTTGTTGGAGAACGAATGGTGAAGAAGGAAACATGGTAATTTCAGCTAGCTCTTCATCTAAACATTCTTCTAAGTCTGATGGAAAATCAAACTCTTGAATGTCTTGTTGCAGCAAAGTGTCTCCCTCTTGTATGGTGGCCTCCAAATCTACATTTTCTTCACCCTGTATAACTTCATTTTCAAACATGAAACTTGTCAATCCAAACTCATCCCAAAAATCAGATTGTTGGAGAGATGAAGTGGGAGAGAAGCATGAAATTTATTGTGCCTTTTGCTCACAATTTGGACCTGTTTTGTTCACCTCCATAATGGCTTCATCAATCAAATCAGCCCCTTCAAATGAAAGCAAAAATGTATCAATAATGCTTCCTTCTTCTACTGTTGTAAAAACTGACTTGACCTCATCCATTTTCTCCTCAAAGATGGGGTTTTGAGATGGTTTTCCTTCCTTCTCGATGGCTAATTTTGTAGTGTAAATTGCATCAGCATTTTCTTTGGGCAAAGTGCCAACATGGACACCTAACTCATCACCAACAAACTATTGTTTTTCTTGCTTCACTAATGTTATAAAATCAGCCTTGTTTTCCACTTGTTCTCAAACTTCAACATCCTCTATTGGTTTCACCATCAAGGGGATTTTTGTAATCCCAAATTTAAGATCCCAACTCTTCAGACTTTGAATATCTTCATCCTTGTTTGGCTCTTCTTTCTACTGCTGTTTTCCCTTGATTGGAATTCTGATTTTTATCCTCCCAACATGGATTTGGGAATGTAAGAGGAGAAGTGGATTGTAACTCAATTGATTTTGCAATTTTTTGTGGTGGTGGAGGAGGTAGGAAATCTTGTTTCTTTGGAGGGAATGGCTGTTTGGAAGGGAAAAGGACAGAAGAATTGAGATGGGGTGGAAGACTAGGGAATGGAGAAATGGATTCAACACTTGGGACAACAGATGGAGAGTTTAAAACTTGACACTGCTAAGATAAAACAGATTGGGAAAGAAGGAGAGAAGAGGCATGAGATGGTGTGCTTACCTATTGACAAGGTTGTTGAATACTCCTCTCATACACCTTTATTCCTCCAGTCCACTTTGCAAGAAATGGTAGTGTTGTAATCATGAAGTCTAGCTTCTCTTAGAGGGTTGTAATGCCTTGGAAAAGGTCCCGCCCATGGACAAGGTGCTCTACAACCTATTCTAAATGATTTCATTTGTGTTTGAGCCCTGGATTGCACCATGTTTACCTCCATCTTTTGGATTTGTTCTAGCAGATCTGCATTTTCTTTTTGACTGCCCTCACAACCAGCATACCCTTGTGCTTGACATGCTTCATATCCAAACTGACTTTGGCACTGCTGCTCATATGGGTAGACATGATGATTTTGAATTTGATCAAAATGCTGATTTGTAGGATTTGTAAAACATGTTGGAGGTGTGATATACTACTGTTGTAAATGTGAATTCCATGATGGAAATGAAGTCATGATTGCACAAATTCATGGAATGGAAAAGAATGAAAATGATGGAAAGAAGAATGGATGGAAATGAATGGAAAACAGGTCTGCAACTTAGAGAATGAGTTGTTTACCAGATGGAGTCGCCAAATGTGCTTTTGAAAGTGCCTCCAAAAGGCTGAATCTTTAACAGGAACACACCAACCTATCAAAGATAAAGTGGAAGACCTCTAAGGTCCTACCAGGCGTGCCTAAACTGTTGTTGCAAATCAGCAACACCCCCCTGGATGTTGATCAGATTTCTAGTTTGATCATTCTACGCATCCAGTGTGATTGCACAACATTGAATCCTCTTCCCAAGTGTGGGACTTACAAAAATGGAAAAGGAATCTCCAGATTAGAGGCTGGTTCCTCAACTCCTCTGATTAGCTATTTCACTTGCACAATTGCAGAGGTTTAAACTCCTAAATCTACTCTAAATTCCAAAGGGACAAGGATAGAAAATGTAAAAAGAAAGAACTAAAACTAATGCTAATAGGTGATGCACCAAAAGAGTTGTAGACACTTGATGCTGCATGAAATACACAATCCACAAGGAAACACAACACAAAACATGCATAAATGCTCAAAATGTAATGAAAGATTAAGAAAGCAATGATAGATATATGAAAGGATTGAGGGATTTTAATCACAGAACATATATCAACATCTCAGATCCAATACAGTACATTACAGTGATCCAGAGGAAAGAAAAGGTGCTGCATTACATGGAAAGGTAAAATTTCTTCACAAATTCTGCCAAGGAGGAAGAAAAAGGAAGTTGCGAGAGCTGAAAAAGTGTCTCCCTTTTGCAAAATGAACTCATTCTGGCTTTTACAGTGTAAACCACGACCCCAGGAGAGAGAAACGTGGGAAATCAGTGCAAGGGGTTCACCCATTGACCAAAATTCCATCAAAACAACATGGGCGACCCTGACAGACCCATTCCCTGGCATTTTTAGCCATGCTGGGAGAGAATGCGAGCCATTCTTCATTAAAAATCGGTGGTTGAAATGTCATTTCTGTCCATGACCACGTGCCAGAAGAGCTTTTTTGATTTTCTCTCTTCTAAACTCCATCAAAATACAAAATTGACAACCTTGGAATCTTGTAGATAATTTCACCAGCTTTCCATTGATATAAAAAACATGAAAAACTGAGCTCTGGATCGAAAGATATGGCGATTTGAAGTTTTAGGGCAAAATAGGGCCAAATCGGGTCGGTGGGAAAAAATTCAAATTTTTGCACCTTTTTGGTCATTTGGAAATTTTTTCCAAAATTTCCTTATGCACTCCACCACTCTAGGTTCCATATGGTGGCATCTCATTGGCCATGGGCCTTTCAGGGGAATTTTTTTTCAAAAAAAACTCCGCCGAGAAATAACTTCAAAAATACCTGGAGTTAGGAGGAAAACTTTACCTTTCTGGAAAGCTGAGAAAGAGCTCTAACCAATGATGTCATTTCTAGAAGGTTTTGAGTGCCTAAAAAGCAAAAAATATTATGACTAAGGCACAAGAGAGGAAAAAATGAGAGGAGTTAGCCACAAAAAATGAGCAGGTGCACATTTTAGATAACAATTTTGGCAAATGACTCAAAGAGGTAAAAATTCAAAAAAAATTCCTGCCTACTGGATTTGAAGTTACCTAAGTTGACCTAAAACTTCAAATCGCCATATCTTTCGATCCAGAGCATGGAGTTAGTGTTCTTTATAGCAATGCAAAGCTGATCTAAATTCTCTGACAATATTCCAAGGTCATTTTTGCATTCTGATGTCAGTTTGGAGAGACCCATTTGAAAAGGTCCTCTTGCACGTGGTCATGGATAGAAATGATGTTTCAACCACCGTTATTAATGAATGAATGGCTCACATTCTCTCCCACCATGGCTAAAAATGTTAGAGGAGATTAGCCACAAAAAATGAGCATGTTGTTTTGCACATGTGTTTTGGTTAATGGTTGAATCACCTTCCTCATTTACCTACGATTTCTACAATCCTAGGCTTCATAACTTGTACTGTAAAAGTTCAGATTTGAGCTCATTTTCAGAAGGATGAACATTTTGGAAGTATTACAGGTCCCCTTTCTGATTTCTAGGAAGTGGGATTTAGAAGCTGGAATATTAGGCACTTGGCTAAGTACTTGCAACTCATTCTAAACTCCCAGGTGTTGAAATGCAATGTGCATTTGGAGGCCTAGGATCCAACAATGCCAGCCCTGTGAATCAAACAATTTTCATCCTCTGCTGGTGTAATGTTTGACTAATTTCTGATTCTTCATTACAGTTATCATTGGGGATATGTTGTTTTGCCTCCCATTGGACTGAATTGTGTCAATCATAGAAATAGTCAGAAATGCTTACCAATCCTTTAAGTGCATCACCTATTAGCATTAGTTTTAGTTTATCTGCATTCTCTATCTACTGTCTGGCCTTTGGAATTTAGGGTAGGACTAGGAATTGAAACTCTCTCCAAGTCCTGTAAGTGAATTATCTGATTAGAGGAGTTGAGGAATCAGTCATTTGCTCATCTGGGAGATTCCTCTTTGATAGTTGTCAGCTGCTCCACACTTGGGAAGAGGATTTAAGGTTGTGCAATCACACTGGATCCCCATAGGGTGCTCAAACTGGAAGGCTGATCAACATCTAGGGGGTGCTGATTCCAATTTTGCAACAACAAGAACCTGAGGCAAAGACTCCTAATTGTATTGCAGGATCAGAAATTTAACCAACAACACATGCAGAGGATGAAGACTAATCACAGTAGTTTGTACAGTAACTTGCATCATCATTGATCTCATGGATTACAACAAATGTTAGCGATATCCTTAACAGTTGCATCACTTAGGTGATGTCTGATATTCCACCAAAATCACTTCCAAGGTGAGAAAGGGGACCTGCAATACACAAAGAATGTTCTTCACACTGCTGCAACTGAGCCAAATCTGGATTTTACAGTGCAATTGACGAGCCCAAGTTGAGCTGCTATGCGGTGAAATTGACATAGGGAGTTGTTCAATCATGTGACCAAAATGCATTCAAAATAGTCATGGAAATCCTTAGAGACCCATTCCTTGACATTGAATGAAAGGCCATGCTGGGTGGAGGAGTTGAGAGCCAGTTCTGTCATTAAAAATGGAGATGGAGACGTCATTTCTGATCATCACCATGTGCTAGAGACATTTTCCTTGATTTTCTCTGTCCAGATAACTGCAAGATATTCAAACAGCACCTCTTCCTCTCCAGCTCTTGATCTTGTGTTGATTCTTCTCATGAGCTTTTCAGGTCTGCACTACTAAAGACCAGCTGAAATTCTGAGCTTCCTTAGAGTCGACCAGATGTGGTAATTTGATACCTCTTTAAGGCAAAGCAAGGCCAAATCGGGTTGGCGGGCAAGAATTCAAATTTTTGCACATCAATTTGGTCATTTGGAAAATTTTCCAAGATTTCCCCAAGCTCCACCACTCTAAGGTGCCACATCGAGGCATCTCATTGGCCGTGGGACTTATTGTTGCAAATCAACAACACCCCCTGGATGTTGATCATAGGTTCTAGAATTGATCATACTAGGCATCCAATTTGATTGCACAACATTGAATCCTTTCCCCAAGCGTGGGAATTGTGAAAATGAGAAACGAATCTCCAGTTTAGAGGCTGGTTCCTCAAGTTCCTCTTGATTTAGATTTATCATTTTGCACAAGTTGTAGAGGTTCATATTCCTAACCCTACCCTAAATTCCAAAGGTGACATAGATAGAGAATGCAAAAAAGCTAAAACTAATGCTAATGAGGGTGATGCACCAAAGGAGTAGTGAAGCGTTTTTTACTTCATGCAGATTGACACAAGTCCATGAAAAATGCAACAAGGGAACCTCATGCACAAATTGATAGATTATAATGAAGGAGTCATAAAATTAAGTAAAACAATACATAGGCAAAGGACTGAAAACTAATCACAGAGGCTGTATTGTTATTTTAATCATCAAAATCACTTGCATTACAACTCCTCAAAGAGGTAAAATAAAATTTGCTACACTACTTAGAAAAAGGTCTGAATATTCCACCAAAATCACTTACTGGAGGTGAGAGAAGGGGACCTGCAATACACAAAAAAAGTTCAACCCTTTGAAGAAATGAGCCAAATCTGGCTTTTACAATGCAAGGGACAAGCCCAGGAGAGAGAAACACGTAAAAAACGTGGAAGCCCATTCAACTCATTGACCAGGAAAATGTATTCAAAACAGCATGGAGGATCCTTACAGACCCATCCCCTGACATTTTTGATCCATGCCGGGAGAAGAATGCGAGCCATTCTGTCATTAAAAATGATGGTTGAAACGTTATTTCTATCCATAGACCATGTGCTAGAGGAATGTTTTTTAAATTTTCTCTCTCCAAACTCCATCAAAATGTAGAAAATGACCCCGGAATCTTGTAGAGAATTTCACCAGATTTCCATTGATATAAAGAACGTGAAAACCCGAGCTCTAGATCGAAAGATATGGCCATTTGAAGTTTTAAGGTAAAAATAGGGCCAAATCACGGATTGGCGGGCAAATTTTTTCAAATTTTTGCACTCTTTTTGGTCATTTGGAAAATTTTTGCAAAAAACTCCACCGATGCCATAACTTCAAAAATACATGGAGTTAGATGCCACGTGAAAACTTTACCTTTCTGGAAAGCTGAGAAAGATCTCTATCCAATAGGTGTCATTTTCCAGAAGGTACTCCGCTGAGTTCCATAAAAAGAAAAATATTATGACTGAGGCACAAGAGAGGAAAAAACGAGAGTTAGCCTTTCTGGAAAAATGAGTAGAGGGCACTATCTGATGGATAACATGTTCATAGTACATGTGCGCGTGCGTATGCATGTGCGTGTGTATGTGCATGTGCGTGTGTGACTAAGTGCATGTGCGTGTGTGTGTGTGTGTGCGTGTGCGTGTAGCGTGTGCGTGTGCGTGTGCGTGTGCGTGCATGCTCGTGATGAGCGTGTGTGTGTGTGTGTGTGTGTGTGTGTGTGCGCATGTGTGTACTAGATGTGTGTGCGCAATAGTGTGTGTGCATGTGCATGTGCGTGTGCGTGTGCGTGTGCATGTGCGTGTGTGTGTGCATGTGTAGGTGCGCATGTGTAGGTCCATTTACGTGTGCAAGTGTGCGAAGATGTGAATGTGCGCTAGTGATGGAAGCAAGCATCTGTGTGTGCCTTTGCAGTGTGATAGTGTGCTGTGTGTGTGTGTGTGTGTGTGTGTGTGCAAAACTTATTTACATGTGTGTGTGCAATGTGTAGGTGCATGTGTGAGCATGTGTGTGAGCGTGTGCGTACCCGTGCATGCGCATGTTACAAGTGTGTGTAAATTGTCCCTGTATGAAGCAACGCTGTGTGATAGATTCCTTTATGTGTGCATGTGCGTGTGTGCGTGCGTGTAGTATGTGTGCACGCGTGCGCAATGTGTGCCAATGTGCGTGTGCATTGTGTGTGTACTTGCACTATCGTGTGCGTGTGTGTGTGCCAGGTGCGCGTATGTGCATGCAAATGTGCGGGTGCGCATCCCGTTTTCTTGTGCGTGTGTGTGTCCCGTGTGCATGTGCATGTGTGTGTGTAGGTGTGTGTGCATGTGTAGGTCCTATGTGCATGTGCATGTGTAAGTGTCGTGTGAGTGCAAAGCGTGATCGCGTGTGTGTGCATGTGCGTTTGGATGCGTGCATTTACATGTGCGTGTGCGTGTGCATGCTGCATGTGTAGGTGCTGCGTGTGTGTGCATGTGCGGGTGCGCGTACACTTACGTGTGCGTAGTCGTGTGTAAGTACGCGTGCTTGTGTGAGTTGCATTTATGGTTAGCGGCTGCATGTGTGTGTACATGTGCAGGTATTGCGTGCGTGTGTGCGTAGCGCATGAGTGTGCATGTGTATGTGCCGGTGCGTGTGTGATGTTCTGTGTGTGTGTATATCCTGTCAGCCCGTAAGTGTCTTCATGTGCATGTGTAGGTATGCCAAGACGTGCGTGTTCCTCATGCGAGTGAGTCCTTCTAATGTTCATGTGCATGTACATAGTTCATGTGCGTGTGCATGTAGTGTCGTGCATGTGCCATGTGCATGTGTAAGGTGCATAGTGTGATGAAGTGCTTAGTGTGAGATCCCATGTGCGTGTGTGTGTGTGTGTGCCTATGCCTGTACGTGTGCATGTGTAGGTTCACGTGTGAGCATGTGCAATGCATGTGCATGTCCGTGTGATGTGTGCATGTAGCACGTGTACCAAATGTGTGTGTGTGTGTGGGCGTGCGTATGTGTGTGCGTGTGTAGGTGCAGGTGTGATGTGCACGTGTATGTCTGTGCCTGTGCGTGTGTGTGTGTGACTACTGTCATGTGTGTGCATGTGTAGGTACGCATACGTGTGCGTGTGCGTGTCAAAATGCATTTGTGCCTTATGACGTGTGCGTGTGTGTGATGTAATGTGTGCAATAAAGTGCAATGTGCATGTGCATGTGTGTGCGTGTGTCAACTGTGTGTGTGCGTGTGCAATGTGAAGTGTGCATCAAGTGGGTGTGCGTGTCCATGTGTAGAATGCGCGTGTGTGTGCGTGTGCAGGTGTGCGAGCATCTTAGGTGTGCATGTCATATGCAGGTGCGCGTGAAAATTTTAAGTCAGTAATTACCATACCTGTGCTTGCTTGTGTAGAGCTAACACTCTTACGGCTGCAAAATGACCAGCTGCTGTGTGCACCATCGCACTCTTGCAGGTGCGTGTGTGTGAGTGTGCAGGTGCGTGTGCTAGTGCATCGTTTGTGTGCGTGTGCGTGTTCATGTGCATTTACGTGTGTAGGTGCACGTGTGTATCATTTTGCATGTGTGTGTGTGTGTGCGTGTATGCCTGCATATGTGTATGTGTGTGCGTGTTCGTGTGTGTGTGCGTGTGCGTGTGCGTATGCATCCGTGTAGGTTCGCGACCGTGTCTGTTTACATGTGCATGTGCAAGTGCATGTATGCATTCTTGTGCGTGTGCATGTCCGTGTGCGTGTGTGTGTGTGTGTCATGTGTGTGTGCGTGTGCGTGTGCGTGTGCGTGTGTGAGCGTGTACGTGTGCGGGTGCGCATGCGACTGTGCAAAATAGCGCATGTGTCTTGAGTGTGCAGGTGCGTGTCTGTGTGCTTCGTGCAAAACTAGCGTGCTCACAAAATGCATTTGCGTGTGTAGGTGCAGCATGTGTGATCTATGATGCGTGTGTGTCATGTGTGCGTGACATGTGCGTGATGCATATGCATATGTGTGTGTGTGTGTGTTCATGTGCATGTGCGTGTGCGTGTGTGAAGTGCATATGCACCAGCATGTTCGTGACCAGCAACTGGACCTATATTGTGGGTGACTAAATGCTTGAATTGCGTGTGCATGCTGTGTAATGTGCGTGCGCATGCATGTGCGTGTGCGTGTGCAATGTGCGATGTGCATTTGTGTGTGCATAGTCATGTGTGTGCTTGTGTGCATGTGTGTGTGTGCATGTGTAGTTGCTCATTCGTGTATCGTGTGTGTGTGCATGTGCGTAAGCATGGTAGAAATAGTGTGTTTACGTCCAAATGTGTAGAGTGTATGAAATCCATGTATGTGTGTCTGTGTACGTGTCCATGTGTGCATGGTGCATTTCTATGTACATGTCTGTGTGCATGTGCATGTGTTTGTGTACTGTGTATGTGCGCGTTCTGTGTGTACACGTGCGCGTGCATATAGCCAGTGCGTGTGCGTGTTCATGTGTGACATTCGTGTGTGTGATGTGTGCTGTGACAAGTGTGCGTGTGCGTGAGTCTGGTGACAAACCGTCACGCATGTGTGTGCGTGTGCATGTGTGTGGGTACTCTGAAGTGTGCGTTTACATGTGCATGTGCGTGTGCGTGTATGGTAGTGCGTGTGTGTGTGCTGTGCAACCCTGTGCAAGATGCAATGTGCTGCATGCGTGTTCGTAGAGACAATATGGCCAAGGAGCTTTCCTTCATGTGCAAGAAAGATACACTTTCTAGGATTTAAAGACACTCCAAATCTCCTGCACCTTGTGAAAACTTGTCTCAAATAACCTTTGAACGCCATGTCCATTGCCCTTTGGAAGGTAGCACCAGCGTTGGACAGCCCAAATGGCATTTTCCTGTATGCAAAAGTTCCCCATTTGGTTGTGAAGGATGTCTTGAACTGGTCTTCCTCCTTCACCATAATCTGATTATAGCCTGAGTAGCCATCAAGTAGTGAAAACCTCTCGGAGCCAGCCACAACTTACAAGATTTGCTCCATGGAAGGGAGTGGGTAATGGTCCTTGAGAGATGCTCTATTTAAGTCTTTGAAATCAACACACAATCTGATCTCTCCACTCTTCTTTTTTACTGGAACCAAGTTGGAAACCCAACTAGAATGCTTGATTGGGAATATGATTCTTGACTCAATCAGCTTGTCTAATTCTTTCCTCATGAGAGGTTCCATGTGTGGATTGACTGGTCTTTGTTTCTACCTGACAGGCCTAGTATTTGGATCCAATTCAATGGTATGCTGAGCTAAGTTGGGATTGAAACCTTTCAAATCTTCATAGCTCCATGCAAACACATCAGGGAACTCTTGACACAGCTATACGAACTCATACCTTTCTTGATCAGTTGTCATCTTTCCAATTTGCAATGGTTTGTTCTCTTCTACCAAGATGGATACTGAATCCTCTCTCTTGACCTGAATGTTTGCTTTCTCCTTTCTAAACTGATCATTGGGGTTAAAAATGGACTCCAAAGTGATAAGTCCCTTGGGCAGCTTGTTAGTTCTCAGCTGTACCACTTGGTCACCATACTGCTGTTCTAATTTTTCTTGATTCTTAGCTGAGAACTCGGATTCTTCTTGCAAGAAATGGACGATTTGCTGGTCATTCTCAAACACTTGCCAACTGACATTGTTATCTGGCACTGAAGGCCTCATAATCACGTGAATGTTTGGTTGTACCTTGTCTTGTTGAATGCTTTCCACAATGTCAAAGGCTGCCCCTAATGCTGCAAGTCTGTCAGTAGCTTGATTCTCTTTCCTAGGAATGGATTTGATGCCAAAACCCTCAAAATCTTCCATGATGTCCCACACCCTGTTCTTGTAGCACCTGAGTAGATCATTCTTGGCAGCATGCTGTCCCTTGACCTGATTTACAATCAATTCACTGTCACCAAAGAATTTCAAGTTCTTTATTTTCTTCTTGATTTCCCAATGCATCCCTTGCACTAAGGCTTCATATTCAACAGTGTTATTGGAGCATGCAAACTGAAATCTAAAAGCTGAATAGTACCTTACTCCTTGAGGTGAAATAAGCATGGCTCCACCTCCTGCACCTTGTCTACTTCTTGATCCATCAAAAAATAGCTACCATACCTCATTGTCATCCTTGTGGTTTGGCTTGGTGATGTTAGGAATAAGCTGATTTTCTTCATGTATACAATAGACCCCTAGCTCAGATTCTTCTACTTCTTGATAAGGATCAAAAGCATGTACCTTGTTTGCCCATTCATTAAGAGTTAGATCCAAGATTCTCCCAACCTTGGTGTCAGCTTCATCGGTGCTTGGGTGGTCTTCTTGATCAAATGCTGAACAATTGGTGTTGATCTGACTTGGAGTGTAAGGCTCAATGTGGAAGTTTGCAATAGGTTCAGACCTGATTGTAGCCTTAGTTCCATACCTCGTTCTGAACAGCATGTGTGACCAATCAGCAGAAAAATATCCCCCAATCTTGGCTGTGAAATCCCTTGACAAGCATAGGGCAAAGAGTGGTGGAAGGTCTATGACTAATACATCTTGTGAAACAACAACATTTGGACATGAATGCAAGGTAAGACTCAAGTTTCTAATCACCCCAACTGTTGTTAATGATGTCCCATCCAGCTGCACTACCCCTTTGGATATGGTTTCATACTAGAGCCCTGGCTGATCAGCTATTTGTTTAGGCATCACTGAGCTACTTGCCCCAGAATCTATCATGCAATTATGCACTAACTAATTTCCAATGATTAATGAAACATAGAAAGGAGGGGGCATCAACATTTTACCTTGCTGTCCTCCATGATTTCCCTCAGGCTGGGCAGCATTTTTGAGCACTTTCTCTTACATCTGAACTTGTTGATTCGAAGTTGGCCAGTCCTTCATGGCAACTTGTAACAAGTCTCTTTGGCTTGGGATAGATAGGGATTCCCACATTGATATATTAACATTTGTCTTCTTCATCTGATCAATGATGCTGAATGGTGATGAAGGATCTCTTTTCTGTCCCTTTGCTTGTACATTCACTCCTTGCACGTGGGCAGTAATAACTGGTATTTGAGTTGGTCTAGGAGTTGTTCTTGGTTGCCCTTGTGCATTTGAAATTGGATTTTTCTTGCCAACCATTTGTGGAGCCATGGAAGGTTGTGGATTGGTTGGAGCTAATGGCTGTTCTTCACCCAAATTCCTTCTTTTTGACCTTGTGTTGGCTGCAACACCTTGAGAAACTGCTTGATTCATGCCACATAAATCTTTTGCTTGCCAGTTTACCAATGTGGTGTCATTTTGGGGCTGATTGCTGTTGGAATGTTTCTTGTTGTTGGTTGTTTCCTTGACTGCCTTCACCCTCCACACCAGTAGTTGTCACCATTAATGCTTGATTCAAAGCACCATTGAAGCACATAGATTGGTTATGAGGTTCATTGCATGGAAAACACCAATCATACTCTTGAGCAATGTTGTTTTCTGTTGGCACCAATGCCTTAGAGGTAGATATGGCATTAGGATTATAGGGCTGAAATGGTCTATTGGCAAGAGGCCTTGTTTGATTTACATTTACAGCTGGATTAGGAGGTCTTTGTGGTTGGTATGGCTGCCTGTTAGGCTGAGCTTGGGGCTGGTAAGAAGGTCTAAAACCTTGGGCTTGTTTCCTTTTGAGCGTAACCAGCTCATTGCCTAGGTTTTGCAATTGCTTTATGAATTCTTGAAGCTCATTTGGGGCACTTGGAGATGAAGTAGAAGCTTCATTTGAACTTTGATTTCTAGGAGTGGGAGAAGGAGCCAAATTAGGTGCTTGATTGGTATTTAGACTCTCTAAACTTGGAAACAATGGTATGGGAGGTCTAAGGGCTAGTTTGCCAGCTTGGATCAAACAATTTTCAGCCCTAATGCCAATGCTATAAGCCATAGGGATAGTTATGCCTCCCATGGACTGAATCAACATAGAAATATCAGAATTTAGAGCTTTGAGATAATAGAGAAAAACACCTTCTGCCACTAGAATTCTCTCCCATGTCTTTTGAAATCTGAAGTTGAAATCAGTCAGCTGCTCATTGGGAGCTCTCTTGATGGTTGTCAGCTGCTCCAAAAGAGACAAGTTGTCTCCCTTCTCTCCAAATTGCTCATGAAGTACTATACATAGCTGATTCCAATTTGTGATAGAACCAGCTCCAAGGCTTCTAAACCATTGCAATACTTTCCCCTTGAATGAAGATGCCAACAATTTTACAGCCACTTGCATCTCATTGATTTCATGAATTGCACAAAGATTGGCAATGTCTTTAACATGATCACCTGGAGTAGTCTAATTTTCTCCAGTGAAGTAGGGAATGTTCTTTAAGGCTGCAATTGGAATTGGATGTTTTGCATTGAGGGCAAGTGGGCTTCTACCTGTGAAGTTGAAATACGGGTTATTTTGTGCCATTCTAATTGGTCTTAAAACCTTCGTTGACTGAATGAAAGGCCTACCAGGTGGAGGAGTTTAGAGAGTTCTATTTGGTGGAGATGGAGACATTTGAATCCTTCTTCCACTTTGCCTTACTCTTGGAGAAAACTGCAGATATTCAAACAACACCTCTTCTTCTCCAGCTCTTGACCTTGTAGTGATTCTTCTCATGAGTTTTCAGGCCTGCACTGCTGAAACCAGTTGATTCTTCCCCTTTGGAGTCGCCAGATATGTAAATTATAGCACCTTTTCAAGCAAGAAAATTGTAGCAGATGCACATCAACTTTGCTGCAATAAAAATGAGACCTTTAAGGTCCCACCTAGCGTGCCAAAACTATTGTTGCAAATCAGCAGCACCCCTGGATGCAAATCAAGGTTTTGAATTGATGTTTTAGGCATCCAGTGTGATTGCACAACATGGAAACCTCTCTCCAAGTGTGGGACTTGTGAAAATGAGAGAGGAATCTCTAGATTAGAGGCTGGTTCCTCAAACTCCTCTGATTTAGATCTATATTTTGCACAACTACAGAGGTTCGGATCCTAATCCTACTCTAAATCACAAGGGGACAGGGATAGAAATGCAAAAATTGAAACTAACTAATGATGGTGATGCACCAAAGGAGTGGTGAAACATTTTTTACCATGTAAATAGACACAAATTCATGAAATTCAACAAGGGAAAACATACACAACCTGATAGATGGAATTAGGGGTCTTAAAATGAAGTAAAACAATACAAACAGAGGACTGAAAGCATTCACAGAGTTTACACTGTCATTTCCATGTAAAATCTCTTGCATTCCACCCTCAAAGAGGTATAAACCTGCTACAATACTTGAAAAAGGTCTGATTCTTACAACAATCACTTGCTGGAGGTGAAAGAAGAAGTTTTCTATGCCAAAAAGTGTTCAACCATGAAGAAATGAGCCAAATCTGGCTTTTACAGTACATGGGTCGAACCCAGGAGAGAGAAAACATAAAAAACATGGTTGCCCATTCCTCATTGATGAAAAATGCATTAAAACGGCATGGAGGACCTTACAAACCCATACCCTATCATTTTTGACCATATTGGAGAAGAATGCGACCCATTCTGTATTAAATTTGGTTGTTGAAATGTCATTTCTGGCCATGGACATGTACCAGAACCATTTTTAAATTTTCTCTCTCCAAACTGAACCAAAATTAGAAATTGACCATGGAATCATGTAGAGAAATTTAACATCTTACCAATGATATAAAGAACGTGAAAATCCGAGCTCTGTATCATAAGATATGATCGTGTGAAGATTTAGAGCAAAAACGGCCCAAAAACGGATCGACAGGAAAAATTTTCAACTTTTGCCTCTTTTTTGTCTTTGGAAAATTTTTCAAAAATTCCCCACGCTCCACTGGTCAGATGCCATGTGGTGGCTTCCTATTGGCTGCGGGCCTCAAATGGGAAAATTTTCCATAAAAACTCTGCCGAGCCATAACTTGAAAAATATAAGGAGTTAGAGGCAAACTTTACCTTTCTAGAAAGCTGAGAGAGAGCTCTATCTGATGGTGCCATTTCCAGAAAGCCTTGATTGCCTTAAAATCAAAAAATGTGGACTGAGGCACAAGAGAGGTAAGAACACAAGGAGTTAGCAACAAAAAATGAGCTAGGGCACATTTTGGATAACAGAACTTTCAGGGGAAACTTTTCCCAAAAAAGTCCGCCGAGCCATAACTTCAAAAATACATGGAGTTAGGAGGAAACCTTTACCTTTCTGGAAAGATGAGAAAGATCTCTATCTAATGGTGTCATTTCCAGAAGGTTTTGAGTGTCTGAAAAGTAAAATATTATGTCTGAGGCACAAGAGAAGGAAAGATGAAAGGGAGTTAGCCATAAAATGAGCAGGGGGCACATTTTGGATAACAATTTTGGCGACTCAGAGGGGTCATCTGCCTGCTGGATGAAGTTACCAGTTGCCTGAAGCAATCCATTGGGCGTGGAGTCACCTGATTTTCTATCTAATACCCCAACTGACTAGAATGTTGCAAGGAGGAATATTACCTGATCGAGCAAGGCCTGCAAACACATCTCCAGGAACAGCAAGCTTGTGCCAGAGCACTTAGGGAAAGAAAAACTAATCTACAGCAAAACAATGTGCATAAGTAATTGGAGGAATGAAAAACCTAAACTAATATGTACAGGGTGAAGCATTTCCTTTAGTAGCAATGCTTCAAATGGATTCCATTGACTGGAATCTGTAGTTCTTCACCATTCAATGAAGACAACTGGAAAGCATTGTTGTCCTTACACTTTGTGACCATGTATGGGCCACTCCAAATGGCATCAAATTTTGAATGCCTTCCCGGTTTTTCTCTATCTGCATCCCATTTTAACACTAGATCTCCAACTTGGAAGGATCTGTTCTTGGCCTTTCTATCAAAGGTCTTCTTTATCAAAACTTGATCCTTCTCCATTGCTTGGGATGCCTGATTTTTGATTTCTTGGAGCTCCATCAATTCTACATATCTGACTTCCATGGGCTCAAACTCAAACAACTCCAACTGTTTCATGAGTTCCAATGTTGGCAACTCAAGTGATATGGGAAAAATTGCCTCTCTTCCATAAACAATCTTGAATGGAGAGTTACATGTAGATCTTTTAGGAGTTATCCTATCATCCCATAAGGTTGATTTCAATTTGGTATGCCAAGACCTCTGATTTTCATCAAGAGTCCTCTTAATGATCCTCAACAAGTTCTTGTTTGTAGATTCAACCTGTCCATTACCCTGGGGGTAATAGTTTAATGAAGTACTTAGGTAGATCCCGTTCTTGATAGCCCATTCAGTCACCTTGGACCCGATGAATGCCAATGCATTATCTGATATTATTGTAACAGGTACACCAAATCTGGTTGCTATTCCCTCATAGAAGTCTAGGATGTTAGATTCATTTGCTTCCTTGAGTGCTACTACTTCAATCCACTTAGTGAAGTAATCTATGGCTGTTAAAATCCACTTGTGCCCTTAGCTTGAATTGGGATTAATGACTCCAATGAATTCTAAACCCCATTGCATGAATGTCTGGTCAAATGAAATTGGATGCAATGGAAGGGCAGCTAGCCTCTCTTTACCTGTGAAGAATGCACAATTCTTGCACCTCTTGATCCATGCATAACAATCATTGAAAATCTTGGGCCAATAATAACCAGCCCTCATGATCTTTAGAGCTGTCACTCTTGGTGCAAAAGGACAACCAGCTGGTCCACCATGGAACTCTTCCAACATCCTATGAATTTGATTTGTACCAATGCATCTTAGCAGTACTCCATTCACATCTTTTTTGAACAAGACACCATCAACAAGGGCATATGGGACAGCCTGCAATCTGAAGTGTCTTCTTTGGGTCTTGTTCATCTCTAGAGGGCATAGGCCTGTGCTTAGGAAGTGCATTATACTTTTGGTCCAGCAAGGATTGGGGACACCATTATTTTCCTCTTGAGTGCTTCCTTGCTCATGGTTGTCTTGCATCTTCAAAACAGTCTCTTTCTTGTTACATGCTTCCTTTGGCTTGCTCAACATTAGCTGCTCACACAGTCCTTTTCCTCTAACCAACTTGGTGACCTTGATCTCTATGTCATACTCCATGACATGAGTAATCCAACCGGCTCTCTTTTCATTCAAGTCTTTGTTGAGAAGGAAGTCTTTAACTCCCGCATGAGAAACTAGCAATTGGACCTTATTGTTTGAAACTAGATGCTTGAATTTCTTCAAGCTCCTAATTACTGCAAGAACATGCTTCTCAATGAAAGAATATCTCACCTCATAGTCCTCCAGGATTTGGCTGAAGAAAGAAATTGGCTTCTCATAATTGTCCTTGTTCTGCTGTACCAAAATTGCAGAGATAGTATCATCACCCCCAAATGCATAGAGGATGAAATCCTTGGAGAAATCCGGGTTGATGAGAGCTGGGGCTTGAGAGATGGCTTCTTTGGTTGCTTCAAAACTCTCCTTGCCTTCTGCTATCCATTTGAAATCCATGCTTTTCTTTAACATCTTTGTGATGGGCTTGATAAGGCCTACAAAATGTGGGACACACCTCCAAACAAAATTTATTCTCCCCAAGAAACTTTGAAGGGCCTTCTTGTGGCTTGGCAATGGTAGTGCACTTATGGCTTTAACTCTTTCTGGATCAATTGCTAATCCTTCTTTGGAGACAATGTGACCAAGGAGCTTTCCTTCATGAGCTAAGAAAATACATTTTTTAGGATTCAAGGAGACTCCAAATCTTCTACACCTTTGGAACACTTGTCTCAAATGAGAGAGGTGGTCTGCTGTATTTTTTGAAAAAATAGTGATATCATCAAGATATATCAACACTATGTTATTAATCAAACCTTTGAACGCCATGTCCATTACTCTTTGGAAGGTAGCTCCGGCGTTGGACAGCCCAAATGGCATTTTCCTGTATGCATAAGTTCCCCATTTAGTTGTAAAGGTTGTCTTGAACTGATCTTCTTCCTTCACCATAATCTGATTATACCCTGAATAGCCATCAAGTAGTGAAAACCTCTCGAGGCCAGCAACAACTTGTAAAATCTACTCCATGGAAAGAAGTGGATAATGATCCTTGAGAGATGCTCTATTCAAATCTCTGAAGTTAACACACAATCTGATTTCCCCACTCTTATTTCTGACTGGAACCAAGTTGGCAACCCAACTAGAATGCTTGATAGGGAATATGATTCTTGATTCTATCAACTTATTCAATTCTTTTCTCATGAGAGGCTCCATGTGGGGGTTGACTAACCTTTGTTTCTGCCTAATGGGCTTAGTATTTGGATCCAATTCAATGGTGTGTTGAGCTAACTCGAGATTGAAACCTTTCAAATATTCATAGCTCCAAGCAAACACATTAGGGAATTCTTGACAAAGTTGTATAAACTCATACCTTTCTTGCTCAGTTATCATCTTGCCAACTTGGAGTGATTTGCCTTATCCTACCGAGATGGACACTGAATCTTCTTCCTTCACTTATATTTTTGCTTTCTCCTTCCTAAACTCATCATTAGGATTGAAAATGGACTCCAAAGTAATAAGCCCCTTTGGTATTGTTGGTTCTCAGCTGCACCGCCTAGTCACCATACTGCTGCTCCAACTTTTCCTGATTTTTGGCTGAGAACTCAGCCTCTTCTTGCAAGAAATGGATGATTTGCTGATCATTTTCAAATACTTGCCAACTTACATTGTTGTCTGGCACTGAAGGCCTCACAATCACATGGATGTTTGGCTATACGTTTTCCTTTTGAATGCTCTCCACAACGTCAAAGGCTACCCCAACTGCTGCAAGCCTGTCAACAGCTTGGTTCTCTTTTCTAGGAATGGATTTTATGCTAAAGCCCTCAAAATCATCAATGAGGCCTCACACCCTGTTCTTGTAGCACTTGAGCAGATTATTCTTGACAGCATGCTGCCCCTTAACTTGGTTGACAATCAACTCACTGTCACCAAAGACTTGCAAGTTCTTTATCCCTCTCTTGATTGCCCAATGCAGTCCTTGCACCAAGGCTTCATATTCAGCAGTGTTGTTAGAGCTACAAATTGAAATCTAAAAGCTGAATAATACTTAACTCCTTGAGGTGAAACCAGCATGGCTCCCCCTCCTACACCTTGTCTACTCATTGATCCATCAAAAAACAACTGCCATACCTCATTGTCATATTTGTGGTTTGGCTTGGTGATGCTAGGAATAGGCTGATTTTCTTAATGTATGCAATAGACTCCCATCTCAGATTCTTCTATTTCTTGATAAGGATCAAAAGCATGCACCTTTCTTGCCCATTCATCAAGAGTTAGATCTGGGATGCTTCCTACCTTGGTGTTAGCTTCATCAGTGCTTGGATAATCCTCTTTATCAAATGCTGAACAATTGGCATTAATCTGACTTGGAGCGTATGGCTCAATGTGAAAGTTTGCAATTGGTTCAGACCTAATTGTGGATTTGGTTCCATATCTTGTTCTAAATAGCATGTGTGACCAATCAGTAGACAAGTAACCTCCAATATTAGCTATGAAATCCCTTGACAAACGTAGGAAAAAAAATGGTGGAAGGTCTATTACTGAGACATCTTACAAAACAACCATGTTGGGACAAGCATGCAAAGTAAGACTCAAGTTTTTAATCACCCCGACTGTTGTTATTGCTGTCCCATCCAACTGCACCACCCCTTTGGATATGGTTTCATACTGAATTCCCAACTGATCAACTATTTGCTTGGGCATTACTGAACTACTTTCCCCGGAATCAATCATGCAATTGTGTACTAATTGGTTCCCAATGATCAGTGAAACATAGAATGGAGGGGGCTTCAATATTTTACCTTGCTGTCCTTCATGATTCCCCTCAGGCTGGGCAGCATTTGTGAGCACCTTCTCTTGCATTTGGACTTGCTAATTTGAAGTTGACCAGTCCTTCATGGCAGCTTGTAGCAAATCTCTTTGGCCTGGGATAGATAGTGATTCCCACATTGATATGTTTACATTTGTCTTCTTCATCTGATCAATGATACTGAATGGAGATGAAGTATCCCTCTACTATCCCTTGGCCTGCACATTCATTCCTTGCACATGGGCAGCAACAACTGGCATTTGGGTTGGCCTAGGGGATGTTTTAGGCAATCCTTGTGTGCTTGGGATTGCATTTTGTTTGCCAATAGTTTGTGAAGTGACAGAAGGTCGTGAATTACTTGGGGCCAATGGTTGTTCTTCACCCAAATTTCTTCTCTTTGACCTTGTGTTGGCTGCAACACTTTGGGAAATCGTTTGATTCATGCCACAAAAATCTTCTGCCTACCAGTTTACAAGTGTGGTATCATTTAGAGCTGATTGCTACTAGAATGTTTCTTGTTGCTAGTTATTTCCTTGACTACCTTCACCCTCCACACCAGTTGTTGTCACCATTAATGCTTGATTCAAGGCACCGTTGAAGCACATGGACTAGCTATGAGGTTCATTGCATGGGAAACACCAATCATACTCTTGAGCTATATTGTTTTGTACTGGCACTAATACTTTAGATGCAGATGTAGCATTGAGATTATAGGGCTGAAATGGTCTAATGGTAGGAGGCCTTGCTTGATTTAGATTTGCAGTTGGATTGGGTGGTCTATGAGGTTGATATGGCTACCTATTAGGCTGAGCTTGAGGCTGGAAGGAAGGTCTAAAACTTTGAGCTTGCTACCTTTAGAGTGTAACCAGCTCATTGCCTAGATTTTGCAATTGCTTCATGACTTATTGAAGTTCATTTGAGGCACTAGAAGATGAAGTGGAAGCTTCACTTGAATTCTGATTTCTAGGAGTGGGAATAGAAGCTAAATTAGGCACTTGGCTAGTACTTGGGCTCTCTAAACTTGGAAATAATGGCATTGGAGGCCTAGGAGCTAGCTTGCCAGCTTGAATCAAATAATTTTCAGCTCCAATGGCAATGCTATAAGCAATGGGGATAGTTGTGCCTACCATGGACTGAATTAACATAGAAATATCAGAATTTAAAGCTTTAAGGTTATAAAGAAAAGAACCTTCTGCTATTGGCCTGACTGCCACTGGAATTCTCTCCCAAGTCCTTTGAAATCTGAAATTAAAATCAGTCAGTTGCTCATTGGGAGCTCTTTTGATAGTTGTCATCTGCTCCAAAAGGGAAAAGTTGTCTCCCTTTTCCCCAAACTGCTCATGGAGGGCTATACATAGGTGATTCCAATTTTGAATAGAACCTGAGGCAAGACTTCTGAACCATTGCAAAGCTTTCCCTTTGAATGAAGATGCCAGCAGTTTGACATCAACTTGCATCTCATTGATCTCATGGATTGCACAAATGTTAGCAATATCCTTAACATGATAACCAAGAGTGGTCTGATTTTCTCCAGTGAAGTATGGAATGTTCTTCAATGCTACAACTGGGATTGAATTTTATGCATTGAGAGCAAGTGGGCTGTTGCCAGTGAAATTGACATATGGGTTGTTTTGTGCCATTCTGATTGGCCTTAGAACCCTTGTTGATTGGATGAAAGGCCTACCAGGTGGAGGAGTTGAGAGAGTTCTATTTGGTGGAGATGGAGACCTTTGGATTCTCCTCCCACTTTACCTTATTCTTGGAGATAATTGCAGATATTCAAACAACACCTCTTCTTCTCTAGATCTTGACCTTGTAGTGATTCTTCTCATGAGTTTTCAGGTCTATACTGCAAAAACCAGCTGATTCTTCTTCCTTGAAGTCGCCAGATGTGCAATTTATAGCTATTTTAAAGAAAGAAACTTGCAACAAATGCACATCAATTTTGTTGCAATAAAGATGAAGACTTCTATGTCCCACCGGGCATGCCAAAACTGTTGTGGAAAATCAGCAGCACCCCCTGGATGTTGATCATATTTCTAGTTTGATCATACTAGCATCCAGTGTGATTGCACAACATTGAATCCTTTCCCCAAGTGTGGGACTTGCAAAATGAGAAAGGAATCTCCAGTTTAGAGGCTCGTTCCTCAATTCCTCTAGTCAGATTTATCACTTACAAGTTGCAGAGGTCTATATTCCTAACCCTACTCTAAATTCCAAAGGAGACAGAGATAAAGAATGCAAAAAAGCTAAAACTAATGCTAATAGGTGATGTACCAAAGGAGTGGTGAGCATTTTTTACTTCTGCAGATTGACACAGTCCATAAAAATGCAACAAAGAACCTCATGCACAAACTGATAATTGTAATGAAAGATCAGAAATTAACCAAACAACACAGGTAGAGGATGAAAACTAATCACAGAGGCTGTATTGTTATTTTAATCATCAAAATCACTTACATTACAACACCTGAGAGGAAAAATAAAGTTGCAGCTCTTAGAAAAGGTCTGATATTCCACCAAAATCACTTCCAAGGTGAGAAAGGGGACTGTTATCCAAAATGTGCCCCTGCTCATTTTGTGGCTAACTCCTTGTGTTCTTACCTCTCTTGTGCCTCAGTATCCATTTTTGACTTTTAGGTTCTCAAATCTTTCTAAAAATAGCACCATTGGATAGAGCTCTCTCTCAGCTTTCCAGAAAGGTAAAGTTTTCCTCCTAACTCTTCATATTTTTCAAGTTATGGCTCGACGGAGTTTTTGTGGGAAATTTTCCCTTAGGAGGCCCGCGGCCAATAAGAAGCCACCACTTGGCACCTGGAGTGGCGGAGTGCGGGGAAAATTTGAAATTTTTTCCAAAGACCAAACGGGTAAAAATTCAAACTTTTGCCCGCTAATCCGATTTTGGCCTGTTTTTGCCATAAATTTTCAAATCGCCATATCTTTCGATCCAGAGCTCAGATTTTCGCGTTCTTTATATCAATGGAAAGTTGGTGAAATTCTCTACATGATTCTGGGGTCAATTTTGCATTTTGGTTGAGTATGGAGAGAGAAAATCAAGAAAAATATCTGGCACATGGTAATGGCCAGAAATGACGTTTCAACAACCAGTTTTAATGCAAAATGGGTCGCATTCTTCTTCAGCATGGCCAAAAATGTCAGGGCATGGCCAAAAATGTCAGGGCATGGGTCTGTAAGGACGCCCATGCTGTTTTAATGCATCTTCATTCAATGGGGAATGGCTTCCACATTTTTACACGTTTTCTCTCTCCTGGGCTCGACCCATGCATTGTAAAAGCCAAATTTGGCTCATTTTTTGAGGTTGAACATTTTTTTTTGGATAGCAAGCTTCTTCTTTCACCTTCAACAAGTGATTTTTGCAAGTATCAGACCTTCTTCATGATTGTAACAGGTTTCTGCCTCTTTGATGTTGCAAATGAAAGAATTTTAACAATGAAAAATGACAGTGCAGACTTTGTGATCAATTTTTAGTCCTTTGTGTGTATTTTCAGACCTCTATTTGCATCCAGGGGTGCTACTAATTTGCAACAACAGGGACCTGCAATACACAAAGAATGTTCCACACTTTGAAAATGAGCCAAATCTGGGTTTTACAGTGCAAGGGACGAGCCCAGGAGAGAGAAACATGGGAAAACGTGGGAGAGGTTCAATCATTGACCAAAATGCATTCAAAACAGCATGGGCATCCTTATAGACCCATTCCTTGATATTTTTAACCATGCTGGGAGAGAATGCCAGCCATTCTTCATTAAAAACGGTGGTTGAAACGTCATTTCTACTCATCACCACATGCCAAAGACATTTTTTGATTTTCTCTCTCCAAAATCCATCAAAATGCAAAATTGACCCCAGAATCGTGTAGAGAATTTCACCAGCTTTCCATTGATATAAAGAACGTGAAAAACTGAGCTTTGGATCGAAAGATATGGTCATTTGAAGTTTTAGGGCAAAACAGGGCAAAATCGGGTTGGCAGGCAAAAATTCGAATTTTTGCACCTTTTTGGTCATTTGGAAAATTTTCCAAAATTTCCCCGCGCTCCGCCACTCTAGGTGCCACATGTCGGCATCTCATTGGCCGAGGGCCTTTCAAGGGAAAATTTTCCCAAAAAACTCCGCCGAGCCATAACTTCAAAAATACATGGAGTTAGGAGGAAACCTTTTCCTTTCTGGAAAGCTGAGAAAGAGCTATATCCAATGGTGTCATTTCTAGAAGGTTTTGAGTGCCTGAAAAGCAAAATATTATGTCTGAGGCACAAGAGAAGGAAATATGAAAGAGAGTTAGCCACAAAATGAGCAGGGGGCACATTTTGGATAACACGACCCACATACACACACGCACACGCACATGCACACACACACGCACACACGCATTCACACACACATGAACATGCAGACACACATGCACACGCACACGCACATGCACATGCACACGTTCACACACACACACACACACACACGCGCGCGCGCGCACACACACACCGCACGCACACACACATGCACACGCACACGCACAGGCACATGTGCACGCACACGCACAGGCACACGTGCACGCACACACACATGCGCACATACACACACGCGCACACACACGCACACACACATGCACAAGCACACGCAGATGCACACAAACACACACACACCCACACTAACTCACACACACACACACATGCACAAATACACACACCTACATGCCCATACCCCCAAACACACACTCAGATGCACATGCACTTCCACATGCACAGACACACATACAGACACTCACACGCACAAACACACACAAACGCACACGCACACGCACACACACACGCACACGCACACGCGCATGCACACACACATGAACACACAGACACACACGCACACAGACACGCACACGCACACACACACACGCACCCGCACACGCACACGCACACGTGCACACACACACGCACATGAAAATGCATACACACACGCACACTCTCACGTGCACGCTCTCTCTCACACACACACACAGGCATGCACACACGCACACATGCTCTCACATAGGCATGCACACAAACACACGCACACATGGACACAGACATAGGCACACGCACACACATGCACACGCACACGCACAAACACACGCACATGCACACACACACACACACACACACACACACACACACATGCACATGCACATGTCCACACACACGCACATGCACACGGCCACGCACACGCACACGCACACGTAGACGCACACACACACACACACATGCACATGTAAATGCGCACATACATGCACATGCTCACGTGCACACACACGCGCATACAAATGCACATGTACACACACACACCCACACAAACTCATGAACACACAAACGCACACACATACACACACCTACACGCACGTACCCCCACACACACTCAGATGCATGCGCACTTCCACATGCACGGACACGCACATGCACATGTACATGCAGACACACACACGCACATGCACACACACACGCACATGTACACGCGCACACACACACACACACGCACATGAACATGCAAACACACACACATGCACACACACACACGCACACAAACACACACGAACACAAACACGCACATGCACACACACACGCACACGCACACGCATAGGCACACACACACACACACATACACACACCTACACGCATGTACCCACACATATAGAAACTCACACGCATGTGCTCTTCCACATGCACGCACACATACAGACATGCACACACGCGCACACAGACACACATGCACACAGACACGCACTAAAATACACACACATAAATAAAAATACGCATGGACACACACGTATGTACATGCACATGGCCACACAGACGCACATTCATACGCACATGCACATGCACACGCACACGCACACGCACACAAGCACACGCTCATGCACACACATGCATTCACACATGCAGACACACACACACACGGGCATGTACACAAACATGGACACGCACACGCACATGCACACACACACACACACGCACACGCACACGCACATAGACGCAAACGCGCATGCACAAGTACACACGCACGCACACACACACGCACACGCACACACACACGCACACTAAAACTCAAGCACACACACATGCACACACATACATACACCTACACGCATGTACCCACACACACTCACTCAGATGCACACACAATTCCATATGCACGGACCCACATACACACACGCACACGCATATGCACAGGCACAGGCACACGCACATGCACAGGCACACGCACACACGCATTCACATACACATGAACATGCAGACACACATACACACGTACACGCACATGCACATGCACACGTTCACACACACACGCATGCATACGCACATGCATACGCACACGCACAAGCACACGTGTACGCACATGCACATGCGCACGTACACACACGCGCACACACACGCACACGCATGCACAAGCACACGCAGACGCACACAAACACACACACCCACATTATCTCACACACACACACAGACGCACACACATACAGACACCTACATGCCCATACCCCCAAACACACACTCAGATGCACACGAACTTCCACATGAACGGACACACATACACACACTCACACGCACATGCACACACACACACACATGCACATGCACGCACACGCACACGTACACGCACACACGCACACACACACGCACATGCACACGCACACTCTCACATGCACACTCACACACACACACACACGCAGGCATGCACACACGCACACACACTCTAACATAGGCATGCACACAAACACACGCACACATGGACAGAGGCATAGGCACACGCATAAACACATGCACATGCACACGCACAAACACAAGCACGCACACACGCACACACACACACACACACACACACACACACACACACACGGCCACACACACGCACATGCACACGCAGACGCACACACATACACACATGCACATGTAAACGCACACGCACATGCAAACACTCACGTGCACACACACACGCACGTAAATGCACATGTACACACACACCCACACAAACTCATGCACACACACACGCACACACATACACACACCTACACGCACGTACCCCCACACACACACTCAGATGCATGCACACTTCCACATGCACGGACACGCACATGCACACGCACATGTAGACACACACACACACACATGCAGACACACACACACACGCACATGCACACGCACACACACACGCACACGCACACGCACACGCACGCGCACACGCACATGCACATGCACACACACACGCACACACATGCACACGCACATGCACATGAACATGCAGACACATACACATGCACACGCACATGCACACGCACACTCACACGCACACGCACACGCACACCCACACGCACACGCACACATACATGCACACGCATAGGCACACACACACACACATGCACGCACACGCACACAGATACACACACAAAAACACATGCGCACACACACACACACATACACGTACATGCATGTACCCACACATACAGAAACTCCCATGCATGTGCTCTTCCACATGCACACACACATACACACATGCACACACAAGCACACAGACGCACAGACGCACATGTGCACAGACACGCACAAAAACACACACACATAAATAAAAATACGTAGGCACACACACGTATGTACATGCACACGGCCACACACACGCACATGCATACGCACATGCACATGCAGGCAAACGTAGACACGCACACGCACCCAAGCACACGCTCATGCACACACATGCATTCACACATGTAGACGCACACACACACACACACACACACACACACACACACGTGCACGTACACAAACACGGTCATGCACATGCACACGCACACGCACACACACACACGCAAACACACACATGCACACACACGCACATGCACACGTGCACGCACACACGCACTACGAGCACAGATGCAAACGCACATGCACAAGTACACGCACACACACACGCACACGCACACGCACACACCCAGTAAAACTCACGCACACACACATGCACACACATACACACACCTACACGCATGTACCCCCACACACACACTCAAATGCACACACACTTCCACATGCACGGACCCAGATACACACATGCACATGCACATGCACATGCACATGCACATGCACATGCACACGCACACACACATTTACACAAACATGAACATGCAGACACACATGCACACGCACACGTTCACACACACACGTGCACGCACACGCACACATGCACGCACACATGCATGCACACGCACATGCACACGCACACGCACAGGAACAAGCACACGTGCACGCACATGCACATGCACACGTACACACATGCGCACGCACACATGCACAAGCACATGCACACACACACAAACACACACACACCCACACTAACTCACACACACACACACACGCACACACATACACACACCTACATGCCCATACCCCCAAACACACACTCAGATGCACACGCACTTCCACATGCATGGACACACATACACACACTCAGAAGCACACGCACACACACACGCACACGTACACGCACACACACACGCACACGTACACGCACACACACACGCACAAGCACATGAACACGCAGACACACACGTACACAGACACGCACACACACACACACACACGCACCCGCACATGCACATGCACACGCACACGCGCGCACACACACACACACATTAAAATGCATACACCCACGCACATGCACACGCACACGCTCACGCACATGCACACGCACACATACATGCACACGAACATGCACACTCACACGCACACACACACTCTCACATGCATGCTCACACACACACACGCACGCACGCACACAGGTTCTCACATAAGCATGCACACAAACACATGCACACATGGACACAGGCATAGGCACACGCGCACACACATGCACACGGACACGTACAAACACACGCACACACACATGCACACGTACACGCACACACACACACGCACATGCACACGGCCACACACGCACATGCATACGCACACGCACACGCACACGCACACGTTCACACACACACACACACACACATGCACATGCACATGTAAACGTGCACGCACATGCACACTCTCACGCGCACGTACATGCGTAAGCAAATGCACATGTACACACACACCGACACAAACTCATGCACACACACATGCACACACATACACACACCTACACACACGTACCCCCACACACACACTCAGATGGACACGCACTTCCACATGCACGGACACGCATACGCACATGCAGACACACACACACGCACACACGCACACGCACACGCACACGCACACGCACACGCACACGCACACACACACGCACACGCACACACACACGCACACGCACATGCACACGCACATGCACATGCACAGGCACATGCACACGCACACGCACACGAACATGCAGACACACACACACGCACACACGCACTCTCACACGCACACACACACGCACACGCACATGCACACGCATGAAAACTTACATGCACACACAAACACACATGAACACGAACATGCACACGCACACGCATAGGCACACACACGCACACACACACACACGCACACACACACGCGCACGCGCACACACACATGTGTACACGCACACACATGGACATGAACACGCCAATACCCACGCATGCACACACGCAGATGCACACACTCGCGCACGAGCACATGCACACAAGAAACCCATGCACACACACACACATGCACACACACACGCACATGCACACGAACACACACAGGCACACGCACACGCACATGCAGATGCACACGCGCAAGCACACACACACACGCACATACACACACATGCACACGAACACGCATATGCACACGCACACGCACACGTGCACACACATGTACATGAACATAGAGACACCCACGCATGCACACACGCACACGCACATGCACACGTACACGCACACGCACACGCACACACACACACACACTCACACACGCATGAAAACTTACATGCACACACAAAAACACACACATGAACACACAAACACACACGCGCACGTGCACACACGTACATGAACACACAGACACCCACACACGCATAAAAAAACACGCACATGCACATGCACACACACACACATGCATACGTACATGCACACACACACACAAATGCAGATGCACACGCGCACGCACACACACACACGAGCACACACATGCACGCACATAGACACACAGACACACGGACACACAAACACTCACGCATGCACACACACATACATGCACACATACAAGCAAGCACACACGCGCAGCCACACGCACACGCAAACACACCCATACAAAAAAACACGTAGGCAAATGCAAACGCAAACACACATGCGCACGCACACACACACATACACACACGCACACACGCGCAGCCACACACACACGCAAACACACACGCACACGCACATGCACACGCACATGCAGACGCAGACGCACATACACACGCACATGCACATGCACACGCACACGCACATACACACACACGCACACACACAAACTTAGGCACACACACACACCCATACACACACATACACACACATACACACACAGACCCCCACACAAACACTCACACACA